>VDFB02000013.1:173257000-173438785 GCA_007258455.2 Sequoia sempervirens | reverse complement strand
TCCCTCCCCCCCTCTCTCTCTCTCAAGTATCTCCCTCCTAACCCCACTCTCCCTTTCTCTCCCACTCCCTCCATATCTCTCTCTCAAGTCATAATTTAAAAAGAATATAATTTATATTTATATTAATATTATAAATTAATTTTTAATATAGGGGGTTCAACTGAACACCTTTAGAATGTTCGACCGAACCCCATTCAAATCTATTTTTTTATTGTATGTTAAATGGGTTCGGTCGGACCCACATTCGACAGAACATTATTTTTGTGTTCGACTGAACCCACTTATTTTCACCCACATTCTCTCAAGAACCAAAATTGCTAAGAATTTTGCACTTCAAAGCTCAATTTGAGAATGAAAATGGAGGAGATCTCAAAAACCCAACTGGTATCAGGTTTCCCTCAAAACAAGCTATCCAATGAATATAATTTTAATATGTTTTGATTATATTATCTATTTATTTTTTAAGTTTTATTAAATATAGGTTTTTCACCGAAAACAAAACTCTCTGTTTTGCACGTGGGAAAATAGAATATTATCATTTTTTTTTTTAAAAACATAATAGTGCTAGAAATTGGAGTCCTTGATCCAACAAAAAAAAGAAAAGAATTTCGATACATATAGTAAAAGTTATGCGTTATACGGTAGCGTTTTGTCTGAATTGTAATTGATTTGACTTTGAAACTTGATTAAATTCAAAATATTCAATAAAAAACTATCTAACCAAGTGGAAGCACTAGATATTGGAGTTAGTAATCTAAATTTGAAATAATTGGAATTTTATCTTTCAAGGAAAAAAAGTTATGCGTTATACGGTGTGTGTCACTTTTTAAAAATGTTGTGTTTTGAAAAAAACCAATTTTCGTGGGAGATGGAAAAAGAAGTGAAATTTGATTCCAAAAATTTTGAAAAAAATATTTTTAGAATCTATAGAAAAAATGTGACAAGACTCTAGTTTGCATCATCTTCAAATTCCTCATGGTTTAACCACTATAGGTGCTCGAATGTGAAGATTTTGTTAAAAATAAATAAATCAGTGTCTAGTTTGGCCAAAAATTGTAAACCACTATTGTGGGATCACCCGCTATAATTAAACCAAGATGACCTAAGTATTTACTCAAGTCATCTTGGTTTAATTATACCTAGATTCTTTTGTTAACTTGCAATATCAAAAATCATGGAAGTAGTACTCAAGTCATCATGGTGTAAATATACCATTGATGCTTGTACTAACTTTCAACATTTTAAAGGCTCAATGATGATAAAAAGAATGAAAAATAAGCTATTACAAATGACAACATCTATATATTAGATCTGCATGATTAAGGTAGAATGCATCCATGTTAGCTTGCATCTGTATCTATGGGATTTCCAAAGCTACAACAATTTCACAATGCAGTTATCTCTCTTATCAATGGATTGAGTACACTTGACATTACCAAAAACACATCATTCTCATATAGAAAACAAATTAGTTACATCATCATTTGCATGCATTAGAAAGTATTATCATATCATTCGTCCATCTATGCATTACATCATGATATTTGCATCAAAAAACACAAAAAGGCGTGCATCGCATCTCATTTACATAATCAAAATCATTTCATATAGTTGCATTAAGAAAGTGGTCCACTAAGCTTAAATGGGTGAGTCTCTTCAGATTTCCAAGAAAGGTGGGAAATATGTCAGGTTTTGTGAAGCTTAACTTAACAAATAATCAATTGACGACAACCTTCCCACAACTCTTGGAAGTTGGATAGATTCACTCATTTAAGCTTAAGACCCTAGAGGTTTTGAAGTCTTGCAAACTCAGTTAAGCATAATCATTTGCATCACATAGTCACAATTCATCTTACATATTATAAAACATCATCCATATATCATCCCATCATCATTACATCCATACATAATCAGTATAAACATCACATATCATCACACACCATTTTCATAATCGAAATCCATCTCACATAACATAGGAAACACCCATAAAGCATATAGAATCATTAATCATGCATTATCATTATCATTATTGCATACATTATCATATCATCATTGCATACATCCCATAATCATCATCACATAAGCATCATCATTATATAAGCAGCATCATATAAACATCATAAATACATAGAACTATGCACCATCATCATTAGAAAAGTACAAAAAAAAAATACATCACATTTCATAATAAGATCCATCACATATATCATATCGACATCATTCACAAAGCATCATAGAATCATAACACATAAGTTGCATCATCATTTGCATCCATAACATATCATATCATCATCATATGTATAGAACATCACATAGCATATATAAGATAGAAATCAAATGCATCCATCATAATCATCATGATCATCATCAAATGGAAATCAAACGCATCCATCATAATCATCATGATCATCATCATATAAACATCATATAGACATATAGACCATAATCATCGCCGCATATCATATGACCTCAAAATCATGATTTCAAAGTGTACAAGGATATCCAAAGGTATAAAGAGATACATCAATATAAAAAATAGCAGCATATCATAATGACTGAAATCAAAAGGTACATCATCAATGTCTCAAAAACATCAGTGTATACATGTCCAAAGTACATCAAAAAATTAGAAATCGGAGCTATGTCGTGCTCCCCCCAGACGGTGCTGACATCACATGACCAGGGCCTCCCCCACCAGATGGACCAATACCTCCTCCACCTAACAGACCTGCACTAGGATCTCTCCTATCTCTAGGAAGCGGCTACATAACACCCATGCTCGTGGTCTGAGATCGGGACCTCCCTGACCGAGACTGTGCAAAAATCTCTCACTGCTCAAGAGGAACTGCACCATGATATCTGACCTTATAAAATTTTTCCTCCTGAGCAGTATGACGCACCTCTTTGAAATAATCTAATGAATCAACAGCTGCTACAACCTACTGTAATCTCTTAGAGACACCCTCGGCCTGCTACACCCACTGTCTCAAGGTATCCCTCTCAACAATAAGTGTGGAAATCTGCCCCTGCATCTATACCTATCCTTGACCCTGAGCATGTACCTGTTGAACCTGCTGTCTAGCAGCATCCCTCTCGGTCGTCAATATCTGAAAATACCTCTGGACCTGCGCTAGAAAATCCTGAGCCTACTCAAGCTGACCCTAAAGTGTCTCAACTTATACTTATAACACAACAATCTGTGTCTGCTACTGTGGCGAGGGTAGTCAGATCTCCAAACGTCGCCTCTTGCAAGGCACTCTCATTTGTCCAACATCGGGACCTGGCCCTCCTCCACCCTCATCTCCTCCCCCATCACCCCCATCATCATCTTCGCCATCTCCATCGCCATCTCCATCCCCATCATCGCTGCTCTCTGACTCCTCCTCCTCCTCCTCCCCTCTCCGTCGTCTCCAACCATGACCTCTTGCTCCCTCCTCCTCTAACAATGGTGCTGGCTCGTCTGGAATGGTAATTCATGGGAAAGGATGTAAGAACATGTACTGTGCATACTCCTCGAATATCAACACATCAGTGATCTTTGGATGCACCTCCCAAATGATGACCTGTAATCCCTGGAAGTACTACATGGCTGCATCATAAGACAAAACCGGTCCCCAATCTGTAGCATCATATCGTTGCCGTGCATAATGTGCCATGCCTTGGGGCATACCCTACACTCTTCCATACTACCTTAGTACTCTCAGAAGCATAAATCTCTTAATAATGAACAGGGTTTTGCCAATCAGGTACATTGACTAACACAAAAATGGCATCTCAGTGTCATCCTTAGGCCACTGCTCGAAATCCAAATAGGGCTACCATACCAATGACTCCAAATCATCCAGTGTCCTCCTCCAATACTCTAGTTTTCCCAGCCTAGGATGAGCAAGTTGACTGGCATAAATGTGTACATATGGCCTCATGGTAGGTTGCTATTTGTCTCCAACTGGCCAACTAACTACTATATGCCTCATGGTAGGTACCTATCATCACAAAATCGTAAATCAGTCAATCAATCAATCAAAGTCAACCAGCCTATCAATCTAATCAGCTCTGGTGAGACTTTGATCAAATCTCGCGAGCATCAATCTATCAATTTAAACTCGCCTATCATGAGGTTCATCAATCGATTCAACCTCGCTTATCATGAGGTTCATCAATCAATTCAACCTCGCCTATCATGAGGTTCATCAATCAATTCAACCTTGCCTATCATGAAGTTCATCAATTAGTGCACCTCGCCTATCATGAGGTCACTCAATCAATCAACCTATAATTGATCCCCGCTTATCATGAGTTCTATTATCATCATCATATCATTGAATCTCACCTATCATGAGATCAAAGGACATCTAACCTATCAACATCATCCATCATCATCAAATCAAAGGCTGACGTGATCAAACATCATCGACATCAAGGAGTCTAATCAATAAAATCATCAAACTGGTTTAAATTTTACCAATGCGCTAGAACAGTTTTTCTATGCACTTAAAAACCCTATGCGCTAGAATAATTCATCAATGCGCTATAACAGAGCTTCTATGTGCCAAACTATCATATGCGCCATTTCATTTGATCTATGCGCTGAAACAGGGTCCCGATGTGCCGATTCACCCTATGCGCTACATCATTTCATCTATGCGTTAAATCAATTCCTCTATGCGCTAAGTTCACAGATGAGCTAAAACAATTCATGAATGTGCTATTGCAGGCAACCTATGCGCTAATGTATTTATCCTATGCGCTAAAGTTGTGGATGCGCTAGAACAGTTGTTCTATGTGCTATTGTGGTATACCTATGCACTAAAACAAAATGATATGATTTTAAAACGTGAAAAAAAAGTGGGAAAATAAAATGCACAAATTACGAGGGAAGTTTTCGGGTACATACCAGAGGACCGTACACCGTCAAGTGGTTGTGACGCCTAACCCGCTTGAAACCGCTATGTGTGGTAAGGGATCACCATTCTCCTCCAAATTGCTAAATTGCTAATCACTCTCAAGTTTTCAAAATCACAAATGCTCAAATGAGCTTCTAATCCAACTTTTTAACCTTTTAAGGTTAATTGAGTGACATTTCTATGGGGTTGTTTTATTTTCATAGGGGATTTAATTCATCAAATCATCACCAGGTGGCTTATACATCATTTTTCAGGAGATAAATCGTTTCTGAATCATAAAATTTTGAGATCATCATCAAATCATCGAAAAATCATCAAAATTTTCAAAAAATCCTAATAATTCAAAAATTCACCGATTTATCTCCCAAGGGGGCATATATTTGTCATCAGCTGAAAATCAACATCTAGGGCATTGAAAAAAAATTATTGGCATCAGTATCAAATTTTTCTTTCAAGCAACGTGTAAACACATTACTTCAAAGAGGGGCAAAATGTATACACCTAAAATCACTCAAGAAATTTAATTAAATAAATACTAGTTATTTAATTAATATTTCATCTACTTGTAAATAAATTCTCAATTTATTTATATAGTTCATATCTTCTAATTCTCCAAATCTAAAATCACATTCCTCTAATTTAATTAAATAAACAAATTTCTATAGTTTGTTTTATTTAATTAATTTTCACTAATCCCAAATTTGGAATTCAAGCACATGTCTACAAATTTTCATGCCACCTCACCAAGGTCACATGAAATTAAATAATTCTAATTTTTAATTAGAATTATCTTCAAAAAAATTTAAACACATGGTCTTTTTCTCACACACTTGATTCCTTCATCCATTTGGCATGTTGTCTTTGGTCAAGGGAACATCCTTCTTAGTTCTCTCCATCTCCACTGTTCATCCCTCATGTTTGAATCTGGACCGTTGATCATTGCCACATCACAGGATGCTTGGAAAATCCTATAAATACAACCCTTTGCTATAGTATTTACATCCTATTTTTGAGTATCTAGAGTTATTATGTAGGAATAGCTTTGGAGCATTGGAGCATTTGGATTTATGGTTAGTATTGTAGAATCATGTTTTGCTTTATAGTTGCATATAGAATTATGTTTTGCTTTATAGTTAGCATTGTAGAATCGTGTTTTGCTTTATAGTTGCATATAGAATTATGTTTTGCTTTATAGTTAGCATTGTAGAATCATGTTTTTCTTTATACTTGCATTTCAAATCATGTTTTGCTTTATAGTTGCATTTTAGTTCATCATATTAATGGTCATTTGAGCATATGTAGAATCATTTTAACTTCTTATCACAACATTTGTATAACATAGTTTAGCAATATTATCCATTTATCAGTATCTTCATTATCTTAACATCATGGCTTTCATCACATAGTTTCATGTAGGAACTTAGTTTTCTTGAATTTTGAATAGCATCTCATTTTTCAAGTTGTCATTTTAACAACCATAGTGCATATACAAAATCTGAGAGCCAATATGGTTTAATAAATCCTTGAGAATAGAGAATAATGGAACATTTTTTAAGATTTGTTTAACTGTAATTTAGAGTAGTTTTTATGATTCAAATCTTGAATACAATACATCTCATTGGTGTTTGTGTGCTTTAGTATTGATTTGCTAACTCTCCCAAATTTCACACACATAGTTATAGTTTATCTTATAGTTGACCAAATATTTTCTTTTCCTTCTCACTCCCCTTTCTTTAATCGAGCTTTGTTGCTTTGAGCCTTGGCTAGGAGGTAGTTGCATAGCTGTAGAGAGTTTTTTTTATTTATTTCTATAGTGGAAGAAGGTGTAGCTTCTTCTATTGATTAAACTTTAGGTTGGTGAGGTTTCCTACCTTGCTTTTGGAACCTCTCAATTTTCCTTTGAAGATATTTTGTGTGGCTTGGTGAACTTTATACAATTTCACTCCAAGGCCCCTAGATGCCAAAGCTTGTTGAATTGAGTGGGAAAGGTCCTACAATAATTGAACCTTAAGAGCATGAAGCGATTGCAATCATGTTGCTTGACTAAATACTTGAGATGATGGCACTTCCTCAATTAAGCCACTACTAGCCTTAGTAATTTCCTCTTCTTCTTCCTCTCACCATGCCCCAAAGGCACCTATAAAATAAATGTTGTTCACATCCTAGTTGGAGTCATGCTCTTCATTCCAAAGATTTTCCTATATTCCATTCATTTCCACTTGAGCATGTGTACACTCTATCTATATAATCTCTTGCCTATATTTCTACTAGATTTGATTTCCCCCGACTTGAATCTTGAGTCTTATGCATATTGTAGAGGCCATACATGATTTTTTTAGGTCATAATTATAGATAGGAACATAGCATCTCTCCCAAGGTGGGAAAGGCTTTGCACGAAGTTCAAATATCTTGACATAGAGGCTTTAAATGTCTCCTACGAGATGCCTCTTAGAATCAATAGCCAATTAACTTTGATGGATGAATTTCTACTTAGATTTGAAGCTTTTGATATAGCTATACATAAAACTATCCAAATATTACATCAAATAATCCTCTATGAGCTCAAATCTCAACATCAGAAATTGTTATGTGGCCCTCAGATTATTAATTGTAATTTCTTTGAAAGAGAAAGGTATAACATGGATTAAATTTTTCTTTCTCCTAACATCATATTATAAATTAATAGTGTCTAATGATCGAACAAACTTGATTGTTAAGGATTTCTTGAAGACATATTAGGAAGCCGAAAGACCTTCCTAAAACCATGGAGCCAAATTATCATGAAACTTGCTCCAAAGTACCAATCAATTGTAACCTTTCTATTTAACCTTGTGCACCATGAGTAATTTGATAAACTGAAAGAAGATTAGTGGTCAAGGAGGGTACATAAAGAAAATCATTAAAAGATCCTTCACCCATATCAATAGAACCTTTTCCACAAACTTTCATGTAAGTATTGTTACCCATCAAAATGTTAGGTGAACTACAAGGCTCGAAAGAAGAGAACATATCCATAGAAGATGCCATATGATCAGATGCACTTGAATCAAGAAGCCATTTCCCATTTTTAGGAATAGTGGAAGCTAAGAGTGCTTTACCTTTCATTCCATTAGCAAATCTTGCATTCCCAGTTTGTGTCGGTTTGGATGATGATACAGATGGAGATGTAGAAGAAGAAGGAGATTTTGATGAGGGTAGTGAGATGTTCTTCTGAATAAGGTGAGTAAGATCACCAATCTTCTTAGTATAACACCTATGCTCATCATATCCTGATCTCTTACAATAAGCACATTTGGTCTTCTTCTTTTGTGATGGTTCCACTTTGGAAGAGGTTTTGGTCTTTGGAGTAGGATCCTTAACTTTCTCATTAGAATTAGAATCATTATTTTGTTTCTTGTTCTTTCCACTTGAAGATTGAGCCATCAAGGCATGACTCTTAGGAAGAGCATCTATCTGAATCAACTTGGCTTGCTCCCTAGTCAATATATCACAAAAATCCTGAAATGAAGGCATCTTATGATCATCTCCCATGACATCTAAAGTAGAATAGAAGGTAGAGGCAAACACTTGAAAGGGACATCTCGGTTTTGACAAGATAAGGAATATGCACTCATCATCATTTTTGGCATGACCACACACTTTCAATTGTGAAAAAATCAATTTGAACTGTGCAAGGTAATCATGAATAGTGGGAAAGGCATCTTGGGAGATAGAGGTGAGATTGGCTTCAAGTTGCAAGATTTTGAATTGATTGACCTTTCCATACAACTTAGCAAGCTTATCCCACACTTCTCTAGCTGTTGTACACCTCGCAATGTGAAACAAAAAATTCTCAGACACATGGAGACCTATGAGCCCTCTAGCCTCATTTGTTTCTATGAACGAATTTCTCAAATTCCTTAGTGAACTTAGGTTGTTTAGCATCCAACATTTTCCAAAGACCCTGAGCTTGCAACAACTATGATATTTTGAGTTTCGATGTGTGGTAGTTGTGTGGGGTAAGTGGTTCAATTCTTGGTTCTGACATAATGTGCTTGAATGAACACAAAGGAGAGAAATATGCTACTTATACCCCCCCCCCCAAAAAAAAATAAAATAAAATGAATAGAACCAACTATTTGCAATTTTTCAAAACAAATTTTGCCAAAAGAAGACAAATTGGAGCAAAGAATTGAGGCTGCAATAGATGGAAAAATTTAAACTTGCAATTTTGGGGGAATTTTTTTCAAAATTTTTTACCTCAACCAAGCTCCAATCACACCTTCTGTAGGTTTCTCCATGCCAAGTGAATGATCAAGAAGCCAAATACCCACACACCTAACTCCTCATGTGAGCATTCACTCACACCAACACAACAAAGTAGAGGGTATTTGAATGGTCCATCCAAAATGCTGCCTTTCTAGTTGAAGCGGCTTGGACAGAGAAAGTCCACGCCTCTAATGAATCGTTCCTCCAAAGAGCACAATGCCAAATGGTTTGAGGCTTCAATAAGCCTTCACAATAGTCCATAGATACAAATTGCTGCCAAAAAAACTTCAAAAATGTGAACGCCCCCTCTAATCACCCTCTTCTTCTCAGCAAAAAAAAAAAGACAACCAACAATGAATTTGATGCCCCTTCAAGCAGCAATGAAATCAACGCCCCTTCAAACTTTCTCGATAGAAAATATTTTCAACAGCAAATTAATGCCCGATGCCACCAACAAGAGGAAATTCATTCCTCCAAAGCACAAAAAGCCTCAATTCTCACTTGGCGAAATATCTCATGGAAGGTGGTTGTAGTAGAACTGCTTTGATACCATGTTGGAGCACCCAAGAGCAATTGCAAGCCAAAACAACCTTTACGAATGAATGAGAGAAGCATAAGAAGCTATTTCACCAAGAATGAAAGCAAAGGCATTAAGACATCAATGCTATACATAATGTACAAAGTGCCTTAAAAAGGCATGAAAAGTGGTTGATGGGTGAGAAACTTCCCAGCACGGGAAAAACTACCTGAATAACAAATGCACAATTAATCCTAAGTAAACTTAAGAAGGAAAATATTCACTCTAACAGTCTCCAACTCTCCATTTTAGCCTCATAGCACTACTTGGCCATCATCATCTATTGGTGTAACTTTGATGAAGATATGATAAAATCCCCACAAATGGGGAATCAAGAAGCACCACATATGGAAATGTTACCATCTATTGAGTTGGATCCAATATTGCTCTTAAGAGTAGAGGGGAGTGAATAATCATGGTTGATGGGGAGAAATTGCTATGAAATTAGCACAAGGACTTATGATGAAATAGGAGGAGCGAATAATTGAGTTGCAAGATGTAATGGGGTAATCCCAAAGGCTTACAAACCAACCATGGTTGATTGGGGGAATGGTGCTTGGGAAAACAATGGAGTGGTTAGGACTCTTGAGGTTGACATTGCTTGAGATGAAGGTGATGAAAAGGTAGCATGGAAACTAAGAAAATGAGTGGATAAATAGGTGATAGAGATATAACTTGAGTTAATAGCATCCAGGTGTCGAACAAACTTGATTGCTAGTATTTTGTTGGAGACATATTTAGGAAGCTGAAATAGCACCTTGACACAATGGAGCGAAATCTGATATCATGAAACGTGCTCCAAAGTAACAATCAATTGAAACCTTGCTATTTAGCAACCCTCCTTGCTCTCAGTTGCTAAGGTAGGTGAGTTCATCATAGTTCAAGTTAGCAAAAAGAGGATCCAGGAAGTTTTTCATAAACTTGGAATAGTTTGAGGTTCATGAGGGCACAAAGGTCCATGCGATACCAGAACTATCCTTGTGGAGGGGAAGGATTCATCCGTGATGTCTATATGAATGAATGCATAAAGGAAGCGAGTATTATGATACATCTATAAGTGCATCAGGACGCGTATTTGAACACCCATTGTGAGTTGAAATCGGTCAGCTAGTAGTGCATGGCGTTGGCAATACCTCCGTAAAGTCGAACAAGAACACTTGTTCTTGCGTGATAGTCTTCAGCTTGTGGAGAGCTCCTAACTGGAAACCTTGCACCATATTATTCTCATTTAGGCCGAAGTCAAAGACTAGCAATGAGCACGCATCTCGAATGTCAATCTTGAATTGGGTGATACTAAGGGGAATGGACGGAAGCTTAGTGTTATCCTTAGCAAGACGCAGTTCCTTATTCAAGAACTTGAGCTTGTTCTCCCTAGTGTCCCATGTGTTTTTAAAGTTTCTCTACCTATAGTGAAAGGCTTCCGTGATATGCAACAGTCGAAGTATCCCTTGGATAGTGTCGACACTGACCACTACTTGGATACTGTTCCCTTGGACAATTCTGGTTCTAGAGTCATAACAATCTACTTAAGCTTAAATAAGTTCTGGACAGAGGTGCACTTGGTAAACCATATATTGAGCTATATTGTGGAACTCCACATTTTGATTCCACAAGTTCAGTTTCCCCGCAATTGGAGCTTTTCTAGAATTCGAGCATTAGCTCCTTTCTGCTTGTTCTTCGTGGCTTTGAAAACACAAGATCAAAGATGTTACCTGCGTAGTCAAAGACAAGAGATGGGTCTGAGCATTCCCATTTCTTGACAGTTATGACACACTCTAGCTCTTTCTTGAGCAGGAGCCGAGGTATATGACCTCTATCTCTTTTGTGCTTTGGCATGGTTGCTCTTTCGTATTCTTCAATCCTTGTTTGAATTCACCTATTCCTCAAATTGATAACAGGTAGCTGAGAGAGTATGGAATGTAAAGAACTCTGGTACTTGCAAATTGGCTTATGAACACACACTAACGTTCTTAAAGCCAATCAATGTCATGGAGTGGACTGCGGAAACGTCATTTAATGCTCAGCACTGACTCATGCTAGCTTTAATTTTTATTTACTTATTTTCATTTGCGCCAAGATTTGTGCCAAGATTTGTGCCAAGGCCATGACATAGTTAAGCTGTAAAGATGATGGTGGCAGACCATCGCCGCAAAACCTCTCGTTTCCCACTTTCATGTTCGTCATTATATAATTCAATGTATACCACAAGATAAATAGTATAATTTTATTAATAAAATTATATTGAATTAAATATTATAAATTATTAATTTATTTTATCTTTTAATTTTATTTTTAACCTTGAAAATAACACATTACATTTAAATTATTAATTTTTCAAGTTAATTTAACTACAACATTGTTGATTAATCAAATATATTAACAAATATATATAAGGTGGTGGTTCAATTTCAATGTACTTGAAGTGCATGTGCATTGTCCTCTTCAAAAATTATGCAAGTCATTTTAGTCAATTCTTTAATGAGAGTAGGTTGGTGATTTAATCATCAATGTATGCCAAGAACATCGTCCTCACATGTACGTTAACATTAATATCCCGCAGCTTGTATGATTTGCTTCTCAACAATATCATTTATGATAGTACTGAACTATTCTTATAATTGTCCGGTCATAGCATTTATAACTTACTGGAACAATTCTTAGAACTGTCTCGTATTGCAACTACCTTTTGCTCAATCCAATATAAGATATCGGTCATCTTTTCCGGCGTTTTTGAATTAAGCTTTTTCAGATTGGATTCCGACATCTCTTTAAGGGAGGAAATTGCTTTTTATTGACGTGCATTCACGCAATGGCGAGGCTTTGTAATGTTTCTTTACATATTGATGTGGCATTATTAATAGGAGGAATGTTATAAGCATCGTTTTTGAAAGGAATATTGGTGTAATCATAACATTTAGAATAAGATAGAATCAAAAGAAGTAAAAGAAAAGAAAACAATCAATTTTTTTAAAAAAAAATTTAATATCTAAAATATAATATTTATTGTATTAATTAACAACAATGGTTTCAATCTAATATTAAGGTTTTCACGTTTCACAGATGTTTACACTTTTAATCTAAAGGAATTTTATTAGTATAATTTTTTTTAAAATTGAACATTCAATCATCTTTCCAAGTTTTCATTATATAGACTTTGGAGAGTTAAAAGAATACGAGTGTTTTCCAAAACCATGAATCAAAAAAAAGTCAAGGTGGTACAAATTCAATCCATGTGTTTCACCTCCAAGGGTAACTCCTACGAACATAGAACACTAACTTTAAACTAACTAGTTTAACCATATGACCAAGGGATCCAAGTGTGGCTCCCAAGCACTCCAATGTGAGACAATGACTACACTCACACACCTCTTATAAATGATTATAAATAGTTAATCAAATATGCTACTCATATTTTACCTAGTAATCTCCTATCTAATGGCTTGTGTAGTAACAAAAGAAGTAAGCCTTTTCCTTACTTGTTTGGATAATTGACATTAAAGTTGAATTAATGGCATCTTGGAGTAGTGTTGTAATGTGTTGTACACATTCACACTATTCTAGGACCTTTATTTAACTAAAGCATGCCTTAATTTATCCTTTGCAAGGGTGTTGTAAAGTTTTGTAACACACTTTCACACTTTTCTAGGACTTATTTTCTTAATTAAGCCTTATGGGCCCCTTTCTAAATAAAAATGTAGATAGTGTATACCTTGTTTAGGTGTTGTAAAATGTCTTAAAACACTTTCACATTTATCTAGGTGGTCTTAATTCATTAAGGTTAAGTGGAGTTATTAACCCCCTTTTAGGCCTTCATTTTGAAACCTCTTGAGGATCTTTCTTGACAAGCATAAATTAAATAGCAAATCATTTCATTGGGAAAAAATTGGTCCTAGTAAGTTGAGCCATGACCCATTCACCCTTAAGGGTGAATGGGTCCTCTCTTAATAGGACCCTCTTTTTTTAGTTGATCTGGAATGGGTTTTTGGCCTTCTTTCAGCTCCCTGAAGATTGATCCTAGAAACTTAGCCAAGATCCATTCACCTTTGGTGGCGAATGGGTTCTCCCTTAATAAGACCCTATTTTTTGAATTTCTTTCTGGTGGGAACTTAATTTTCTTTCTTTCTAGATCTAGTGTCGACCTTAGTTCATTGAATTTTTGGGTTAATCTCCTAATTTAGTATAAATAAGGGGTTAATTCACATTGTTTCTCCTAGAAAGTTTATGATTCATTCAAGCATTCAAGTGATCAAGCATTAGAGCAATTTCAAGGCAGAATTCAAGTGCTCATTGTAGCAATTCAAGGATCATATCATCATGGAAAGGTTCTAATTGCATTATCTCATGTTCATGCTTCATTATCTTCATTTCATCATTTATTTTAATTACCTACAAGGGGTTTGACTGAGGAAAACCCCCATTCACTAACAAATCAACAAGTTTGTTTTCCTTGAGTGTGTGATTGCATATTTATAGGTTGAAGAGAAAGATTATCAAAGTTGCAAAATTGTCAAAGTTGCAAAGTTGTCATTCAAGGTGCAAGATCATAGAAAGAGTTCTACAGAACTAAATATTGACTTCCTAAACTTGATAACAAGGATTTCAAGAGCACAAACATCAAAGTACAAGATCCTGAAATCCGTTTTCTGAAACACTAAAGGGACCCATTCGCCCCTGAAGGCGAATGAGTCCTCCATAGCCCAAAAACAACTTTTTGGACAAGTACATAAATTTTTGTGCTCTAAAAAAATCCCCCATAGTTGCTATAATAGTTAGGGTCATTTATTCCAATTTTAGAAGTGAGATGGTGGAGCATGAGTGCGAGCACATGCATGAGCAGGAAAATAAGGACTTTGAAAAATTAAGCATTGGAAATGGAGGCAGAGCAGGATTTGAGAAATCGCAGGAGGGATCAGAACTGGTATCGAGTAAGAAGCAAGGTGAGGCTAATTTGGAAGAAGCGGACTCCGAAAACAAAATTCTGGTGGACCCGGGAGGAAAGGATATTCTGGTTGCCAATTATGTGGGTTCCCCTATCAGTCAAAAAGGCAAAAAACCAAAAGGCATTGTGGGGACCACTGGTGAAAATGGAGGCAATTGAAAACCTTGGGCCTCTTTGTTTGGGATAAAACTGAATGGAAAGTCATCTTTCCCTCCAGTGCAAAATATCTCTATCTGTGAGAAAGGTAAGTTTGCAATTTCTGTGCCAGATCTGTTAATTGATCATAACATTGCTTTAATGGAAAGAACCCTGGTGGGGAAATTTATGGGTCCCAGACCAAATATTGAAGTGGTCAGGGAGTTTGTAAATTTTTTTTGGAAAACTTATAGAAAAGTTTCAGTAGTAGTGCTCCCAAAGGGCTTTTTTGCGTTTGAATTCACCTGTAGGGAGGATATCTTAGCAGTAAGAAGTGGCGGTCCATGGGTAATAGGGAAATCCTCCCTGACTCTTAAAAAATGTACTTCAAATCTAGACCTTTTAGACTCTATTTTTGAGAATGTCCCAATTTGGGTCAGACTCCCGGGTCTTCCCTTGGAATACTAGAACGAAGATGTCTTTTATGGAATTATGAGCTCTTTTGGAGAGCTTCTTTTTATTGATTCTATGACAGCTGCTAGAAAGAGGTTGGTTTTTGCAAGAATATGTGTAGGGGTCTCTTAGAATGCTGACCTTCCTTCATCAGTTGAGATTCTATCAAAGTTGGGCTCCTGGTTGCAAGATATTGAGTTTGAAACCATCCCTTTTGCTTGTTTCAAATGCATAAAATTTGGGCACTGGGCTAAGAAATGTCCTTTAAATGCCATCAAAGAAAAGGAGAAGCCAGCTGGAACTTCAAAATCTGTATGGAGAAATCCTAGAGAATAAAGAGTCTAAATTCAAGGCACATCAAATGAGGCTAGTTGTGATATGGGAAGTAAGGGTGTGGTTCCATAAGAACTCCAGCGTAAGGATTTTGAGGACACCTTGACAACTAAGGAAAAATAAGTTAATGCGGAATAGGTGGTTGGTGAAGAAAAGCAGAGTTAGGATGCTGGCCCTTTATCCCAAGAGAGGAGCCCAGTTGAGAATATAGAAGGGAACCCGGGTTTGGAGGACATACCTATCCAGGGTCTGTCCTTAGAGCTGAACATCCCTCTTCTACTCCCTTCCTCTGAAGGTTGTTTTCCTTCGGGTGTAGATCCCTTTATGGATCCTAATTCCTCAGAATTAGTTAAGGACTCCTTTGATATATTCAGGACCAAACTACTGAACTTTTTAGTGACTATTCAACCTTTCATCTGAATGGCATCATGGCCAGTTTACCTTGGGAGCAAAGACTTCTAACTGATAAGGAATGGGAATCAAGTAAAGATACAGAGAGTCAAGAAGATACAGACAGAGAAGAGGTTTTATCCAAGAAAAAGAAAAAAAAAAACAATGGAAGACTCCAAGTTGTATTTCTACCAGGTCAAAAGCTAAGGTAGATTGTGGAGCAACAAAGAACTCTCGTGGGAAAAAATCTAATAAATAGACAAGAGAGCATAACAGTTTTCAGGATATTGCGGATGGTTTTCAGAAAACCATCCCGGAGTGCCTCCACTCCCTTGGTAAATCATGAAGATCATGTCATGTAACATCAGGGGATTTAATAATCCCCATAAGCAGGATGTACTGCATAATTTTGTTAGAGATCATAAGCCTGATATTCTCTTTATTTAGGAAACTAAAATGTCAAAGGAAAAAAGTGGAAAAGCTGAAACTATTTCAGTGTTGTAGTACACATGGCAATAACTCAAATAATGCTTTAGGAGGTATTGCAACTTTATGGAATAGTCACATAATCAAAGGGGATCCGATATTGGAAGGTACGAACCATATTGCTACTAGATTCACCCATATTAGGGATAATTTCAGCTAGATTCAATCAAATATCTATGCTCCCTAGAATGGAAAAGGTTTCAGAAAATCTTTCTGGTTGGAGCTGGCTGCCTTTCAGAGGATTTTTATTAGTGAGTCTTGGGTAGTCATGGGAGACTTTAATACTCCCTTACTGAATGAGAAAAAATTTGGAGGATCCCAGATCAATGTTGAAAGTAAGGAGGATCTCCAGAACTTTATTAACAGTCAGGTGCTGATTGATCTGGATTTGCAGGGCACCTCTTACACCTGGTCGAACCGCAAGAAGGGTATGGATCAAATCCAGGTTAGATTAGATAGATCTTTAATCTCTGATCAATGGTTCTTAAACTATTATTGTTCTCTTAAAGCCCTTTCTAGGATTGGTTCTAACCATTTCCCCATAAGTTTTGTTGCGAATCCTTTAAAAATTAAGAAAAATATCCCCTTTAGAGTTGAAAAAATGTGGCTTTCCCATCCTCTTTTTGAAGAGGAATTAGGAAATGGTGGAATATTAATATCTCTGGTACAACTATGTTTAGAGTGGCTAAAAAATTAAGGGAAGTTAAATTCAATTTAAAAAAATGGAAAAAAGAGTCATTTGGGAACATTTTTAGGATTAAATTTGATCTTCAGATGGAGTTGGGGGAGATCTAATATAAAATCTAGAAGGAAGGATATTTGAATGATATTAAGGAAAAAGAGAATTAGCTCCTTATTAAGATGCATGACATCATTGCAAAAGAAGAGGAGTTCTAGAGACAAAGATCTAGAGCTTTATGGTTATCTGCTGGTGACAAAAACACTAGGTACTTTCACTTGTTGGCCTCAAAACATAGGGCGGTCAACAAAATCTGTCATATTGAAGTTGATGGTAATAGGTATGAGGAGGAGGAGGAGGATATTAGAAGGCATGCTATTATCTTCTTCAAAAATCTTCTTTCTGAGAATGAGGAAAATAACCAAAATGATCAGGCTCATTTCATAGAAGCTATACCTAATGTGATCAATCAAGAAGATAACTCTATGTTGACTGCTATTCCCTCTAGTGAGGAAGTTAGGAAGGATATTTTTTCCTTTGAAGGGAGTAAAGCTTCAGGTCCTGATGGTTCCCTATGTTCTTTTTTCAAAGGTTTTGGGAGATTGTTGGAGAGGATGTGGTGAATGCTGTAAGAAAAAATTTTGGTTCCAAAAGTCTCCTGAAAGAGTTGAATGCTACTTACTTGGTTCTTATCCTTGAGAAGCCTGGAGTGGTGAACTTTGATTCTTTCAGACCTATCAGCCTCTGTAACTCGATCTATAAAATCATCTCGAAGGTTTTGACCTCCAGACTTTCAATTCTTTTGCCAACTCTGATCTCACCTCAACATAATGGATTTGTCCTTGGCAGAAAGATCCTTGATTCAATAGTCACAGTGCATGAGAATATCCATTCCCTGGTTGAATCTAAGACTGAAGGCTTCCTATTAAATCTTGATATCTCAAAAGCGTATGATAGAGTTGACTGAAAATTATTGTTTAAAATTTTAAAGGCGTTTGGGTTCTGTAACAGGGTTCTTCAATTGGTGGAATATCTTGTGTCTACTGCTTCTATCTCTGTTATGGTTAATGGATCTCCTTCAATTTTCTTCCAAAGCTCCAGAGGTCTAAGAAAAGGAGATCCTATCTCTCCTATTTTATTCACTATCATGGTTGAAAGTCTTGGAAGAAATTTGAAAAGGCTGATATCCCTCACTAGTCTTAAACTGTCCTCTAACAATTTGATCTATTCTCATCAACAATTTGTCGATGATACCATGCTCTTAGGAAAATCTACTATTTCAAAGGGAAGGACTTTGAAATCTCTACTGGATGCATATGGGAGGGCGTCTGACCATTTGATTAATAAACATAAAAGCTCTCTCTTCTTCTTTAATACTCCTGAACATAGAAAAAATAAATTTGCTAGAATCCTTGGTTGCAGGGTGGAGTCTTTACCTACCACCTATCTAGGTTTACCTTTAAGCCTTAAACCCCCAAAGTCCTTTTGGATTTCGTTGGTTGAGAGGTTTAGTAAGAAGCTTGCTGGATGGAAATGAGCTTTGCTAAGTCAAGCGGGTAAATTACAACTCCTCAAAACTACTCTTCAGAATCTGTCGATTTATGCTTTAAGCCTCTTTAAAATCCTTGCCAAGTTTGCAGATGCCATTAAAAAGATTCAAAAAATATTTCTTTGGTTGGGTGTTGAAGAAAAAAATAGGTTGCCTTTAATAGGGTGCGATTTGGTGTGTAGACCTAAAAAAGCTGGTGGTTTAGGTCTTAGAAAAATTAGTATGGTTAACAAGATACTTCTAGCTAAACAAATTTGGAGGATATTTTTGTCCTTAGGGGAATGGACTGATATCTTGACAAGAAAATATTTGGAGAATAACAAATCTCTTATAATTAAGATGGACTCCCATCTTCTACCTAGGGGCTCAACATGCTAGAATAATTTGATTACCGAATGAATTTTTTTTGAAATAGGAGTGGGCAACTAGCAAGTCAAGAGTGGAAACCAAACTAGATTCTGGGAGGATAGATGGTTGTTTAATGAGCCCCTTATCAAAATTGAACCTTTTCGTGGGTGGGATGAGATTTGCAAAGCTCTATTTGGTTTGTATGTTAAAGATTATTGGTTGAATGGAATATGGGTGGAACTATGTCTTGTTAGTCAGGCTCTTGCTCCTGTTCACTCATCCTTGTTGGCTATCAGACTTTTCCATGATCAGACGAAAGATCATCTTGTTTGGATCGAAGAACCCTCGGGCAATTATTCTGTTTCGTTGACTTTTTCCAGGCTATCTTTTGTCCAGGTTCCTCCTCCCTTCTAGTTGAAGGCTTGGTTCAAACACCTGGTTCCTAAAGTCAATATCTTCTTCTGGATCCTTCTTCAAAATAAAGTGCTCACAGTTGATAATATTTGCAAGCGTGGCCTTCAAATACCCAATAGATGTTATCTTTGCAAGATGGAAGCAGAGTCAGTTTGTCATTTGTTTCTTCATTGTCTTTTTGCTGCTCGATTTGGGAAAAATTCCTCTATTACTGGAAATTATCATGGGTATTCCCCTTGTCAATTGAAGACTTCTTTATATAATGGAAAGCCCCGACTCATAATCCTACACTTAGGAAACTATGAGATTTTTCCTTCCCTCATGTTGCTTGGGGTCTATGGAAGGAAGGAAATAATAGAATTTACAGAGATAAAGAATCTTTGATGGCCATTGTGTTTGATAAAATAATCAAATTATTCAAAGAAAATTTCAATACTATCCCCCAGAAGGTTGGTAATATCGAGAAAGTGTCTTGTTCGTCCTATGATCTCATGGTAGCCAAGGAATGGAATATTAATCTTGATATTTCCTATGCCGCTAAACATACTAAGAAGGATAGGGAGGGTGTTCACTGGAATTTTTTGCCTAATAGTTGGATCAAAACCAACTTTGATGGGGTGGCTAAAGGTAATCCTAGGGCGGCAGGATGCGGCGAAGTCATAAGGGATTCTTTTTGAAATTTCCTTGGTGCAATTGCCACTCCCCTTGGTTCTCAAACCATTCACCTTGCTGAGGCTACTATAGCTTTTCATGTTATAAATTTGGCTCATAGTCTAAAATTTAAAAACCTTTGGCTTGAAGGGGACTCTAAAAATATTATTGAATGTCTTTTAGGTAGGTCCCCCCCCTCGTGGACCATAAAGTCTTGGATTGATGATGCTATTTCGACTTTAGTTAAGTTTGATAATATAAAGGTTTCACATGCTTATAGAGAAGCCAATGTTGTGACAAACTTTTTTGCGAATGAAGGGGTTAAAAGTAAAGGACAATGCACTTGGCTGAATATTAGTGATTTAGGTGCTAATGTTCGAGCCTTATTGAACTATGATGCGTTACATGGGAAAGATGCATGTCATCTCATTAATGATGATAGAACGGGGAAAATGTATCACATCATTAGATTTCATGGGATTGAGCCAATTTACTTATGCTATAAGTTTGCTTGGCATGCTTTGTGGGCTCACTAGTTTGGCGAGACCATTTCGAGTCAACATTTCATCTTTGTCTACTTTACTGTGCTTGCTAAAATGGGAGGAGATAGAAAAAGAGTTGAGCCGGACAACTTTGAGATGCACAAAAGAAACACTAAAGCGTGGAACAAAGTCAAAAGCAGGGGTTTACTCCCTTTTTTGGAAAAACTCCACAGGTCTAATCAGGAAGCTACAAAGCATTTTGAGAGGAATTGGGAAAATGGGGAATTAACCCTTTTTGGTAGGAAAGTTTAGCTCAACAAAAATATTATAGCTGAAATGACTGGCATGTCCACTGAAGGACACAAATTTTTTTGGGATAGGGTTTTCTTTGATGCAGCAATGGTCAGATTTCCAAAGAAAGATAAGGAAAGATTGAAACTAGTGAAAATTTCTAACAGTTACTTTGAGGCCGACACCATTAAAGCTTTCTGGAGAAAAGATCTTCAAGTCATCATGGAGTATATTACTATGGATGGTCATTTCACTAGGGTCTACGGCTAGCATTTTTCCTTGCTTAATCATTTTTGCTATAAGGTCAGGGTTTCTCTTCCCCACTATCTTCTTTGTTCCTTAAGAAAGATTCTGGATGACCATAAGCAAAACCCAAAAAGATATCCTATTTTGCATACTAGTTTGATTAGGTTAATTGTTGAACATTTTCAAAATATGTTGGCCCCTGCTAATTTGGATGCTTCCCTGGAGTCCGAGGAGGATGATACTGAACCTAGCTATTCAGGGAATTTTCCCAATTTGAGCCTGGTGAGGATGGTCCTGAGTCTGCCCTCTATTCACACTGGCAAGAAAACTCAAATCCATAATCCCCAGTTTGTTAAAGCCTGCCCTGCTTCTAAGCCTGGAAGCTCTACTCCTAAAACCAAAGGTGCTGGAAAGAATCTACTTGTCAAAAACCTCGTCTCTTATTCTGAAGACTCTCCTGATTCTGAGGATTCTGGCGCTAACAATAATTCATCCTTTGTTGTCCCGTCGTCGGATAGAGATGTTAGAATTGGATACCTTGGAGCCTCCGACCCTACAAAAAATTGCTTCAATCTTGATAGGGAACCCTCTGCTGACTTCCGAGGTATAGCTAGGAATAATGTGATGGACCATTTCAGAATGTCGAAATGGGTCTTTCATGAAATCAATAATCTAAATAAAAAAATTGGCCCTCCAGAGTAAATTGGAAGAAATGAGAGATAAGGTTTCTGCGTTAAGCAAGAAAGATGAAGAGCGTAAAGATTACACTGCCAGTAAAGAGATCTAGGACAATGTGGGCAAGGAAAAAAGGATTGAAATAGATTTGGAAAAAATGAAAAATACTGTGAAGATAATTGCTGAACAGAACAATAGGATGGCAAGACATAATGCCATTATTATCAACGCTATGACTGAAAAATTGGACAAAGTTCAACAAGGGTCCTTGGTGGTTGACTTGGAAGAGGTGAAAGATAAAACCAGGAAGAGGACATTGGGATTTCAAAAAGAACCAGGACTAATTTGAAAAGGAAGGCACCCCCCACGCCGCAGATGATTCAAACATTCAAGAAGGGTGTTCAGGATATGCAGGACCTGGAGGCAGAGACTGAGTCTGTTTTGAAGACTCTGGGTTAGTTGCTGCTGGTTTTTTGGCTTGTGTTTCAGCTGGTTTTTTTATTGATCTTCTTGGTCTTTTGTGGTTGGCTGCTACTTTTTCTGGTATTTTCCTTTTTTGTAGCCTATTTTTTCCGCCAGAATTTTTTGTCCTCTTTCTATTGTTGTAAACTTGGTGGTTTTGGGTCCCTATAAAACCCATTTTTTCCTTTATCAAAAATAGTTAGGGTCATTTTAGGATTGTTATTTGCATCTTATTTTTCATATTTGAAGTGATATTGGCTTGGAAAAATCAAGTGATCTATCTCATTTGTACTCACATTTGGGATAGATCCTATTTTTCTAACAGGCGGAATAAGCATTGGGATCGAGTAAGAAGCAAGGTGAGGCTGATCCGGATGATGCAGATTCTGAAAAAAAAATCCTTGTGGATCCGGGAGGAAAGGATTTTCTGGTGGCTAATCCCGTGGGCTCCCCTGTTGGTCAAAAAAATGAAAAATCCAAAGGTGTGGTGGGGATCACTGGCGACATTGGAGGCAATCGCAAACCCTGGACCTCTTTTTTTGGGGTAAAACCAAATGGAAAGTCATCTTTCCCTCCAGTGCAAAATATCTTTAACCCTGAAAAAGGTAAGTTTGCAATTTCTTTGCTAGATCTGTTAATTGATCATAATATTGCTTTAATGGATCATAAGTTTTTTTTTGCTTTAATTGATCATAATATTGCTTAAAACCAAATGGAAAGTCATCTTTGCTTTCCCAAAGGGCTTTTTCGGGTTTGAGTTCACTTGTAGAGAGGATATCTTGGCAGTTAGAAGTGGTGGTCCATGGGTTATAGGGAAATCTTCGCTAGCTCTAAAGAAATGTTCTTCTAATCTGGACCTCTTAGACTCTATTTTTGAGAATGTCCCAGTATGGGTCAGACTCTCGGGCCTTCCCCTAGAATATTGGAATGTGGATGTCTTTTATGGTATTGTGAGCTCCTTTGGAGAGCTCTTTTCTATTGATTCTATGACAGTTGCTAGAAAGAGGTTGGTATTTGCAAGAATATGTGTAGGGGTCTCTCAGAATGCTGACCTTCCCTCATCAATCGAGATTCGATGGAAGCTGGGATCTTGGTTGCATGACATAGAGTTTGAAACTATCCCTTTTGCTTGTTTCAAATGTAGAAAATCTAGGCATTGGGCTAATAAATGTCCGTTAAATGCCACCAAAGAGAAAGAGAAACTGGCTGGTTCTTTGAAATATGTATGGCGAAAGAAATCAGAAGGAGAAAGCCTTGAGAATAAAGAGTCTAATGTTTAAAGCACTTCAAATAAGGCTGATGGTGATATGGGAAATAATGGTGAGGTTCCACACGAACTCCAACGTAAGGATTTTGAGAATACCTTAACAACTAAGGAAAAAGAAGCTAGTGAGGATCAAACGGTTGGTGAAGAAAAGCTGAGTTAGGAAGCTAGCCCCTTATCCCAGCTGAGCCTAGTTGAGAAAATAGATGGGAACCCTGGTTTGGAGGATATTCCTATTTAGGGGTTGTCCTTGGAGCTGAACATCCCTCTTCTTCTCCCTTCCTCTAAAGGTTTTTTTCCTTCGGGTGTAGATCACTTTATGGATCCTAATTCCTTAGAACTAGTTAAGTACTCCTATGATAATCAGGTCCATTCTTTTGAACTTTCTAGCAACTATTCAACCTTTCATTTGAATGACATCATGGAGACATTACCTTGGGAACAAAGACTCCTAACTGATAAGGAATGGGAGTCAAGTAAAGAGACAGATAGTCAAGAAGAGAATGAAAAAGAAGAGGTTTTATCCAAAAAAAGTAAAAAAAAAACAATGGAAGAATCCAAGTGGCATTTCTACCAGATCAAAAGAAAAGGTAGACTGTGGAGCAACAAAGAACTCTCGAAGGAAAAATTCTACTAAATGGACAAGAGAGCATAATAGTTTTTAGGATATTGTGGATGGTTTTCAAAAAACCATCCCGAAGTGCCTCAACTCCCCTGGTAACTCATGAAGATCATGCCTTGGAATATCAAGGGACTTAATAATCCCCACAAGCAGGATGTTCTGCGCAATTTTTTTAGAGATCACAAGCCTGATCTATTATCCTTATTCAAGAAACTAAAATGTCAAAGGAAAAAGTGGAAAAGATGAAATTGTTTCAGTATTGCAGTACACATGAAAACAACTCAAATGTTGCTTTAGGAGGTATTGTTACCTTTTGGAATAGTCATATAATCAAAGGGGATCTGATTTTGGAAGGTACAAACCATATTGCTACTAGATTCACCCATATTAGGGATAATTTTAGCTGGATCCAATCAAATATCTATGCCCCCAATGGAAAAGGTCTCAGAAAATCTTCTGGATGGAGCTGGCCACCTTTAGGAGGATTTTTGACAAAGACTCTTGGGTTGTCATGGGAGACTTTAATACTCCCTTATTGAATGAATAACAATTTGGAGGTTCCCATATCAATGCGGAGAGTAAAGAGGATCTTCAGAGCTTCATCAACAACCAGGCACTGATTGATCTGGATTTGCAAGGAGCTTCCTATACCTGGTCGAATTGTAGAAAGGGTATGGATCTTATCTAGGTTAGATTAGAAAGATCTTTAATCTCTAATAATTGGTTCTTTAACTATTACTGTTCTCTTAAAGCCCTCTCTAGGATTGGATCTGACCACTTCCCTATTAGTTTTGTTGCGGAGCCTTTAAAGAAGAAGAAAAATATCATGTTCAGAGTTGAAAAAATGTGGCTTTCTCATCCTTCTTTTAAAGAAGAAATTAGGAAGTGGTGGAATATAAGTATCTCTGACACAACTATGTTGAGAGTGGCTAAAAAATTAAGGGAAGTTAAATTCAACCTAAAAAAATAGAAAAAAGAGTCATTTGGGAAAATTTTCAGGATTAAATCTAATCTTCAGATGGATCTGGGGGAGATTCAAAACAAAATATAGAAGGAAGGATATTTGAATGATATTAAAGAAAAAGAGAATGAGCTCCTTATTAAGATGCATGATATTATTGGAAAATAGGAGTTCTAGAGACAAAGATCTAGAGCTTTATGGTTATCTGCAGGTGACAAAAATACTAGGTACTTTCATTTGTCGGCCTCAAAACATAGAGCGGTCAACATAATTTCTCAAATTGAAGTGGATGGTATTAGGAATGAGGAGGAGGACATCAGAAAGCATGCTGTTTTATTCTTTAAAAATATTCTTTATGAGAATGATGAAAATAACCAAAATGATTAGGGTCATTTAATAGAGACTATACCTAATGTGATCAATTAGGAAAATAACTCTATGATGTCTACTATTCCTACCAATGAGAAGTTAAGAAGGTTGTTTTCTCCTTTGAAGGGAGTAAAGCTCCGGGTCCAGATGGGTTCCCTATGTTTTTCTTCCAATGGTTCTGGGAGATTGTTGGAGAAGATGTGGTGAATGCTGCTAAAAAATATTTTGGATCCAGAAGTCTCCTAAAAGAGTTGAATGCTACTTTTTTGGTTCTAATCCCTAAGAAGTCTGAAGCGATGAACTTTGAGGCTTTCAGACCTATAAGCCTTTGCAGCTCGATCTATAAAATCATCTCAAAGGTTTTGACTTCTAGACTCTTAATTCTCTTACCCACTCTGATTTCACCTCAATAGAATGGATTTGTCCTTAGTCAACAAATCCTTGATTCTATTGTCACAGTGCATGAGAATATCAATTCCTTGGTTGAATCTAAGACTGAAGGCTTTTTGTTAAAGCTTGATATCTCAAAAGCCTATGATAGAGTTGACTGGAAATTCTTGTTTAAAATTTTAAAGGCATTTGGGTTTTGCAACAGGGTTCTTCAAATGGTGGAACAACTTGTGTCTACTGCTTCTATATCTATAATGGGGTATGTGCAGGATCATGATGGGCCAAAAAGTGGCAATATGATGGGTATGTGGCTGACGACATTTTTTTTACTCAAAATTGATGAAATAAAAAGGGTTTTTAAGGAGATTCTCAACTTTCCACCAATATAAATTATGCTTTACCTTTAATTTAATAAGTAATTATTATTCATTTTCTATTTGAATTATGACTAAAGTCCTAATTGATAGGTTGATTGAAAAAATCTATAGCTTTCAAAAGATCACATTTTTGAATCCAAAACATGCCACATTATATGCTTCGATACTATTGGATTAAAAAAAAAAATTGAATTTCATGAATTTTGACCAAGTTAAGGTGGTCGACATATGAGTTTTATATTTTTAAAAAGTTGTAATAAAAAATTATAATTAATTATTTACTTGGAAAAAAATTACAAAAAAATGTGCATCACATTGGGGCATGAGTCCTCTACTTATATCTAAAATCTTATAAAAAAATATTATCATTTTATTCTGTTAGGGTGGTCAGAAACCTACTTATTTTTTCCCTGAAATTTAATTACTACTACATTGAAATTTCAAATTTTCACAAAATAGATTTTTTTTAAAGAAACCTAGTAGTTTAAAAACTACATTCAATTTTCTACAGATTCTCTTCTTACATATTTTTGAAATAATATAGATAACTTATTCAAATGTTTACGTCAAGTTTCCTAACTCTGACTTTTCTAAATTTTTTGCCACTTAAGGGCCTATTTTTTCCATGATCTCTGATCCTGCACATACCCAATGGTTAATGGATCTCCCACGACTTTCTTCCAAAGTTCCAGAGGTCTAAGACAAGGAGATCCTATTTATCCTATTTTATTCACTATTATAGCTGAAAGCCTTGGAAGAAATTTGAAAAGGTTGATCGATAATAGATCCCTTCTTGGTCTCAAACCGTCCTCAAGCAATCTAATTTGTTCTCATCAACAATTTGTTGATGATACCATGCTCTTGGGAAAATCATCTGTCTCGGAGGGAAAAAATTTGAAATCTCTTCTGGATGAGTATGGGAGGGCATCAGGACAAATGATTAATAAACAAAAAAACTCTATTTTCTTCTTCAACACTCTTGTTCAGAGACAGCATAAAATTTCTAGAATCCTTGGTTGCAGGGTGGAGTCCTTGCCTGCCACCTATCTTGGCTTACCCTTAAGCCTCAAACCCCCAAAATCCTTTTGGATTTCGTTGGTTGAGAGGTTTAGTAAGAAACTTGCTGGTTGGAAAGGAGCTCTGCTAAGCCAAGCAGGTAAACTTCAACTCCTCAAAGCTACTCTTTAGAATTTGTTGATTTATGCTCTGAGCCTCTTCAAATCCCTGCTAAGTTTGCAGATGCTATTGAAAAGATTCAAAAAATATTTCTTTGGTTGGATGTTGAAGAAAAAAAAAGATTGCCTTTAATAGGATGGGATTTGGTGTGCAAACTAAAAAAGGCCGGAGGTTTAGGTCTTAGAAAAATCAGAATGGTTAACAAGATTCTTCTAGCTAAACAAATTTGGAGAATATTTTCATCCTCAGGGGAATGGACTGATATCATAGCAAGCAAATATTTGGAGAGTAATAGATCCCTTATAATTATGAAGGAATCTCATCTTCTTCCCAGAGGCTCAATTTGCTGGAATAATTTGATTAACAGAAGAAAAGTTGATGATTCTAGAGTGGGTTGGCAGGTTAGAAGCAGAAACCAAACAAGATTCTGGGAGGATAGATGGCTGTTTAATGAGTCCCTTATAAAAATTGATTCCTTTAGCGGGTGGGCTAAGAATTGCAAAGCTCTTTTTGGCTCATATGTGAAAGAATATTGTGTGGATGGAAAATGGGTGGATCTGTGCCTTGTCAGTCAGGCTCTTGCTCCTATTTAGTCTTCTTTACTGCCTGTCAGACTCTGCCCTGATCAAACGGAAGATCATCTTGTTTGGAGTGATGAACCCTCAGGAAATTATTCTGTTTCGTCTGCTTTTTCTAGGCTTACTTCTTTCCAGGATTCTCCTCCCTTCTGGTTGAAGGCTTGGTTCAAACATGTGGTCCCTAAAATCAATATCTTTTTCTGGATCCTTCTCCAAAATAAGGTGCTCATGGTTGATAACCTCTACAAGTGTGGCTTTCAAATACCTAATAGATGTTTTCTTTGCAAGATGGAGGCAAAGTTAGTGCGTCATCTATTTCTTCACTGTCCTTTTGCTGCCTCAATTTGGGAAAAAATAATCTGTTACTGGCAACTATCTTGGGTTTTTCCCTTATCTATTGAAGATTTTTTCTCTCAATGGAAAACCCCAACTCACAATCCTATACTTTGGTACTTGTGGGATTTCTCTTTCCCTCATGTTGCTTGGGGTCTTTGGAAAGAATGAAAAAACATAATTTATAGAGATAAAGAAGCACCGGTGGATATTATTTTTGATAAAATAATCAAATTTCTGAAAGAAAATGTCAATGCTATATCCTAGAAGGTTAGCAACTCCGAGAAAGTGGCTCACTTGTCCTATGATCTTAAGGTTGCTAAGGAATGAAATATTAGTCTTGATTTTCCCTGTGCCCCTAAACAAGCTAAGAAGAATAGAGAGGGTGTTTGTTGGTCTTTTTCGCCTAATGGATAGGTCAAAGCCAACTTCGATGGAGCGGCTAAAGGTAATCCTGGGGCGGTAGGTTGCGGCGGAGTCATAAGGGATTCCTTTGGCAACTTTCTAGGTGCGACTGCGACTCCCCTTGGATCTCAAACCAATCACCTGGCTGAGGCTGCTGGAGCTTTTCATATTATAAATTTGGCCCATAGTCTAAATTTTAAAAACCTTTGGCTTGAAGGGGATTCCAAAAATATTATTGATTGTCTTTTAGGTAGGTCCCCCCCCTCGTGGACTATTAAGTCTTGGATTGATGATGCTATCTCGACCTTAGCCAAGTTTGATAATATAAAGATTTCACACGCCTATAGAGTAGCCGATGCTGTGGTAGATTTTTTTGCGAATGAAGGGGTTAGGAGCAAAGGACAATGCACTTGGCTAAATATTAGTGAATTAAGTGCTAATGTTTGGGCCTTATTGAACTATGATGCGTCACATGAGCAAGATACGTGTCACCTCATTAATGATGATAGGACGGGGTAATTACATTACAATCATTAGATTGTATGGGACTGAGCTTAGTTGCTTAATCTATAAGGTTTCCTGGCATGCTTGGTGGGCTCTTGGATTTGGTGGGACCATTTCAAGTAAAGATTTCATCTCTGTTTGCCCCACTGTGCTTGCCAAAATGGGTGGAGATAGGAAAAGAGTTGAGCCAGATAGCTTTGAGATTCATACAAGAAATACTAAAGCGTGGAACAAAGTAAAAAGTGGGGGTTTACTCCCTTTTCTGGAAAAACTCCATGGGTCTAATCAGGAGGCTACTAAGCATTTTGAGAAGAATTGGAAAAATGGGGAACTTACCCTTTTTGGTAGGAAAGTTGAGCTCGATGAAAACCTTATAGCTGAAGTTATTGGAATGTCCACTAATGGACACAAATTTTTCAAGGACAAGGTTTTCTCTGATGAAGTTGTCATCAGATTTCTGAAGAAAGAGAAAGAAAGAATGAAACTGGTGAAAATTTCTAATAGCTACTTCGAAGTCGATACCATAAAAGCTCTCTGGAGAAAATTTCTTCATGTTATCATGGAGTACATTACTATGGATGGCCGCTTCACTAGGGTCTATGACTATCACTTTTCCTTGCTCAACCATTTCTGCTACAAGGTCAGGGTTTCTATTCCCTACTATCTTCTCTGTTCTTTGAGAAAAAGTATGGATGATCACAAGAAAAACCCAAAAAGATATCCTATTTTTCATACTGGTTTGATTAGGTTAATTGTTGAACATTACCAAAATATGCCTGCCCCTGCTAATTTGGATGCCCCTCCTGATTCTGAGGAGGATGATATCGAACCCAGCTGCTCAGGGAATTTTCCCAACTTGAGCTCGGTTAGGATGGTCCTTATCCCTTCCTCTGTCTAAATTGGTAAGAAAAGCCTTAACCCCCATTCTGTGAATGCTTGCTCTGCGCCTAAGTTGGGAAGTTCTACCCTTAAAATCAAAAGTGTTGTTAAGAATCTACCAGGTAAAAACCTTGTGTCATACTCTGAAGACTCTCCTGATTCTGAGGATTCTGGTGCTAACAATACTTCGTCCTTTGCTGCCCTGTTGTTGGATAGAGATGCTAGAATTGGTTCCCCTGTAACCCCCGACCCTTCTAAAACTTGCTTCAACCTAGAAAGGGAACCCACTGTGGATGTCTTGGCTAGGAATAATGCTTCTGACCATTTCAGAATTTTGAAATGGATCTTTCATGAAATCAACAAGCTAAAAATAAAAAACTAGGCCCTTCAAAGTAAACTGGAAGAAATGGGAGCCAAGGTTACGACGCTTGACAAGAAAGAGGCAAAGCTAAAAGATCATGGTACTAGTAAAGAAATCCAAAACCAAGCGGGCATGGACATAAGGGCTGAAATTGAGTTGGATAAAATAAAAAATATTGTTCAAATTATAGCCGAGCAGAACAATAGGATGGCAAGACACAATGCCATCACCATCAATGCCATGACTGAAAAATTGGACAAAGCTCAATAGGGGTCTTTGGTGGTTGATCTGGAAGAGGTCAATGATAAAAACCAGGATGAGGATGTTGGTATTTCAAAGAGAACCAGGGAAAATTTGAAGAGGAAGGCTCCTCCTACGCCACAGATGATTCAAACCTTCAAGAAGGGTGTTCAGGACATGTAGAACCTGGAGGCTAAGACCGAGTCTGTTCTGAAGACTCTGGGTTAGTTACAATTGGTATTTTTGTTGGATTCGACTAGTTTTTTGTCTGAATCTCCTAGTCTTTTACGAGTGGCTGCTGCTTTTTCCAGTTTTTTCCTTTTGTGCAGCCTGTTTTTACTATTGGACTTTTTAGTCCTTTCTCTTTTGTTGTAAACTTGGTGGTTTCGGGTCCCTGTAAAACCCGTTTTTCCCTTTATCAAAAACATTGCAATTTTATGAACTTTGGAGTCTTTTATTATGTTTCAAGTTAAATATTACATTCATTGCATTTAGATTTGCATTGAATTAGGGTTTTTTCTCTTGCATTTAAATCTTGCATATTATATAGGGTTCAAATTTGCATTGTTTTGCACTTATTAAATATGAAAAATACAAAAATAAAGCAATTATTTTGTATCTCATTTAAATTTCATTCAATTTCATTTGAAAAATAAAATAAAATTGCATTTCAAACTAGGTCTTGCATCTCATCTTTCTATTGCATTTTTTGCATTAATTTCTGGAAAATCTAGATCTGCATTTCACTATCTACAACTTGGAACTGAAAGATATATTTGAAAGATTGCAAACCATTAAAAAATAGTTTAAAAAGACCTTAATAGGACCCTTCACCCTTACTGGTGAATAGGTCCTTGATCAAGTCTGACTTGAAGCTTCTAGCAGCTAAAAAGACATTAAAATTTAGTTTAAAATCCACAAAAAACTCCCAGAAAAACCTAACCAGGACCCATTCACCCTTATTGGCGAATGAGTCCCTATTAGTAGCAGATATGAAATTTTAGGACATTAAAATCCTAGTTTCTAGCTTTTGTTTGTTGCATTCATCTTGTTGTTTCAGTTTCTAGATTGGTTGTTTCATCAATTTCATTACATTTAGCTTAAATTGCTTCATTTTATTGCATTGTAAAAAATTCAAAATTGCATAAAAACATTTCATTTTCAGATTATTGCATTGTTTAATCAGTAATTTGCACTGCTTAGAATCTAAAAAAATGCATTTCATTCTAGGATATTGCATTGTCATTCTAGAGTTTGCACACTAGGTTTGTAAAACTTGCATGAGCTTTACAACTTGTGTCCTATTTGCAATACTATTATAAGACATCTAGTTTGAGGCTCATGTCATCCGGTGATCTCTCACTTGTCATGGATCTTGGGTGCTCTAACTCTCTTTCTAATAGTGTTGAGAATCAAACCTGCATGGCTCATAGTTTGCATACCTCATTTCCCATGACTTCACCTTCTATAATCAATGTGGATGATATCATTGACAAGCTAGATGAACAACTAGAAAACTTACAAGCCTATATCCTTTGTGAATGATTTGACATTAGCTTGGTCCCTATCATACAAATTCTAAGGAAAGTGCTTAAAACAAGAAATGAAACACAAATCATCTATAGCCTTAGTCACTTCCTTCAAGAATACTTGAACAAACAAGAAAATACCAACCTACATGCCACAACCAATCCTCCTAATGAAACTAAGAACAATGTTAAAATGGATCATGAGCATATGCCATTACCTCCCTCGAATAAGGTGATAACATTTATCAAAGATAGACCTCATAAGGGCTTGACTAAATAACCTCTTGACATTGCTTTCTCATAAAGTGACATACCTAAATGTGCACCTGATGGTCCTCTTTACATAGCTATCCGAATCAATAATAATCCCACTAATGGGATATTGATTGATCTCGTCTATGGAGAGAATGTGATCACAAAAGAATGTGCATGAGCTATACCAAGATACATATGATAACCCAAAAACATTGATCAAGACACATAACATATATGCTTTCCCTATGATAGGCTCGATAGATCTCCCTTTAAAAGTGGTACTAAAAACATTAACAGTCTCATTCTCCATTATTCCACAATTGGACCAATTTTATGTGAAGGTAGGCTATCCATGGCTTCACTCGATGAACACCATCCCTTTGATTGTGCATAAATTTATAAAGTTTCCATTTGGAAATAACATCTTCACATAGATGCATCATAGCAGATTTCATCTGGCCTCGACAAAAGGAATTTTTTACTAGATTACTTTTTCCCCGAGCTTATGGAACCTATCAATCCTTGTGAAGATTTCTTTTTCTTATCATATCAAAAATTCAAGGGAAAGAAAATGGCAGAACTATACCTTCGCAACATGCCTAAATCTATAACCAAACCAACCATCCTTGATGAGACAATGATTGAACCAAAAACACTTCCAACCATAGAAGAATAATCTATAGAACAATCTCCTATAATTTCCCACAAGAGACCACGAGATAGTACACATAATCCCATTGCCCCTCCTAGAGTCTTGAACAAGTATACAAAGTCAAAGAGAAAGCGGTTGAGAAACCTATTGTTGTTCCCTCTATTCCTCCCAAGGAAGAAAATGAACCTTTGATTGAAAAGCCCACTCTTACACAAAAGAAAATTGACAATAAACTAAAAATAAATCGAAGTGCTAGAGAGTGTAGACGTAGACATTATGCTATTGCTCGTAGATTGCAAAATAAATAAAACAATAACAACATAGAAAATAAAAATATAAACCTACCTGAAGCAATGCATGACAACTCTCAACCCTCGTCACAACATAAATAAGAACATTGTATGAACATTTTTATTTAACCTCCTATTGTGATTGACTTAGATGATGACATTGATATTGTAAAGATTGATGAACAAGTGCATGACGAGTTGAATACATTGTTTTCTTATTCCATGAGCTTAAATGACAAATCTCCTAATAAGAGTGTTGAACTTGGTGCATGTCCTAGTTCAACACTTTCCATTGTCCCTTTGGCTAGTTTCTTGCCTTATATTTATATTGACCAAGATTGGGAGGTAGATGGCCTACTTAAGGTTGACTCGCCTGTGCCTTACTAGTCTTTCACTTTTTGATTTTTGATTTTCTTTGAAATCATGTGCGTAATGTGATCTCCCATGATGTTTCATTTGATGTATCTTCTCTCTTTTGTGCATTGTTTGATATGTACCTTCATTCTTCTCTATGTCATAATCATTTCATTTGTCTTGTGTTTTCCTTCTGGGGATGACACAAGGCGTCAAGACATTCATGTCTCTTCCATGTTGACCCAAAATCTTTTTCCTTTTTATTTTTCATTTGTCTTATGTTTTCCTTTTGTGGATGATGCAAGGCATCAAGACATTTATGTCTCTTTCCATGTTGACCCAAAAGCTTTTCCTTTCTATTTTTCATTTTCTTGTGTTTTCCTTTTGGGGATGACGCAAGGCATCGAGACATTCATGTCTCTTCCATGTTGACCCAAAATATTTTTCTTTTTTATTTTTTCCATTTGTCTTGTGTTTTCCTTTTGGGGATGACACAAGGTGTCAAAACATTCGTGTTTCTTACATGTTGACCTGAAAAGTTTTTCTTTGTTTTCGCTCTCTTTGTGTCATTCTTCCAGTTCTATGAGTATTTGGGGAATGATGAAAGTTCCATGCTTTGACAACATTGTAGCGCATACATACTAACCCAAAATCCATAGACCCCTTATGTGTTTTTGGGAGAAACCCTTCGTTCCTATTTCATGACACAACTTGCTTCGGAAAAATATGACTTGACAAAGGGTTTTTTGAGGAAAGCTCTCATGTCTTAGGATAAAATCTTTGGCTACTTTAAAGCAATTTCTCACACTGATGGTGTAGCAACCAATTTAAAGTGAGGGCATACAACGATGACATCTTTTGGAAAATCTCATGGCGTGATTTCTCTTTCTTGTGATGTGTCCTCTTCTTGGTGGTGCCATTGGATTTGATTCCATCCAAGAGTGTATGATCTACTGTGTGACATGATGTGAATGAGGCATCCCATGGGCGATCTGACACCTTGGGCGATCTGACACTTTGATTTGTCCTCTCTTGGAGACATTAGGCACAATGATCCCTAAGAGGAAGACCATTACACAAACAAAGAAAAATCCCCTTTAGCAAAATTTTTACATGACATTCAAAATTTTTTTACAAATGATTTTCATTGTGGTACATTATCAAAGTTTTCAGGAGGATGATTTTGGTATGGTATGAGAGGTTAATTTGATTCTCTCATTTTCCACCTCATTGGGATAACTCACCTTGTGGACAAACTAAGGTTCCACTACCCCAGAGTGAGCATACATATTTTGGGACAAACTCACCCCACAGATGACCAAAAGTTCCATGGCCCTATATTGAGCAACGTGTGTTATGGACAAACAACCATTGCCCCACATTGCATTGAATCAGTTTTTCTTGATCCTTTGTTTTTGTTTATCCTTCTTGGCATTTGACAGGGTATTATCATGTATCTTTGTTATTGTTGCATATTTATGTGTCTTGGATGTCTACTTTAGTGTGAGTTTGACATGGGATCATCCTCTCACTAAAATGGGGGAAAAATTTAGTAACGAAAAAAGTAATCCTTTTCCTTGGTTGTTTATATAATTGACATTAAAGTTGAATTAATGGAATCTTGGAGTAGTGTTGTACATTTGTGTTGTACACATTCATACTATTCTAGGACCTTTATTTAACTAAACAATGACTTAATTGATCCTTTGCAAGGGTGTTGTAAAGTGTTGTAACACACTTTCACACTTTTCTAGGACTTATTTGCTTAATTAAGCCTTTTGGGGCCCTTTCTAAATAAAAGTGTATATAATGTATACCTTTCTTGGGTGTTGTAAAGTGTCTTAAAGCACTTTCACATTTATCTAGGTGGTCCTAATTCATTAAGGTTAAGTGGATTTATTAACCCCCCTTTTAGGCCTTCATTTTGACACCTCCCGAGGATCTTTCCCGACAAGCATAAATTAAATATCAAATTATTTCATTGGGAAAAAAATGATCTTGGTAAGTTGAGCGAAGACCCATTCACCATTAATAGAAAATGGGTCCTCTCTTAACAAGACCCCCTTTTTTCAATTGATATAGAATGGATTTTTGGCCTTCTTTCAGCTCCCTGAAGCTCATTCCTGGAAACTTAGCCAAGACCCATTCACCTTTGGTGGTGAATGTGTCCTCCCTTAATGAGACCCTAATTGTTGAATTTCATTTTGACATGAATTTAATTGTCTTTCTTTCTAGATTTGGTGCCGACCTTAGTTCATTGAATTTCAGGGTTAATCTCCTAATTAAGTATAAAAAGGGGACAATTCACGTTGTTTCTCCTAACAAGTTTACGAGTCATTCAAGTGATCAAGCATTAGAGGATTTCAAGAGCATTTTCAAGGAATTTCAGGGAAGAATTCAAGTGTTCATTGCAGAAATTCAAGGATCATATCATCATGGCAAGGTTCTAATTGAATTATCTCATGTCCATGCTTCATTATCTTCATTTCATCATGAGCCATATATTTTTGGGTAGGGCTTATAAGCTACTCTTGCACTCTTAGGAATGTTTCACCTAAAAGGAGAGAGATAAACCCCACCCAAAAGTCTAGGTGGTTCACTCAAATTAGCATGTGGGTGTGTGCAAGAAGTTGAGTCCACTTTTTGGCCAAAAAGTGGAAGTGTTTTCCCTGATTTTCAGAATTTAACACATTTGACCTTAAAATTTGAAGCACTTAGAGATGGAATCTTCAAAAAAGTCACTGATCATAAAATGTAGTACTCGGAGTCTAGTTTCCAAATATGTAATTTATTTCAATACCTAGATTGTAAAAATTGAGTTTCAATAGGCGTTTCTAAAAACCACTATTTAAAAGTCACTTTTTTATGCCATACCATGCACGTGTACGACATCCATATTTTGACCTAAATTATCATATTTTTCTAAATCCTTTTGGGAAAAGATTTGTGACTCACTAAAGCTTGCTTTTAATATTTTTTTATAATTTTTTATTGAATTTTTTTTTTTATTAAATATTTATTAGGCATATTTGTCATTTTGAAAAATCGTCGTGTACGACACGCATAAGATGACCTAAACTTATCATTTTTGATTTTTTTTTAAACTCAAAAGAATTGTCTGAAGTTTGCTCTTCCGCAATCCATTCGTCAAAATGTTATGTTGATCAAAAGTTATTAAAATACTAAAAAACCCTATAATTCAAGTTTATGGACTAGTTTCATTAGAAATTAATTGAAAAATAGAAAAAATAATCAAATTATTAAAAAAATTATATATTTGGAATCTACACTGTCTCATCTATAATGGTTTTAATTTCGTAAAAATTCTGCAAAATAGGTCTTCAAAACATATGTCCAAAGTCATTATTTTCCTGTGACATTAACAGGACCTTCAAGTTGCAGGTCAAACTAGGTCCAAAGCTTAGGTTCGGGTCCCCAAGCCATTTCCCGAACCAAAAACAAGCCAAAACCCGGCTCAAAAATTCATAATTTAAAAAACGGGATCCCGTTTCATTAAAAATGGGATCCCATTTCAAACGATCCGTTTCATAAAAGCCATTTTTATGGCCTTGATGAAACGGATCCTGCTTTGAAATTTTTCCAAAACAAAATTTCAAATGGAAAGTTTGATCCCGTTTGAAAACTTTCCAAAAATGGAAATTTTCAAAATTGAAGTTTCTTTCGAAAATTTTCAAACGGGATCCCATTTTAAAACTTTCCATTTTGGAATTTTCCAAAATGGAAATTTCAAAACGGGATCCGCTTTTTAAAACTTAGGCTCTGATCCTGGCTAAATGGGATCCCGTTTTCTAAAAATGGGATCCGCTTTTTAAAAATGGGATCCCGTTTATTAAAAAGTGGGATCCCATTTTTTGTAGGCCGAATTCATTTTTTTGCCTAAGGCAAAAACTTCCACGTTTCGTGGACTCAACTTTGTGCACTTACCCATGTATATGATGTTATTTAGATTAAATAGAATGATCTAAGTGAAATTAAATAAACTATTTGACTGATTATGAGTTTAAAACCTAAGAATTATGCAATATGGGAAAACACAATGTGATATGAAAACATGAACTAAAGTATGAACAAATGCAGAACATAAAAGAAGAAGGCTGAATCAGAGTGCACTTGGGTAGAGGATGGAGAATCTAGAGTGTCGTGAATGCTGGTAGAGATCACTGAAAATCACTAGTGGGCCTCATTCACCACTGATGGTGAATTAGTCCTACTTCTGATTAAAATTGTTGAAAGCTGGTTCCTGAGTGTCAAGATCCCGAATCTGACAAAATCTAGATTTCCATCCTTAAGGTGGGACTCATTCACCACTAATGGTGAATCATTCCACTCCCAAATCTTTTTGAAATCAGGGACCAATCCTGCAGCACCAAATCTAAGGTTGTCTACTTGTTGAGTTGATAGAGTCAAATTTGTAGAAAATGGACAGAATGTCTTCTCCAAGCTTGAAATAGGTTGTACTTGGCTTGAAACACTTTGTTGATTTCTTTTCCTATTTTTAACACCTAATAGCTTGTCAAATCTACATACACAAGTCTACAAACAAACATACAAAAGGGGAAAAATGGTTAAGGGTTAGGTTATAGGGATTTTCCCTGGTCAAATCCCACTTTGGTAATCAAACCCTTAATGAAAAAATAAAATGTAAGAGTGATAAACAAATAAAATGAAAATGCTATCAACTTACCAAACCCTTATTGAACAAATTTATGAAGATATAACAATGGCTACTCCAAAATACTTGATTAATACTTGATTCAATGATGCAAAATGCTTGAATGCTTGAATGAATGTGTGAATAAGTGAACTTGATGAATAGGGGGTTAAAATGAGAAGAGAAACACTTATTTATACATACTTGTGCCTTAGTAACTTGAAGATACCTCTTCACAAGCCGACATAAGGTGATTTTAAATAAAATCCTGAAAGAAAATTTGAAATATTTTGAATTTTGAGCCAAGAGAGATTCATTTGCCACCCATGGCGAATGGGTCCCACCTTGGACTTGAAAGTGGGTGTTGGGAATTAAGTCACATTTAATGTTGTTTGTCGGGTTTACATTAAAAACACACTTAATTAAGCCTTATAAGGGAATAAAGGGGTCAAATAAAGCATAAGATAGGTGTAAATAGTGATAACAAGATTAAAAAAGTGTGAAATCTTGTTACAAGACTTTAAAACACTTAAAAATAGGACTTGATAAGTAATGATTCAAAGGTAATGTTTAGGTAAATTATAATAAATAGAGTCTAGAAAAGTGTAGAAATGTTTTACAACACTTCAAAACACCTTCACAAGACACCATAATTTGAATTCTAAGGACCTAATGTGAATGTTCAAGCCACATTGCAACAATAAATCAAAGCAAAATGGACGAAGCATCATGAAGAAAGGCCTAAAAGACCATGAAAATGACAAGGGACCATTTTTCTACGGTACATTTAGCCCCCACTTTAGTGAGAGGATGAACTTGCTTCAAACTCACACTAAAGTAGCCATGCATATCAAGAAAGATCCAAATGCACTTATGTTAGTAGGATGAAATGAAAATGATCAAGAGGGATGATCAATCGCCCAGGATGAAGATCCCATGGAAAACAAGACATAAGAACAAAGGAACACACACATGAAAGGGAAATTGAAATGAGCTTCAATCATATGTCCAACTAGTTGTGGATTAGATCTAGGCTGATTGTTTGAAAAAGAGAATGCATACTCACTCTGGGGTGACCAAACTCATGGTAGTCTGCTAGGTGAGAAGACCCAAAAAGGTGAAGTACATATGTTAGTTGGTATGCACTCACAAATACAAAGGTGGCTATGGGGAAATTCGTGTCGTTGAATGGGCTTCTCACTCAACCATATTAAAGTTATACCTCCTGATAACTTTAACAAGCCACCACAGGAGAAAATGTCAGTCCGTGCTTCATGAGACAAGAAAAAATTTGTATGCTTAGAACTCATGAACAAAGAGCAAGCTACCACAGGAATGCAAGTTGCGTTATGCAAGGTGGAAAAAATGCAAAAATGTAATATGTAAAATATTAAAGATGTTCAAAGGAGTCTTGTTAAGTTCATGCAAGGTTTGTCACTTAGGGAACATTGTGTCTAATGTCTCTAAGAGAGGAAAAATCAAAGAATAGTATATTCACAACTTAGGGGATGCAATGTGTCGCATCAGGCCACTAAGAGGAATGTAATATGCTAAGATAGGTCACGCTTATGAAGGACATCATACCCAATGTCATTCACAAAGTGACAAATGCATCGTAGGAAGTGACAAGGCTACACTAAGAACCAAGAATGCAAATGAAATTATGCCAATCTATGCCCCCCAGTTTAAAGGAATTTCTATACACTATTTTGTGAGCAATTTCTTTAAATTAGTAAAGGAAAAATGCAAAAAGAAAACAAGAAATGAGAGCCAACTTGGAAAGCCCTATGCCAAGTCATATGTTTCTAAGTTAGGTTGGTTCATGTAAACGAAAGAGAAAACAAAAGAAAGGGAGTTGCCCCCCAAAAAGGTACACACCAAACACATAAGGGATCTATGGATTTGGGATCAATATGTTTGTTGCTGCAATGTTTTTATGAAAGAGCTAGGAACTATCATCATTCCCCAAAGCACATAGAACTAGAAGAATGACACAAAGATAGTGAAAAAATAAGGAAAAACAAAGTCCGTTTTGGGTCAACATGAGAGAGACATTGTGGTCTCAATGCCTTGTGTCATCCCCAAAGGAAAAAACAAGAAAAAGACAAAGTAAAAAGGGAAAGGGATTGATTGGGTCAACATGGAAGAAACATTGTGGTCTCAACTCTTTGTGTCATCCCCAAAAGGAAAACACAAAAAAAAAGTGGAAAAAAAAGAAAGGAAGACCATTTGAGTCAACATGGAAGAGACGTAGGGCATCTCTATTCTTTGCATCATCCCCGAAAGGAAAACAAAAAACCAAAGGGACAAAGGCAATGCATGGCATAGGGAAGAATAGAGGTACAAATGGAAGAAGTGTACAAAGATAAATAAAATCAAACACACGATACAAGCGAACATGATACGCACATAAAGTCAAACCCAAAGAAAAATAGAAAGGAAAATAAATGCAAAAAGGCTAGTAAGGTTAATGCAATTCAACCATCTAACAAGTCATCTGCCTCCCAATCATGTTTAGTGTATTGTGAGGGTGGTCGACTATCCAAAGGAAGAAATGAAAGTGTTGAACTAGGGGATGTGCCAGGTTCTTCACTTGGTGGAGAAGGTTTATCATTTAAGCTCATGGTAGATGAAAATAAAGAGTTTATATTGTTATGCACTTCTTCATCTATTTTTGTGATCTCCTTCTCATCATCATCATCATCAAGGTTGATTACAATAGGAGGAAAAGGGGTTATTTCTAAGGAAGGATGTATCAAAAGTTGTGGTTGTTGGATTGGTTCATTTTGTTGTGAGGGTTGGACTATGTTTTCTTATGGCGGGTCAGGGGAAAGAGGGTGGTCATCTATTTCTTCTGTCAAAGGAAGAGGTTGGTTTTCTTTGTTTTGTTCCATTCGAGACCGACGAGCAAGGAGATGATGACGATGCCTACTCTCCCTAGCACTATGGTTTCATTTTATTTTATTTTGAAGTTGTTGAGGTGTAAGAGTAGGGTGATCCATCATAGGTTCATTTCTTCTAGAGGGGAATAATGGAAGAATCCGAAGAATATGGGTCAATCACTTTCTCTTTAGCTTTATACACTTGTTTAATGCAAGGAGGCATGATAGGGTTGGTTTCATTTTCTCTTGGTTGTTTAAATGATGGAGGGGAATTATCTACGGTGAGTTGCTCATGAGTTTGTATTGTTTGTTCAATGTCGGACTCAGGCTGAAACATGGTTTCATCTAGGATAGGAGTGGAAGTGGACGAGGACATGTTACGGAGAGACAATTTGACTATTCATTTGGCTTTGAACATTTGATTAGTAATGAAAAAGAAGTCCTTTTGAGGAGTGATGGGTTCTATAGGTTTAGACCATAAGGATTCCAAGGAAAAATTACCTTTGGAGGATAACGGATTAAAGCCACTATGGTGTATGGAAAATATTTCATTGACATGTGGAAACTTCAAACATTTGTGAACAACTAAGGGGATCGCTTTCATCGAGTAGAGCCAAGGATGACCCAACCATAGAAAAAATTGATCCGATTGTGGAATAATAGAAAATGTTACATCCAAAGATTTAGGTCCTATTTGTAGGGGAAGTACGATCAATTTGATTGTAGGGCACAAAAAACTAGTATGTGTTTTATTCCATGCAGTTGGTTTGTTATAATCATCTTGATACAACTCATGTAATACTAAAAACTCTTTCGTGATCACATGCTCGCCACAGGCGGCATATATTAATATCTCATTAGTGGGCTTATCATAGATTCGACCGGCGATGTAAAGAGGACCATCAGGAAGTTTCTAAAGTATATCTTTGTAAGAAAAAGTGATATCAAGAGTTTTGTTGGTTGGGACCTTACGAGGGATAACGTCTATCGCACCCACAAGTTCACCCATAGGAGTAACTTGGGTAACATTTGGAGTTATATCATGTTTTTCATTATTTGTATCAATGTTCATGACTTGAGGGTTTGAAGGTTCACTAGCCTTGACAAATGAAACATTATGTTTAGGCATGGGATTGGTAAAGATTTGTAAATTCTGGTTAGGGGTTGCAATGAACTTATTGCCTTGACCATTAACAATCGTAATGGACAAATGGCCAGAATCAATGAGGTCTTGAACTAAGTGTTTGAGACACTTACATTGTTCAGTGTCATGCCATTTTGGCGATGAAAATGACAATAAGCATTAGGTTTAAAGGTGGCTGGTAAAGAATTGGTGGTATCAAGTGGTTTAACGGTAGGCAAAGTGATCATTTGTTGCTGGAGTAATTGGTTCATTGTATTATCCAGAGGGTATCGAGTAAGGGAGTAAATTGTCTCTTTAGGTCCCCATAGGTATAAGGCACTGTTGCTTTAACAACTACCACTTGACTCTAAACAAGTTGGGTTGGTTGTGGAGAAGGCAGATTGAATTGTAAAAATCCTATGTTTAGCTTTCTAAAGTTTTGCGTGTTGTTTTGGTTGTTTTGGTCAGACTTCTCAGCTTGATTAGAAGTGGACTTTGAATCACGACTAGAAATCGAGTTATGATAATCACAAAGGGTCATGCATAAATGCATGAATGAAGGGAATTTCATCATAGTCAACTTATCTAGGTAAAGGTGAGTGTGCAAATTTTTGATAAACATCTTTTGTAGATGTGAATCAGGGATCTTGACATCAATTTGAGCATACAATGACTGATATCATGAAATAAAATTAGTGAAATTTTCATCAGTGTTTTGTCTACATTGCATTAAACCAGCCATTGTCTTTTTCAAAGTCATATGGACTTGGAAATGGCTTATAAAGGCATCTACAAGTTCATTGAATGATCAGATTCAATGATTGGGTAAGTTGGAAAACCACTCCAATGCAATGTCCTTCAAGGTCCTAGGAAAAAGTTTAGCTAACAACTTATCATCAAGGAAAAAGTCATTGCACAAGGTTTATTGAGCATGTGGAGGGTATATTAAAGGTGTTTCATGCTTTGGTTTGGTCTAAGAAGCCCAGGTTATATGACTTTCATTAAAACCCTAGTGGATTGCTTGTAAATGGAGGGTTTGTGAGATTGTAAAACCCTTGAATGAGGAAACAAATATTGAAATTTGAAGTCTTTTCACCTAACTTATGACTGTTTGATGAGTTTTTGTGAAGGGCAGATGTTTGAGAGGTAGTTCCTTTGTTAAATTGGGCTAATCTAGTAGCCTTTTGAGTAGGGTAATCTATTGAAACTTGGTGATGGGCCTAAGAAACCTTATGTGAACTATTGGTATATTGTGTTTAGGTTTGTGAGGATGCTAAATTGATATTTTGTTGGCCTTTGTATGGCCTTCTCTAAAAGATATCTCCCTTTGATGATTTTTGAAAGCTAGGAGTGTATTGGTGTGGGTTTGAGTCAAATTGTGTGTCTTATGTTCAAGGGAAGATCCCTTTGTTTGAGTCTTATCAAATTGTGTTGGATTGAGGGTTCTACCACCCTGTATTGCTTCAAATGCAGTGTCCTTCAAGGTCCTAGGAAAAAAATTTAGCTAACAGCTTATCATCGAGGACAAAGTCACTACACAAGGCTGTATAAGGATTGACATGATTAGTAGGGTCTCCTTTAGCTTCGTATTTCTCAAACCTAGGCATTTCAATTCCTTGTGGCATTTTTGTGCGTAAGATTTCTAAGGATAATGGGCTACTAGGAATATGATATGTGGGTGGAGCATTTTGACTTTGGCTAATGGTGGAGATTTATTGTTGCATGTATGAAATAGTGTTAAAGAGTTGTGTAATGATGGGATCAATGTAAGTGGTATGAGGTGGAAGGGAAAATGGTGATGGAGTGTATGTAATGTTAGGGGAAGTGAAAAGGACACTAAGAGGGGTAAAGGTGGAAGAAGGAATATGCGATGCCACAAAAGAACTAGGAATTCTAGTTGGAATTGTGAAAGAAGGAGCCACATGACTAACCCGTTGCATAGTTGTTGTAACCTGAGGAGTGGTATAAGTTGGTATGGATGTGATGGTTGAAGGAGGAGGATTGTGAGGTCCTCCTTGGCTCACAACAATGTTTGCTGATTGGGAAGTAGAAGGAACATGTTTATTGTATATCTTGGCTATTCTCTTCATAACTTGCAAACCATCATCACTTTCAATCAAATGATGAAGGTTTTCTATCGCAGGTATGGTAGTGGTGGAAATGTTTTCAAGGGATAAATCTTGTTATAAATGCGCAAAGTCCTCATGAATACTAATGAATTTTTCTTGCAGAATGGAATTATTTTGTGTCAACATTCATTGGATGGAAAGGTGAAGGCATAGTAGTGGTATTGTCCATGCCTAATGCACCATTGTCCATACTAGGAGTATGAGCTCTTGAGATCCTAAGGTACACAACAAAAGTGCTATTGCGGGAAGCCATGAGTCTAAAACTTCATCTCACTAAAGTATTATCAATGGGGCAACAAACACTCATACAAGTACCACAAAAGATGGGGTGAATGTAAATGCAATGTAATCTAGAAGTGCAAAATGCAAATAAAATGAATTCTAGAAACTGAAATAGAGAAATAACAACAGAGAACATAAATGCAGTAAATGCCCAGAAAGATGCCTGAAAATGTAGTCTAAAATGTGCACATGGACTGATTTGCCTTGGGTGGCGAATGAGTCCAGCTATGAGATTTTTTTGTGTTTTTTAGAAAATTTAAAGTGAGTGTAATGCTTTTTAGATTCCAATGAAGGATACAGGTGCAAATTTTTAGTTTTTTCAATGATATGGTATGCAAAAATGAAATCTAAAAGAGTCTTTCACTAATTAATGCAAGTGTATAAACCCTAGGATGCAAAAATAAAACCTAATTGAATGTTGATGCAAATGAAGTCTAGGATGCAAGATGCAATGGAAATCAGAAATGTAAAGTTCCCAGTATGTAGGTTCACCAAAATGAACTATAAATTTTTGGGTAGGGCTTATAGGCTACTCTTGCACTCTTAGGAATGTTTCACCTAAAAGGAGAGAGATAAACCCCACTCAAAAGTCTAGGTGGTTCACTCCAATTAAGATGTATATAATGTTATTTAGACTAAGTGGAATGATCTAAGTGTAATTAAATGAACTATTTGACTGATTATGAATACAAAACCTAAGAATTATGCAATGTTGGAAAACACAATGTGATATGCAAACATGAACTAAAGTATGAACAAATGCAAAAAAAAGGAAGAAGGTTGAATTAGAGTGCACCTGGGTAGAGAATGGAGAATTTGGAGTGTCTTGAATGTTGACAAAGATCATTGAAAATCACTAGTGGGACTCATTCACCACTAATGGCGAATCAATCCTGCTTTTGATGAAAACTGTTGAAAGTTGGTTTCTGAGTGTCTGGATCTGGAACCTGACAAAATCTAGATTTCCATCCTTAAGGTGAGACTCATTCACCAGTGATGGTGAATCAATCCACTCCCAAAATTCTATGAAATCAAGGACCAATCCTATAGCACCAGATATGAGGTTGTCTACTTGTCGGGTTGATGAAGTCAAATTTATAGAAATCAGACATAATGTCTTGTACAAGCTTGAAATAGGTTGTAGTTGACTTGAAGTACTTTGCTACCTTCTTGTCCACTTTTCAACACCTAATAGCTTGTCAAATCTGCATACACAAGTCTGCAAACACACATACAAAAGGGGAAAAATGGTTAAGGGTTAGGTTATAGGGATTTACCTTGGTCAAATATCACTTTGGTAATCAAACCCTTAATGAAGAAATGAAATGGAAGAGAATGATAAACAAATAACATGAAAATGCTATCAACTTACTAAACCCTTATTGAAGAAATCTAAAGATATAATAATGGCTACTCCAAAATACTTGATTAATACTTGATTCAATGATGCAAAGTTCTTGAATGCTTGAATGAATGGGTGAATAAGTGAACTTGATGAATGGGGGGTTAAAATGTGAAGAAAAACACTTATTTATACATACTTGTGCCTTAGTAACTTGAAGATACCTCATCACAGGCCGACATAAGGTGATTTTAAATAAAAACCCAAAAGAAAATTTGAAATATTTTGAATTTTGAGCCAAGAGGGACTCATTCACCACCAATGGCGAATGGGTTCCACTTTGGACTTGAAAGTGGGTGTCAGTTATTAAGTCACATTTAAAGTTGTTTGTCGGGTTTACATTAAAAAACACACTTAATTAAGCCTTATAAGGGCATAAAGGGGTCAACTAAAGCATAAGAAAGGTGTAAATAGTGATAACAAGCCTAGAAAAGCATGAAATCTTGTTACAAGACTTTACAACACTTAAAAATATGACTTGATAAGTGATGAAAAGGTGATTTTTAGTTAAATTATAATAAATAGAGTCTAGAAAAGTGTAGAAATGTTTTACAACACTTCACAACACCTTCACAAGATGCCATAATTTGAATTTTAAGGACCTAATGTGAAGGTTCAAGCCACATTACAACATTAAATCAAAGAAAAATGGACCAAGCATCATGAAGAAAGGCCTAAAAGACCATGGAAATGACAAGGGGCCATTTTTCTACGGTTCACATCATTTTCTTTAATTACCTACAAGGGGCTTGATTGAGGCAAAGCCCCATTCACTAAAAACTCAACAAGTTTGTTGTCCTTGAGTGTGTGGTTGTAGATTTACAGGTTGAAGAGCAAGATTATCAAAGTTGCAAAGTTGTCATTCAAGGTGTTAAATCATGAAAAGAGGTCTAAAAACATAGCTTTTTATGCTTTAAAAACATCCCTCATAGTTTCCCTAGTAGTTAGGTTCATTTTTAGATTGTTATTTGCATCTTATTTTTTATATTTGAAGTGATATTAGCTTGGAGAAATCAAGTGATCTATCTCATTTGTACTTACATTTGGGATAGATCTTATTTTTCTATATTTCAGCTTGTTGTAATCATCATAAGACCAATCAAACATGCAAGAGATCCAATAATATAATCAAAAGATTCCATCCAAGTGGAGCACCCTTTTCCATGTGGAGACATTACTTATAATGTTACAAATATTAAATAATTTCTTCTAAACATAGAACTTTGCAAAGTTTGTAACATCACCTAATCAACTAGTCTCAACAATTTAAAATAACATGTCTCAACACACCATTATGTATCAAATACAAAATCCTACATGTTCTCGTGTCATTTGTGGGGAACTTTACTCGATTATGTTAATACTATACATGTAATGTTACGAAAATAAATGTCTAAGGAGCAACTAAAAGTTATTTCAATCATACCTTTAGTGTGTAAGGATTGATGACCTTTCTTTCAAAATATTCCCTTTCTTTTGGGCCAAATCAATCTTGTACATATGAAAAACATGAGTTTAAACCTTAAGAAAAATATAGTTATTACATTCACCACACATGAAGTGCTTGACTTAAGCTTGAATAGTGTTTCTATGCAGAATTATCATACTAACATTAATGCTACTCTAACTATCTTACATTTATGTATTTATTAAATATTAGATACACACTTGCATCAATTGTTTTACTTCAAAATATTGTATTTTAATCAATCTTAGAATATACAACACCCTAATTTCCTACTTCCCATTAAGAACGAATAATACATAGAATTTTAACAAGGTTTCATTTGAGAGGACTACTAGAGTGGTTTGGGAACCAACCCTTTGAGTCTAGTTGTAAAAAAACAACACAAGTTAGATATGTATTCCTAAAATTTTAAACACCAATAAAAACATTAATATGCTCTTGGTCAACAAGAATTTCTAGGAAGAATACAAGATATTGAATGTAAGTGAATTGTATCCCATGTTGTCTTTTAGAAATATCCAAATATATTGAGGTTCAATAATTTAGCTATTAGAAATCAATTACATGTCATTGTATCAATACAAATATATAAGCTCATTATGAAGGCTCAAGTGTAATTATTAATAAAATATGACTTGTTTAATTATGGTTTTCTAGGAAAAATGTTTATGCATATTCCAAATTCAAAGTTTTACAAAGAAAAAAAGATTCTAATAAAAAAAGATTTATTTTAAAGTATTCATATTTGGTCTACAAATTATTTATGTATTTAAATGTAATATCTTACATGCACATTACATATTAAGATGTTATATTTTATCTTATAGTTGATCACTATTTTCTTTGTCTTCTCCTTCTCCTTTCTTTAATGGAGCTTTGTTGCTTTGAGCCTTGGCTTGGAGGCACTTGCATAGTTGTAGCAAGTTTTTTTTTTTTTCTATTGCGGAAGAAGGTGTAGCTTCTTCTATTGATTAAAATTTAGGCTGGTAAGGTTGCCTACCTTTCTTTTGGAACCTCTCCATTTTCCTTTGAAGATATTTTGTGTGGCTTGGTGAACTTGATACAATTTCACTCCAAGGCCCCTAGATGCCAAACCTTGTTGAGTTAAGTGGGCAAGGTCATACAATAATTGACTCTGAAAAGTGTGAAGTGATTGAAATCATGGTGCTTGACCAAATACTTGAGTTGATGGCACTTCCTCAATTAAGCCACTACTAGCCTTAGTAATTTCCTCTTCTTCTTCTTCCCTTCGCCATGCTCCAAAGACACCTATAAACTAAATGTTGTTCACATCATAGCTGGATGCAAAGGAGTCATGCTCTTCATTCCAAAGATTTTCCTATATTCCTTTCATTTCCACTTGAGCATGTGTACAATTTGGCTATATAATCTCTTGCCTATATTTCTACTAGATCTTATTTTCCCCTCACTTGACTCTTGAGTCTTATGCATATTGTAGAGGCCACACGTGATGATTTTTATAGGTCATAATTGCGGATAGGCACATAGCATCTCTTCCAAGGTGGGAGAGGCTTTGTAGGAGTTCACATATCTTGACATAGAGGCTTTAAATGTCTCCCATGAGATGCCTCTTAGCATCAATAGCCAATTAACTTTGACGGACGGATTTCTACCTAGAGTTGGGATTTTGATATAGTTATACATAAAACCATCTAGATGCTACATCAAACAATCCTCTATGAGCTCCAATCTAAGGTCTGCCAACTTCAACATCAGAAATTGTTATGTGGCCCTCTTATTAATTGTAATTTCCCTTGAAAGAGAAAGGGATAGCATACATTACACTTTTCTTTCTCCTAACATTCTAGTGGTCAAACAAACTTGATTGCTAAGACTTTGTTGAAGACATTTTTAGGAAGCTGAAAGACGACCTTCTTGAAACCATGAAGCCAAATTATCATGAAACTTGCTCCAAGGTACCAATCAATTGGAACCTTTCTATTTATCAACAACCCTTTATCTCGGTTGCTAAGGTAAGTGAATTCGTCATAGTTCAAGCTAGCAAAAGAGGAGCCAAGAAGTTTTCCATGAACTTGTAATGGTCTGAGGTTCATGAGGGCACAAGGGTCCATGCGATACCAGAACTATCCTTGCGGAGGTGAAGGATTCGTCCGTGACGTCCATATGAATGAATCCATAAAGGAAGCGGGTATTATGATACATTTATAAGTGCATATGGATGAGCATTTGAACATGAGTTGAAATTGGTCATCTACTAGTGGATGGTGTTGACAATGACGTCCGTAAGCCGGACGAGAACACTTCTTCGTGCCTGATAGTCTTCAGCTTGTGGAGAGCTCCTAATTGGAAATCTTGAACCATTTTATTCTCATTTAGGCCTAAGATAAAGACTAGCATTGAGCACGAATCTCGGATGTCAATCTTGAATTAGGTGATACTAAGGAGAATGGACGAAAGCTTACTGCTATCCTTAATTAGAAAAAAAGATGAAGTGAGATTCTACAAAACTCGCATGAAGTGCTGAGCATTAAATGACGTTTCCCCAGTCCACGTCATACAATAGCTCTAAATATAATATTGATTGGCTTTAATAACTCGCATTAAATGTTAAGAATGTTAGCATGGCGTGGACTACAAAGCTCGCATTAGTGTGCCTACAAATCTCGTATAGGAAAAGTTTTGAATAAGGAGAATGCACGAAAGCTTGGTGCTATCCTTATGCTGTTTTTCCTTTACGAGATTTGTGCCAGACAAGCTGAAAGGATGTTGGTGGCGGCAGGCCCTCTTTCATGTTCATTTTTTGTTTTAATTGTGGGGATAAGTTGCTTTTCGTAGGAATAATGTTTTGTGTTAACCCGTTCCAAACGCTTTTGTGGTTTGTGTAGAGAGGTAAGACGTCAGATCGTATGTGACTGTATTTGATGAAGTTTGTGGTCCTCACTTCCTCACAGACTTTAATCTTTCACTCTAAGCTTAAGTGCAAAAATTTGAAATAACCATCCATGGTTTTTTTATATTCTTTTAATGGTAATTCTTTTTTCTATGTTCTAAAATACCTGTGACATTCACACATTTTTTGAATGGTGAAATGCAACACTTTGTCTCTATTGCAATAGGATGTTCACTTAACTAATACTCACTACACAAGATTGCTACCATTGCAGCCTTAGCCAGGGACTGCAGCCCATTTCTCAAAATGGGAACACACTGGGATGCTTAATAATGATATTAACCGGAATATTTGTATTAAATATTTCCACCGCTTATGTTATTTTTTTTTTTGTTTTTTTATTATGAGTATTCATTTTGTTTATAAAAAAACTCATTGCACCAGACACAAATATGTTAAGGGATGGTGTACATGCACTGTGAGTTCCATGGAATGTACTCTATGCTTTCTGCATTGAATCTGAACCTATTATGTTAAGAAGCATGTGTAATTTTAAATAAATAGCATAATCTAAATGGTAGATTGAATTAAATAGTATAAGTTATTAATTAATTTTATCTTTTAATTGATGAATTTAAACAGTAGTCTATTGTTTGTTAATTTGAAAGTCAAATTAAAAATAACAAACAATGCCTGAGTTCTTTCCTTTTAAATTAGTTGAGCTACAACATTATTAATTAATCAAATGTGTCCTCTAAAATAATTCAAATAAAATAATAATGTAAGATGTAGATTCATTTTCGAAGTACCTAAAAGTGCACTGTCCTATCAGAGAGTTATTTGAATCATGCTGTCAATTTTTTATTGAAAGTAGGTGCTTAATCTATTCACTCATATTATGTTATTGTCGATATCAACATTATTATAATATTAAATAATTCAACAATCAATAATAATTTTATATCTTTGATATTTAAGAATATCTCCTCAGTCTCCCCATTTTAATTGAGACAGTAATGAAAATGAGTAGGATTTGCACCTAAATTGACTGTTTGCGACTCCATTCACATCGACACATAATTTTCAACCATTTTCAATATCATTTGAACATTAATCTTTTTGGTCTTTGCAAGCTTTTGTGAGGTCTCCATTTGAGAATCGTTTCAACGTATTGTCGGTACAAACAACTGTGACTCCTTTGCACCATCCATACTTAATGTTTATAAATCCTTGCCAAGAACATCCTTCTCACTTGTACGTTAAAATTAATATTCTGCTGCTCTTGCGATTTGCTTCTCAACAATATTTTTGTCTCCTGGACATTTATGACAGTGTCAGGGGTTTGGTCATAGCATTTAGAACTTACTGTAATTATCCATACAACTGTTATCCATACACCTGTTATCCATACAACTGTTTCATATTGGAATGATTTTTTTGTTTAATCTAACATAAAAGAACATAATTATAATACTTCCTTTATATCATGTGTTAGAAATGGTTTGGGTGTGAAGTCTATATAATCAAAACGAGGACATTTCAACTTCGTAAACCTCAGTTCGAATAACTTTTGGTCTTCTGTTTTTCATTGCGACCGGTAGAACTTCGACATTGGATAGCAAACCTTTCAAACACAGTGAGATTTTTCGTCTCTTGCAGTGTTTTGGAACTAAGCCTTTTTGGATTTGCTTTCGACATTTGTCGTGTTATTTCTTTAGGTAAAACAAAATAGCTTTATTGAATTGCATTCACACAATGACGACCTTTTGTAAAGTTTTTCTTTGATTTTGCTCTTTGTTTCTTTACACATTGATGTGGCATTATTACTAGAAAGAATACTGAAGCATTATTTTTGAAAAGAATATTGTATAATAATAATATTTAGAATAAAAACAAGATTTTTGAGAGAAAAAGTAGAAGAGAATAGAATAATCATAATATAATTTGATCTTATATGATGTTTATAGTTTTTCAAAATTATGAGCTAAATTAAGTCAAGGTGTTCCAAATTCAATCCACGTGTCCCACCTTCAAGAGTAACGCCTACCATCATAATATAACTTTAGATTGATTAGTTGCAGCCCTATAATTAAGAGGTCCAAGTGTGTTTCCCAAGCACTCTAACATGAGGCAATGATTGAACTTACAAATGATTATAAGTAGTTAGTCAAAGATGTTACTCATATTCTGCCTGATAATCCCCTATCCAATGTATTGTTACAATCATCATAAGACAAATGAAATGTGAAAGAGATCAAATAATAGAATATGAAGGTTTCATCTAAGTGGGACAACCTTTTCCATGTGGAATCATTACTTACAATATTAAAAATATTACATAGTCTCTCCTAAACCTAGGACTTTGCAAAGCTTATAACAATACCTACTCAACTAGTGCCAACACTATTAAACAACGTGACTAAACACACAATTATGTATTAAATGAAAAATCACATATGCTCTCATATCATTTGTGAGGAAATTTATTTGATTGTGTTGATAATATAGACAATGTTACAAAAGTAAATGTCAGGAAAAATTAAAAATTTATTCAACCATACCTTTAGCACATAAAGATTGAAGGCCTTTCCTTCCAATCTATCCCATTCTTTCATTATCTTCTAAATATGAAAAATATGAGTTCAAACCTTAAGAAAAATATAATTATAACATTCATCACTCATAAAGTTCTTAACCTTGAATAGTGTTTCCATATGGACTTCTCTTACTAGCATTTATGTAACTCTAACCATCTTACAAATAGGCCTACATAGTGTTGGTAATATGATTGTCATTGATGTCAAAAGGGAGATTATTGACAATATAGTGATCATTGATGCCTAAGGATGTCATATGTCAGAGGATTAGTCATAGGTAGAATGGTGAAGATCGATGGAGAGAAAATAATGTTTTGCAGAGTTACGATATTGCATTAAAAGTTGCACTATTGGCATGAAAAGTTGTCATGCTTTTATAGAGACTATTTCTAGAGTTTTGTGGAGAAAACAAATGACAAATATGATATGGATTTTTTGAGTACTTTTCATAAGTATGATCTATAGGTCCAGATGATAAGAAATGAGCTTAGAGATGAATTATCTTTGCTCTCGACCATTATTAGTGTTTCTCAGTAAAACCCTAAGGGATTTATTCATGTAACCACTTAGTGTTTCTATTTGTGTGTTGATTGGAAATCGATGGTAACTGGTTGCTTAAGTCATAACTTAAACCTTGAGGGTCATTGAGTAACCAAACCCTTCATCCTAGTGCCTATTGGTTTGGTGGAGTGCTTAAGGACTTTAATATTTCCTAAGTCCATAGGCTAAATATTTGTTCAATCTTGATCAACGACTGTGATCAAAGGTTGAAGATCAAGTGACTCCCATATGCCTGTAAAGCTACAAGGCTAATGTTAGCTCTTGGCTGCAAAATCATGAAATTTTGTCATGTGTCTAGTGGGATCAAGTTCACTTTGCCTTGAAAGATCAATGGTGCATGTTGAAGGAGAAGATTTGATGGCTCCCACATGTTTGCAAGCCCTTTAGTGGGCTCAATATTTTTTATTATGGAATTGTAGAGTCTTGCCACATGTCTGGTGGGACCAAGTTTCTCATCTTTGCAAAGATCGACGACTCTAATGAACAAGAAAAAGATCAATGGTTTGAACCGCTACTCTGTAGAGGAGATTGTGGGTCCCTATATGGACCTTGCGGAGCCATGGGATGCTTACACGTGTCCTAGATGACGTGTGTAAAGCATAGATGTGAATAGATTGTAGATCAATGGTGTAGATTTAAAGAAGAGGATCAAATGATTTTTGCTTATTCCATGGAAGGGATTGTGGGTCCCCATTTTGGTTGTGCGAGAACACGAAAAGATGACATGCATGTGCACAATGATGTTAGTGAGATGTAAGCCCATCCTAAGTAGAATATTCACTTGAGTTTAAGAGAAGATTGACAGTCAACATAAGAGATGGTAGAGATTGAGGACTAATGCACCATCGTATTTCCAAAATATTTTGATACAACAATATCTATGATAGCACAATACAACAAGTGTCTAAAGGTGATTGCAACACAAGGGTACTGTACATCACATCTTTAGTTTCCAAGCGCAAAGTGAAAATGTTGTAATTAAAGAAATAATGACAAGTGGCAATTATTCATTGCATCACACAACTCATATGCATCACATATATCATTCTTCAATTGCGAAGCAAAAACACACTAAGAAAATGGTATACAATAAAGATCAACAACGCAAATTTAAAGAGAGATTGATCTAACAATTGTGTTTTAAAGTTGAGACATATCAATGAAGATCATCAGATCATGGTGCAAAGATGGAAACAAATGGTCAACATTTAAAGTTTTGAAATTCTAAATGGTCAAGTGGTGGAACTTGTAGTCAAATAGTGGAAACCAATATAGAAGATAAAATCCAATTTTCCACAATAGCTCAAAACTGAATTTTGATTGGTTGAACTACATCATGAAGGTTTAGGTAGTGATAAGATCAGATACTAGTTCAATTATGCAATATGGTCATTTATTGAGCATCAAATTAGATGTGTATCAAATCTAGGGTTTGATACAAAGAAGTTAGGTGGTGTTACATGGTGTGTAAAAAGAAGACAAGTTGTCATTAATATTTGAATGTTGTTGAGAATGATGAGAGAGTGTGTATCTAAGGAATGAGTGTGTATATGGCTCAGAGAAAAGAAAGAGAAGTTCAGTAGAGCCGGGGACAAATAATTGAAGACCTAGATCAAATGTAGATATACATCTAAGATACACATTTAGAGATAGGAGAATAGATGGATGTTGTCAATAAGATTTTAAGCAGCAGAAGAGGAATTTCTCCTATAGTTGTAGAGAACAGTGGATGTTCTAAAGAATAGTGGACAGAGTAGAGAATAAGATACAAATGAACAATTACAGACTAGACCTGTAACATGGAATTAGATTCACTAGAATCACTTTTGTAAACTGGAGTTGTAGCTCCATAATTTTGATTGGTTGATGCCATAAAAAAGCTGAATTGGTGCTCAGTTAGGGGGTAGGTGCTTCCTTAGAGTCGGTTCTCTTAAAATAGGGGATTGGTGTTTCCTTAGAGTTGGTTCCCTTAAACATTGTAACTAGTGAGGTTTTTATTTTGAGGTTGGATTAGAACAGTAGATCCTAGCATCTATTCTCACCATGGTTTTTCCCATAGTGGGATTTCCATGTATATTTGGTGTAATGTGTACTTTTGTGTGTGTGTGATCTCTGCATATTCCTCTAAGCTTACATTAAAAGTTTTAAAGGAATAGTTTTATTTAAATCTATTGATTCACCACCCCTCTCAATAGATAGTTATATTCCAACACATAGTCATCATCATCTATTTGTGTAAGTTTGATGGATGGAGATATGATGAAATCCCCACAAATGGTGTATTAGAAAGCACCACATATGGAAATGTCACCATTAGTTGAGTTGGAATCAAAATTTATCTTAAGGGTAGAGAAGAGTAAATATTCATGGTTTATGGGGATAAATTATTATAAAATTGGCATAAGGACTTATTATGAAATAGGAGTAAATAATTGATTTGTAATGCATGATGGATTCATCCTAGAGGTTTGTGCATCAATCATGATTGATTGGGTGAATGGTGTTTGGGAAAATAATGGATAGGTCAAGACTATTGAGCTTGACATTACTTGAGATGAATGTGATGAAAATTAGGATGGAAAACTAGGAAAATGAATGGATAAGTAGGCAATAGAGAAATAAATTGAGTGGTCAATATTAACATGGTATGGGTAGGATCTTCTTGTGTTTGTTTTTGAACCAAAGGGTTGATAAGAAGTGAGGAGTTTGCAATTGGAAGGCTTTTCTTGGGTATTAGTAATGAGAAGGTGATGGTACTACTAATTAAATATGCTAAGTATATGGTAATCAAAATATTAGTACAATAAGAAAAATAGTATGAAGATAAGGAGTTGAAACACTTATGTATACTGAGGTGATGATTGGACTTGTGGATACTCTCTTTGTTGTAGTCATACTTCCTATAGTGCTGTAAATTGTCACCTTTAACAATTTCACACTAGGTTTGGCACCCTCTTAAGTGCATCAGCCTAATTATGCTTCTAATTTACTCATTTAATTGTCATTTTTGAGAAATTTAATTAATCCTTATTTATCGAGCTTTAACTAAGCTTAAAAGGCCAATAGTAAGGCACCCAATATCCTTGTCCCACCTAATCAAGCCCTAAATTTTGAATATTGTTGTCAGCCTCAATATGTTTAAGAATTCAAAATCAATTGTCAACTTATCTTAGCGGTTAATAAAAAATATGTTTAAACTCATTTAAATATAAGTTCTTTCCTCCATTTGAACATCTAAGCAATCTAGCAACTTAATCTCTCTCTAGAAACTCTTTCTCTTTCTCTATTCTTCCCTACATGCTAGCTACAACTCTCTATTTTTTTATGTAGACTAACCCTTGTAGGTAATAAAAAAAACATTACTTCATCAAATATTTGTGACAACCTATGGTGTGACATTAGTTCAACAAGGATTTCATACCTATGGTAACTTTATCTTATGTTATTCATTTATTGTAGTCATTTATATATAATTTACCTCTACTCCTATGAGAGCACATGATATTTATCATCATTATTATTGTTGTTGTGGAGATGGGAGCACCAACATGGGTTTTGACTAAGGAAAAATCTGATACACCACAACCTTTTCCCTCTTTTTGTGTTTGTAGATTTGAGACTGAAACTTCTGACAATGATAGTTGCAAAAGGATAGAGCAGACAATGACCAAGTGACCTAGCTCCTGAACATCCAAAAACCCTAGGACTAAGGCACTCCATACCCTTATCCCTCCATTTCAAGCTCTACTTTCTATGTCAGGTGCCCCACTATCTACACATCTCAGATATGTAGTTGTATTTGTGATTTTCCATTTTTGTTTGTGTGATCATTCATATTTTCAAATTAGAGCTTATATCAATTAGGTTAATTAAATCCCACTCATCAAATCTTCCCTCTTTGCAAAAAAGGTACAAAATCTAGGAAAATTGGCTTTCCTTTGAGGTAGTTAGTAGATCTTTAAACCCTCATTAGTTTGTGTTTGAATGTTAACCAAATAAAAGTCAGACCTGGGCTAATTTACTAGTTAGATCTAGGATCATTTTTCCCACTTAACATTTCCTTAGCATCCAATTCTTCAAATCAGATCCCTATTGTACTATGATTGTTCTCCTTCTCCTTTCTTTAATGGAGCTTTGTTGCTTTCAGCCTTGGCTTGGAGACACTTGCATAGCTGTAGCAAGTATTTTTTATTTCTATAGTCCAAAAGAAGGTGTAGCTTCTTCTATTGATTAATGTTTAGGTTGGTGAGGTTGCTTACCTTGATCTTGGAACCTCTCCATTTCCTTTGATTATATTCTATGTGGCTTGGCGAACTTGGTACAATTTTACTCTAAGGCCCCTAGATGCCAAAGCTTGTTGAGTTAAGTGGACAAGGTCCTAAAATAATTGACCCTGAAGAGAATGAAGCGATTACAATCATGTTGCTTTACTAAATACTTGAGATGATGACACTTCCTCAACTAAGGCAATACTAGCCTTAGTAATTTCCTCTTCTTCTTCCTCTTTTTGTTCTCCAAAGGCACCTATAAACTAAATGTTGTTCACATTGTAGTTGGATGCAAAAGATTCACGCTCTTCATTCCAAAGATCTTCCTAAATTCCATTCATTTCCACTTGAGCATGTATACACTTTGGCTATATAATCTATTTTCTATATTTCTAATATGATTTGATTTTCCCCTCTCTTGAATCTTGAGTCTTATGCATTTTGCAGAGGCCACAAGTCATGAATGTTTTAAGGTCATAATTGTGAATAGGAACATAAAATCTCTCCCAAGGTGGAAGAGGCTTTGCAAGGAGTTCAAATATCTTGACATATAGGCTTTAAAAGTCTCCAATGGGATGCATCTTAGCTTCAATAGCCAATTAAATTTGATGGACAAATTTCTACCTAGATTTGAGACTTTTGATATAGTTATACATAAAACCATCTGGGTCTTATATCAAACGATCCTCTATGAACTCTTATCTAAATTCTGCCAATTTCAACATCAAAATTGTTATGTGCCCCTCTTATTAATTGTAATTTCTTTGAAAGAAAAAGAGATAACATACATTACATTTTTCTTTCTTCTAACATCATATTATCAATTAATAGCATCTAATGATTGAACAAACTTGATTGCTGAGACTTTGTTGAAGACATATTGAGGAAGCTAAAATACCTCCTTAAGACTATGGAGCCAAATTATTATGAAACTTCCTCCAAAGTGCCAATCAATTGGAACCTTTCTATTTATCAACAACCCTTCCTCTCGGTTGCTAAGGTAAGTGAATTCATCATAGTTCAAGCTAGCAAAAGAGGAGCTAAGAAGTTTTCCGTGAACTTGTAATAGTCTGAGGTTCATGAGGGCACAAGGGTTCATGCGATACCTGAACTATCCTTGCGGGGGTGATTGATTCATCCGTGACGTCCATATGAATTAATGCATAAAGGAAGCGAGTATATGATACATTTTAAAGTGCATAAGGACGCGCATTTGAACACCCATTGTGAGTTGAAGTTGGTCATCTAGTAGTGGATAGTGTTGACAATGACCACCGTAAAGTCGGACGAGAACACTTGTTCTTGCGTGATAGTCTTCAGCTTCTGGAGAGCTCCTAACTGGAAAGGAAATCTTGTACCATTTTATTCTCATTTAGGCCGAAGATAGAGACTAGCATTGAGCACGAACCTCAGAAGTCAATCGTGAATTGGGTGATACTAACGAGAATGGACGAAAGCTTAAGTAAGAGTTTACAAAACTCGCATTTAAGAGCTGAGCATTAAATGACGTTTTCCCAGTCCACGTCACATAACAGATCTAAATATAATATTGATTGGCTTTAAGAACTCGCATTAAATGTTAAGAACGTTAGCATGGCGTGGACTACAAAACTCGCATTATTGTGGCTACAAATGTCGTAAAGGAAAAGTTTTGAATGAGGAGAATGCACGAAAGCTTAGTGATATCCTTATGCTGTTTTTCCTTTACGAGATTTGTGCCAGACAACCTGAAAGGATGTTGGTGGCGGCAGGTCATCGCTGTAAAAATTCTTCTTGTTTCTCACTTTCATCTTCATTTTTTTTTTTAATTTGGGTGATAGGTTGCTTTTCATAGGAATAATGTTTTGTGTTAACATCTTTCCAAACGCTTTTATGGTTTGTTTAGAGAGGTAAAACGTCAGATCAGATGTGATTGTATTTGATGAAGTTTGTGGTCCTCACTTCCTCACAGACTTTTATCTTTCACTCTAAGCTTAAGTGCAAAAATTTGACTATCCATGGTTTTTTTATATTCTTTTCTTGGTCAATTCTTTTTTCTATGTTCTAAAATACCTATGACATTCACAATTTTTTGAGTGGTCAGATGCAACACTTTGTCTCTATTGCAAAAGACTTTGGTGCTTTCATTCATGTTTGTTCACTCAACTAATACTCACTGACTCACTACACATTATTGCTACCATTGCAGCCCATTTCTCAAAATGGGCAACACATTGGGATGCTTAACAATGATATTAACATGAATATTTGTTTTTATATTTGTATTAAATATTCTCATTGATTATGTTTTTTCTTGTTAGGAGTCTTTACTCTGTTTACAAGAATTCTCGACAATAGAATTGACAATTCATTGCATCAGACAGAAATATGATTTTCTAAAATTGTTAAGGATGGTGTACATGCACTATGAGTTCTATGGAATGCATTCTAAGATTTCTGCATTGAATTTGAATCTTTTATGTTTAGAAGCTTGTGTTATTTCAAATAAATGGTATAATTTATTAGTTAATTTTATCTTTTCAATTTTCAATTCAGTTCATGTTAAATTGTTAAATTAGTTCAACTACAACATCTTGATTAATCAAACATGTTCACTAAAATAATTCAAATAAAAGAACAATGTAAGGTGTAGATTCATTTTCAAAGTACATAAAGTGCATGTGCAATGTCCTATCGGAGAGTTATTTTGAATCACTTTTTCAAATTTTCATTGAAAGTGGGTGCTTAGTCTATTCATCCATATTCTGTTATTATCAATATCAACATTATTATAATATTAAATATTTCAACAACCAATAATAATTTTATATTTTATTTATTTAAATTAAATAATTATTTTACTTTTTATTACCTCAAATACACTTCAAACCATAAAATTTTTGATATTTAAGAATATCTACTCAGTGTCCCCCATTTTAATGGAAACAGTAACGAAAATGAGTAGGATTTGCACTTAAATTGACTGTCTGCAATTCTATTCACATCGACATATAATTTTCAACCATTTTCAATATAGTTTCAACATTAATTTTTTTGGTCTTTGTAAGCTTTTTTGAGGTCTCCATTTGAGTATCGTTTTAACATATTGTCAGTACAAACAAGTGTGATTCTTTGCACCATCCATACTTAATGTTTTTTTATATCATTCGTTAACAGAAAATATAGCATGTCAAGAACATCCTTTTCACTTGTACGTTAACATTAATATTCTGCTGCTTTTACTATTTGCTTCTCAACAATATTTTTGTCTCCTGGACATTTATGATAGTGTCAGAGGATTTGGTCGTAGCATTTATAACTTACTGTAATTATCCACAACTGTTATCCATAAAACTGTTTCGTTTTGGAGTGATTTTTTTGTTCAATCCAATATAACAAAACATAATTATCAGACTTCCTTTATCATGTGATAGAAATGGTTTAGGTGTGAAGTCTATATAATCAAAACGAGGACATTTCAACTTCGTAAACTTCAGTTCAAATAACTTCTGGTCTTCTGTTTTTCATAGCGACGGGTATAACTTAGACATCGGATAGCAAACTTTTCAAACACAGGGAGCTGTTTCGTCTTTTGCACTGTTTTGGAATTAAGCCTTTTTGGTTTTGCTTTCGACATTTGTCGTGATATTTCCTTAGTTAAAACAAAATAGCTTTATTGAATTGCATTCACACAATTGCCAGCTTTTGGAACGTTTTCCTTTGATTCTGCTCTTTGTTTCTTTACATATTGATGTGGCATTATTAGTAGAAGGAATATTGAGGCATCATTTTTCAGGGGAATATTGATATAATAATTATATTTAGAATAAGAAGAAGATTATAAGAGAAAAAGTAGAAGAGAAGACACGAGAACAATCATAATATAATTTATCTTCTATGATTATAATTTTTCAAAATTATGAGTTAAAATTAAGTCAAGGTTGTCCAAATTTAATTCATGTGTCCCACCTCCAAGAGTAACTCCTACTATCATAATGTAACTTTAGATTGACTAGTTTTAGTCCTATAATTAAGGGGTCCAAGTATGATTCCCAAGCACTCCAACATGAGGCAATGATTGAACTTACACATGATTATAAGTAGTTAGTCAAAGATATTACTCATATTATTAAATGGATTTGTGGAAGGTAGAAGGACATGAGGACTTTGGATGTATGAAAAGGTCCATAAAAGATCTTCAAACCCGTAAGTTACAATATGAGGAATTTCAGAGTGTAGGTCTTGTTACTATGATTGCAACATAAATCAGCACAAAGATATGCTATAGTCATAATAAAGAGTTCAACAATGAAACTCATATCTTTACATCCTCACAAGGAAATTTTAAAATAACATATGGACATGAATATTTTTTATTTAAATATCCAAATGTGGAAGCACATGCACAACCCATGAATTGTTTGACAAAATACCTATTGAAAAAGGGATATAAACTATTCAAATAATATTATAACTATTATTTTAGTGCAAGTAGATATTGAAGAAAAGATGGAAAATAAAAGTTCACAATAGCGTATGAATATGTAATAATTTGAAATCATCCCAAAAATTTGGTAATCCTCAACTTGAGGTTTTCTAGAATTCGAGAATTAGCTCCAAAATTGCTTGTGCTTTGTGGGTTTTTATAGTACATGACGTGAAAAGACCAAAGAAGGGTTTGAATGTCCCCCTTTCCTAAGGAATAGCCAAGGCATGCGGCTTGTTATCTTTGAACTCTATAAGCAATTCATTCATTTTGATTGTTCAATTCTTATCTAAATTCACCTTTTCGTCATAATAATAGGTAGTTGAGAGAGTACAGAAGGCAATGAACTCTTTAATTGCAAATTGTCTTATGAAAACACTATAACATTCTTAAAGCCAATCAAATATTTTATTTATAGTTGTTGAGGAAACATCATTTAATGCTTATCAAATAATGTGAGTTGGTAGACTCACACTTAAGCTTTAGTTTCTATTTACTTTCAGCTTTTTCATTTGGACCAATATTTGATTTTACCTTTGGGAGATTTGTGCCAAGGCCATAAGAAAGTCAAAGTTGGGAGAATGTTGGTGGCAAACCATCGCTATAAAAACCATCCATGTTTCTTTTATATTCTCTTCTTGTTCAATTCTCTTTTTTGATGTTCTAAATTACCTCTGACATGCACACATTTTTTGAGTGGTCAGATGCACAACAATTTGTGTCTATTGCAATTGTCTACCTCAATTGATTCTACCATTCTATAAAATCACTACTTTCATGTAAAAATATTGTTGCAGGCTTAGGCAGGGATTGCAGTTGTATTGTTTTTAGTTATATTTGATTAAATAACATATTTTATTATTTCATTTAATCTGTTAATCTAGTTGATGAGTTTAAATACTGATATATTGTTTGTTAAGATGAAGGGCAAACTCAAAATTAACCAACAACTTCCACTTAACAAATTATGTCTGGACTATTTACTTATAAGTTAATTCAGCTACAAAAATGTTGATTATTCAAATGTACTTGCTAAAATAGTTCAAATAAGAGGTGGTGTAGGTTGTAGATTCATTCTCAGAGTACTTGAAGTGCATGTGCATTGTCCTGTCCAATAATTATTTGAGTCATTTTAGTCAATTCTTTAATAGAAATGGGAGTTGGATCTATTCATCTATATTTTCTTATGATCAATATCAACGTTACTATAATATTAAATAATTCAATTATATTTTATTAACTCAAATTTAATTGATATTCAAGAATATCTACTGTCCCCCCAATCTTAATGGAGATAGTAATGAAAATCAGTGAGTTGTGCACTTGAATTGACTGTTTGCCACTCCATTCATATCGACATATTATTTTCAACTATTTCCAATGCAATTTCTTGGTCCCTTGGTCATTTCACATTAATTTTTTTGGTCTCTGTGAGCCTTTTTTATGTGTCCATTTGAGTATCGTTTCAAACAAGTGTCATTTCTTCGCACCATACTTTCTTAAAGTTCATAATGTTTTAATATCTTCTCGACACGTTCACAATAACATAAATATAGTATGCCAATAACATCCTTCTCACATGCATGTTAACATTAATATCCTGCCGCTCTTCTGGTTTTGCTTCTCAACAGTATTTCGTGTCCTGGACATTTAAGATAGTGCTCATTGGTTTGGTTTGTAACTATTCTTCAACTGTTACTTATTTTTTTGTTAATCCAGCATAAAAAAAGAAAACATAACTATAACAGTTACTTTATCATGTGTTAGAAATGGTTTAGGTGTGAAGTCCATGTAATTAATTAAAACGAGGACATTTCAGTTTCGTCAGCTTCAGTTCAAATAACTTTTGGTCGTCTTTTGCAGCGTTTTGGAATTTGCTTCCGACATTAGTTGGTAAATCGCTTTACTAACGTGCGTTCACACGATGGCGAGCTTTTGTAACGTGTTTCTTTGATTCTGGTCTTTGTTTCTTACATATTGATGTGGCATTATTGGTAAATGGAATATTGAAGCGTGGGAGGATTACTTTTTAAAGGGATTTAATCATTAATATCTTTAATTATTAAGTATTTAAAGAAATTAAGTATATGGATGTTTTTTAAAAAAATTAAAAAGGAGAATTTGTAATCAAAAGATATTTAAACACAAAAATTATTTGCATAAAGATTTTCATAGTATAATTAGCATTTTGTTAAAGGATTTAATTTATCATTTTTAGAAGGGGTTTTTAAACATCATTTTGAAAAGTGATATTCAATAAATGATCTAGATCTATTTGTCTTTTAAAGAGTTCAATCTCGTTACTATTCAATTATTAATTTTTTTAAAGATTATTTGGTAATTATCAATTCAAATATAAGTTAGGAAAAAAAGAGATGATATTGACATCTATAGAAATGGAGACATGTCAAGAGGAGGGAAAATGAAAAAAGAGATATGGGAGAGAGGATTCAATAAATGAAGAGTGTTGAAGAATCCAATTTGATGATTATGGAAGGGGTGAACACCAAAGAGGAGAATATTGAAGAGATAAACACATAGAGGAGGAAAATGTGGAAATAATGAATATCGAAGTGATGATTATGGAAGTGAGTCAAGATAAGTGTTCAAATGCACTAAATTAAAATATTAACACTAGTATGTTAAATGAATGCGGATATATATACACAAAAAAAAGAAAAGAAAAGAAAAGATTTTATTAACATAAAAAAAATTTAAACATAAATGTAGAGAATATCAAACATGTAGAACACAATTTAAACATTAATATAGACAAAGATGTGAAAACTATTGATATTAAAATCCTATGCAAGTAGTGAAATTTTTATTCAAATTGAAAGAAATCTATTAGACAATCTATGCAAAGAAAACATGGAGAACAATTCAAAATCATGCAAACAATTTATATGAACAATTCTTTTAAAATAATTTCTAAAATGAAAATATCAACTAGTCTTACAATCAATTAAAAAGTAAAAAATCTAAAGAGATGAAAAATTAGGCATATTTGTAAAAACATAAATAGATGATTCAATTGAACATGTTATGTCTACTACTATTAAAGTTGTTTATGTTATTGGAAAGAAGACTCAATATAAAGAAATAATATGGCATGATACATAATAAAAAATATATTAATTAATAAATTCATTTATTTAAAAGAATGATAATTGAAACAAGTTAAAATCTAAATGTAAATGCTAAAAGGAGGAGAAAAGTAGTAAACAAAAGATTAAGTATTAAAGATGGTTTAATCAAATATAGTTGGATTTTTAGTGGCGGACTTCTAAGTGTTCTATGGTCTCACAACACGTCCCAAGTGAAAACTAAATCCTATGGCAGGTGCTGGATAGTTAAAGAGATCACCAAAAGTTAAAAGTCAAAGGAAAAATTTTCAAGTATTTCATGACTCGAGAGTATCGGGTAACAGGTATTGGGTACTAGAGGGCCAAAAATGTAAAAATGTTAATGCAAGGTTTCAGGTGAAGTGTTCTGGTTTGGGAGTAAGGGTCCAAGAAAATGTGGAGGTTACAGTGGAATCCAAGGTTCAGGAAAATATTATTTTGATAAAGGATGAAGTATCGGGTACTGAGTACAGGGTAACAGTGCTACGTATAAAGTTAAATGCTTAAGTTTTCCTAGAGATCCAAAGGTATGGTAACTTGACTAAAAGGGATAATCACATGAGAATATGATTTGAAAAGCGTGATATTTTTGATGTGTTTAAAATGATAATTTATTAATGATGGTTTTTTTTTCATGAGAGTTTTATGAATGTTTTAAAAGAGATTTAATGTGTGGAATTTGTGCTTGCAAGAGTTATAGATTATAATGCAAAATTCAGGTATGGAAAATTAGGAAAATTTGGATCACAAATAGAATCATATCCAAATTGGGTGATACATTCTGGGAGTCTATGCAAAGGAGGAGCTTGAGTTGTCACAATACTGAGAATCCTGGTATTACACATGTGGCGAAGGAATGTGCCAACCTTTGGTGTGACTCATTCCCAGGAGTATTAAACCCGAGGAAAAACTAGAGTGTAGGAATATATTCTGAATATATGGAAGTTCCTACATCTTATTAGGATTCAAGTTATTATCGTGGTGATAATAGAAAGATGAAGATCCTGAAAGATATTAATGTGCTGAGGAAGGTTGACATCCATTGACTTCTTCAACAATTCTCCTACCAGTTGTCACATTTCGTGCATGCCTTGTTGTGATTCGTCCCTTGGATTTCCTCTAATGTATTTTTCTAATCTCCCATGTGTCTTGTTCTTATAAAAGGCCGAGAGATCTTTTATTTTAAGTTAAATTTAGAATTTGTAGATGTTGGAGAATCAAAACTTCTTTATGTTATTTTTTCCTATTTTATGTGTCATGAATTAGATTAAAAACTTGTACACACATAGAAGCTAATCAATATCAAAGTTAATTTGAAAGCTACCACCTAGTATGAAATCTTATGTAGCTAGTTGTTTGTTCAGTTGGACAAGACTGTATGCTGCGTCATTTAAGGGTGCATATAGAACCTACCCAGTGTCTAAATAAGCCCCCTTTTCTTTAAAATATCACATCATTCTATGACTAGCTGTGAAGCAATCTGGTGAAGTATATAGTGGTTTTCTTTGATTTGGTTAATTCTTGAGGCATGCGTGTATAATACATGGGAGCAATTTTACTTTTTAGAACTTTTTGATTCTTCATTTTAGAATGATATTTAAAGTTTAGAAAATGTTCCAAAAGATATAAATGAATGAAAATATTATTGAGAATATTTCGATTCCATAATATTATTGAATGCTTAAAGCTATTTATTTACTTGAGTGAAAGAAAAGTTGTTTGAAATTCATGAAATGTTATTGCAAATCTATTGATTTCATGAATTTGTCTGATGACCAGACCAAGAATATCTTGTACTTATCCTTATGATTCCTTTGAGAACCAAAAATAAATGTTTACCCTTTGTGATTAATAGCATTATTAGAACAAACCGTGATGCAAACCTAGTATGGCCAACACCTGACATAAATGAGCCTTGGGATTAAGCTAAGTCAGCCTAGGATTTAGGTTGTCTTGGTTTAGTCTTTCAAGTAAAGATAGGTTCCAATGGTCTGTCTGTGAGGATTTATTTGCATTGTTGGTGTGCGACTAACATCATGATCAATAGGAGTTGGCGCTAGAAGGAGGGATTATAGTTTTTCTCTCTAGTTTTATCTAGAATCAATATTGTTATCCTGGTTCTAGGTTTGAAAGTTGCTTGTAAGATGACAATTATCCATGCAAGCTGGTAGTATGAAAATGGAAGTTGATAAGCTATGAGAAATCCTTAATCGAAGGATTTATCCTTTGAGCTTATTCACCTTTGGTAGGGTCACCGAGTGTAGAATTCATGATACAACTGATCATGGTGAACTTGATTATGAAATTTTTCTAAGTAGGGTAAGTTTGGCCATGCATAATGTAATTTCGTTAATGGAAGAAATTTTAACTGCTAAAAGAAAGGAACTGTTATTGATAAGAAGTCTAAATTCTGAGAAAATGCCTAAACCTAGTAAAATTGGAATACTACAAAATTAATTGTTAAATCAAATCAATTTATTAACTACAATTGTCGTGAGGAAAATCTTGAAGTTTTGCAAGGAAAAGGATAAATACACCATCAATCATGACTCCAACCAAACTATGGTTATGATATCAAATGCATTGTAGTAAATCATAGCACAAAAAGAGGGTCGCCTTATGTTATTTATGATGAAAAATGGAAACCAAGTCAGATTCAATCAATGTGTAGGACTTGAATGCCATTAGTTTAACAAAAATATTCAACAACTTAAAACATAGTATGCATTGAACCGAATCCCTAATAGTTATCTAATAAATTTGAAGAATAGGGATTGGTCTTGCTGTTGTTCTTAAGGGCCGAAGTACAAAGAAGGAATTCTACACACACTAATATCTACTCAAGGCTCATGCAGTCTAAGGAATAAAAAATGAGATGCTAGAAGAGGTCACTCAGGTAAACAAAAATTGGTAGAAAAAAGTAATGAAATAAATGAAGAATAGGGCGCTACAATGGGGAGGAGACTCTAATGTAGACAAAGACATGTGGCAGATTTGATAAGAGTGGATGGAAATATAAAAGTTTGCATCAATTTGTAAATTCGGGGAAGTGAGAAGAAGGGTATGTGGCATGCTACAGATTTCATAACTATGACAAATGAATTATCGAGTTACATACAACTAGGCTATCAAATACAAAATGTAGTAATCGAATAAACTCCCATCAAAATCAAGATGCACATATATTGATTCAATCTTAGCCTATGATAAACGTCCACACAATGATTCCATAGTTAATCACTACTTTTAGTTTTCAAAGCATCGATCACGTTTAAGGTATAGCTATCAAATAAATTTTGAATGCATTAAACAATACATACCAATTACCAAGTTTATAGCTTATCTCCTTCATAAGACATATAATTCAAAAGAAAATTAGATAACATATTGCATCAAAATGAAATAACAAACACATCGATTGAAAAATTCAATACAAAAAGCAAGGTATGTGCAAGATCATGATGGGCCAAAAAGTGGCGATATGATGGGTATTTGTAGGGTATGTGGCTGATGACTTTTTTTTAACCCAAAATTGATGAAACGAAAAGGGTTTCTAAAGGAGATTCTCAGCTTTCCACCTATATAAATTACGCTTTACTTTGAATTTAATAAATAATTATTATTTATTTTCTATTTGAATTACGACTAAAGTCTTGATTGATAGGTTGATTGAAAAACATCTATAGATTTCAAGTGGTATCACATTTTTTAAATCTGAAACATGTGTCACATTCTATGCTTTGTATACTATAGGATTAAAAAAAAAAAGAATTTCATGAAGTTTTGACCAAGTTAAGGTGGTTAGAAATACAAGTTTTTTATATTTTTTAAAAGTTGTAATAAAGAATTCATAATTAATTATTTACTTGGAAAAAATTATAATAAAATATGTATCACATTGAGACATGAGTCCTCTACTTATATCTAAAATATTATAAGAGAATATTATCATTTTATTGTGGTTAGGGTGGTCAGAAAGACACCTACTTCTTATTTTTTCCTTGAAATTTAAGTACTACTACATTGAAATTTCAAAATTTTCACCAAATAGATTTAAAAATAAATAAATAAACCTAGTAGTTTAGAAACTAAATTCAATTTTCTACATATTATATTCTTACATATTTTTGAAATTATATAGATAACTTATTCAAATTTTTACATCAAGTTGCCTAACTTTGATTTTTCTAAATTTTTTTCCACTTAAGGGCATGTTTTTTCTATGATGATCCTGCACATACCCAACAAAAAATAGTAACCATCACCAAAGTTAGGGCTATTAATAAGATTGTGAACCCTACTAGTAGCTTGGTGTATTCAGTATATAATGCAAATACAGGGGAAGAATACACAATATGTTCCTCTAAAACAAACATCGACTATCATGCATAATAGGATGCAAAGCACAACTATCCGATGAGATTCAAAAACCCTAAGTATGAATCACCATAGTTATCCAAAGATAGGAGCAAGGCACCAGAACTAACATATATGATATCTATTAAGATACAAGTCATATAAATCGAGTTTGAAACATGAGGTATCTCCAACGATTTAGCAGTTGCAAGGTGGGTAGATCAAATGCAAAAAGAGAAGTACACCATACAACTCGAATAGGAAAAAGAAATATGAGAGAGGGCGCCGCTTGTGAAGAGGTCGAGCAAGCAACATGCATAAGGTGCAACATTGGATTAATAAAGGCAAAGGTAAATGAACTTCAAGTTCTTCCATATTAAATAAAAGGCACAAAAGATCAATAACAATGTTGAGAATTTTAGAGTTGAAAGGTAGACTGGCATGTTCCAATAATATAAATTTGCTTATGTTCAAGGCATAGGTAGGATTGGAGAATAAGGGAAGTGCGTGCATGGCCTTGGGAAGGCTTAGAAACTTTCCAAGAAATTTCCAAAGATATAAAATTCAACACCACTATATAAAACTAACTCTTTATAATCGTTCACATGAAATATGAATACAAATCAAAACAATGACACATGATTATAAATAAAAAACCATAGCGTATAAAATTAAATCAAAATCATAGCACCAAATTCCTTTTTTTCGAACTTCATGGTCTACAAGTTTCTAGATTGTAAATCACAAGATATTAGAATTTTAAAGAGGAAAGAAAATCGTACTCTTGTCTAGAGAGCTTTGATGAGAGATTTCAATGGATTCTAGCTGAATGAAATGAAAACTTGGTACCGAACAATCCACTACAGCAGGAACAACCCTTCAAACCCCCAATCCCAATTTTCAAATCGATCAAAGAAATGTCATTATTCTATCAAAATTTTCTTATAGACCCTCCCTTTTTTCTTCGTTCGAAAACTAAAATCAAGGATGAAAAAATTCTCCAAAATGGTCATTAGAAAAAGAAAAGAAAAGTGATTCCCTCTTCCAAAAATCAAGCAACAATCATTAATAAGACAAGTTTCCTTTTTTGACATTCATTTTGAAACTGTGCATGTGCTCGAACAATACTATTTCTATCTTTTAAATTGCTTTAACAACTTGTTTTAACTGATTGTCCAAAAACACTTTCCAATTTAATATTTTATTTTAAATCATATTATTTTTCTCATTGTTTAATTAAATATTAATAATAATAATTATAATAATTATCTTTACATTTAATTATAAAATACATTATTGCATAATAATTTACTTTAATAAATTAATTATTAAATTATCCATTTTCAAACTTGATTTATTTAATTATTGATTTAATTCAAAATTTAATCCAACAACCTTATTAAGCCAGTTAAATTCAAACAACTCAAAATAAAGCTTAGCAAGCATCATGAAAGGGTGAATCACGGAGAGGCATTACAAGTAGAGGGAATTCTGATGGCCAGGTGTGCAATAGATAGGACATAGTCCAGGTTCCCTAGAAAATCAGGCCACACTATCATTCTAGCAACCATGCAAACTTCATCAATAGAAAGCCCAATATCCAAGAGCGAGGCTATGAATTGCAAAGCAAAGTTCGAATTCAAGCTATATAATATGCTCTAGATTCTACAAAATTTTCCTTGAGGACCAGGTGCAAATTTGGTGCAGTAAAGCCAGGAGTCTGAAGAAAGAAAACTTTATTAAGTCGTCAGGTAGTAATGTGACCCATGGAGCCATTCTAGTGGTGAACAAAGGTTAGGAAAATGGGGGTATCCATAGCTTGGAAGCACAAAAGCACAAGTAGAGTAGAAAAAAAAATGATAATTAAGAGAAAGGAAAAGATGTCCTTGGTGTCCTTGTTTGGGTCTTAGGAGTTGTTCTTTTCCCTTCTAAGTTCTTATTTCTTTTATTTCTCGGGCTTGGGTCATAGGTGGAAACATGCACTTGTTCCTTTTCACAAGGTTTAGGGCCTTGTTCTTGACCTAGTCCTGACCCTATCTCTTGCCTTGTTCTATTTTTGTGTTCTCTTAGGTTTGAGTCATGTATCAACACTTACACTTATTGATTTGTGAAGTGCTAGGTTCGGTCCATGTCTCAGTCTCGGTTTCCTTTCTTTTCTATTTGTGTTTTGTTCTTGTTGGAGTTGGGTTTCAGGCTAAAACTGGAACCCATAAATTTTGAAAGTTCTTGTTCCAGTCCATGCCCCAATCTCAATGTTTGACTTCTTTTTTCGTGTCTTTGTTCATTGCGAGATCAAACTTTCGAACATAACTTTAACTTTGCACCTTCTTGAGATTTCTAGTTCCTTCTCATGCCCCGATCTTAGTTCTTGTTTCTTTTTGTCTTTTGGGATCAAACTTTGCAAAGTTCTAAGTTCATCTCATGACCCAATTCTGAGCCCCATGTTCTTGCTTGTTTGTCAAGTTTGGGTCGCAGGTTTTCGACTAAACTTTGCATGTATTGAGGGTTTGGTACTAGTACATGCCCCAACCCCGACTTCCACTCACCTTATTTCCCATGCCTTGTATTTATGAATCTGCTCAAATCTCGAGTTCTGACCAGCCCTCCATTAATTCCATAACCGTTTGCACACGCGAATGGGTTTTTAAACCTCATCACTAGTCAATTTCCATCCATTCTACTTTGAGGAGTTCTGTGACAATAATCAAAGCAACGAAGAGCTAGGGTTTTGAGGAGTTTTCCAGATTTCTCAATGTGCTGCCAAAATTCTTAGGTGCGTTTGAAGGTAGGTGTTCTTGTTTTCATTTTGTCTTCATTTTCTTGTTGTTTTTTTTTTGGTTGATTGTTCTTTCCCTTGTTCTTGTTTTCTTTTTCTTGTTTTGTTTGTTTTTCCTCGCTCGACTTTGTTTTGCCGCTTTGTGATTTCTTTTGCACCATTTGGTGCATTTTTCCTTTTCTCTTGAAACTGTGTTGGGTTCCTTTTGCATTATTTTGTGCTTTGGTGTCATCGTCTTGTCTATTGGTTGTGGTATTGTCCATTTTTCTATGCCCTAGTTTCCTACGGTTTTGTTCTCCTTTCGGGTCAGACTACGTTAACTTGTCAATTTTGAATTGCTAATAATTTTAATCCAAAGTTATAATTGATCCTACACATGGCCCGATCACGAAGGCACATTTTTCAATACTGTCACAATTGTTGTCACCTTCATTGTCGATCACCCTTTTTGATTCCCACACCCCACATGTATATTAGGGCCAGGACTCAAACCAACACTTAGGTTTGTCTACTCCTTGGTATCAGTTCCTTCACTTGTCTGATCCCCGCATTACTATTGGGATTGAGGGTTGGACCAATACCATAATTTTGGTTTAAATTTTTTGACTAAGTGTTCTTCCAAAGTTCTGCTTTCGACCCCCACATTACCATCGGGGTCAGAATTTTTTTCGACATCGAACCTTCAGCCCATCAATTAGTACATAGACCTAGAAAATACCCTAATCCCAATTCCTGACATGTTGTTGGGATTGAAACTCAAAGCTGACCCATCCCCAATATGCATTTTGATGCTTGGTTCTTGACGAAGTCCTGATCCTGACACCTGATGTCTTATCGAGTACAAAACTCAGGAAGCTACTTACACTTTTCCACTTTTCCACTCGGGAAGCTACTTACGCTTTTCCAATCATGATCCAACCCTGAATCTCGGTCACATTATAGGATTAGACCATGGGTTGATACCTGACTTGTTTACTATCAATTGTTTAAGTGCCTAGTCAAGACCCAAACCCTATCCCGATTCCTGAACATTGTGGGGTCGGACTCTGAGATGATACTAAACTTATTTCATTTAAGCATGGGTCTAGTGCCTAGTTATAACCCAATCTCGACTCTTGACATAACTTAGTTTAAGCATGAAATAGGCTAAGTTCTTGTTTTTGTTTTGAGCCCGAAGCCCAAAAATGATCAAATCGATGTATTGAATTGATTTTTTGTAAGTTGATGCTGATTTATTGTGAACTCCTATGTTATGATGTTATTTATATGTTTCCTTTTGTATCTAATGATGGTTATTAGTGCAAGATATTTAACAAATGTCTAAATTTGAAGAAGAGATACCTACTGAGGGATTTCCTATTGAGGGAACATCTGAGGGAACATCAAAGAGGGATAGAGCCAAGAGATTGAAGCTAGAAAAACTACCCTACATAATGAAGCGTAAGTATCAAGGGAATCCAATTCCATCCAAGTTTGACTCTCAAGTCGTGAACATAACTGAAATATTGGTGAGACATATAGATTTAGAGCAGTTCATCAAAGATACATTTTTAGAGGATACTACCTTGAGAGATTTTTTTTTTGCAGAGTTAGGACTAGCTCATGTAGCTAGCTTTCCAATTGTGGTACGATCTCCTGAGTTCATCCTAACGGTTGCACAGGAATATAACCGTACTCCAAGATAATGTATTGATGCTCAGGGAAATGTTATTATAGATTTAACTCTAGCCATGATCAGACATGTCTTTGACCTCCCTCCAAGTTACCTTGATGTGAAGATGATGACTGAGGCTAAGGCACTTGAACTATGGAACAAAGATGTAGAAGGAAACAACAAACAACTCATTAATAAACGGTGGTTGAAAAAGGATAAGAAGCCAGTAAATAAGTTGTCTCCCAATCCTAAGAGGTTAGATATCTCTCAAGACATAGGAGATATTATCACAATGTTGGCCAAAGCTTTTGGAAAATTAAACTCTCATATTTTTTAACACTAGATGTTTCCTTTTATCTAGTTGATTCTAGATGGAAAGCAATATTTGGATTGGGGGAAAATCATTTTAGATAGTTCATTCATGCCTAGATCCTCAAGGTAACATAGACCAAGACATTTTACATGTCTTCTTATGTTATATATTGTGCAACAAAGATTGGAAAGTTTCTTGGATTGAATACTACAGGGTCAATGGATGAAGACCCAGATCAAAAAAAGGTTTGGGAACACTATGACCAATTGTACCTTAATGAATCAGAGAAGCATTTCAAAAGAGTGAATGATGCTTTTATGTATGTCATTATAAATCAACTCATAGGGGACATAGGTTTCATATTTTCCTAGGAAGCCATGGAGTTCATTCGAGAATGGGGTTATTCGTTCATTCCATACCCTAGGTCAACTTAATTCAGATTATTTAGTTTTGATGGTTATCCTTTTAAATTTCCACAATGTTGTGGCATTAGGTAGGCTTTAATGGAGTTTTCTAGGAAAGCTACATAGGTAAATGTTGTTTTCTCTTCCCAACATAGGACTGTTGCACATTCTTTTCCCTTGGAATTGGGATTTTATTCTTTTTCTTCATCAGTTATGGCTAAAACAACAACCAAAGAATTCCAAACTTTAAATTTCTAGCAACATGTACTTTTAGGAAGAATTTTGATCCAAAGAATAAAATGCATACACTTCACTCTTCTCACTTTACTCACCATGTTCCTCTTCTTGAGGATTTTTGGGCTAACCTTATGGATCAATTTGAAGTAAGGAAAAGAGGTTATGAGAGGTTAACAATTCCCCAGATGAGGGATTTTTAAATTAAAATTGATATCCCTGAAGGCACTACAGATGATGGGATCACTCTTGATCCCTAGTATGATATAGACCAAGTGGCTAAAAAAGGCCCCACACCCATCAATTGGGTAGATAAAGAAGAGACTAAAATTAGAAAAGTGTCACGGGTAGTGATAATCAGGAGCTTGAAATGGATAGAACTCTAGTTGAAACAACCAAGGGTTGGGGTGACAAAGAAAAGAGGATCTAGTGGTGAACCCACTTCCTCTGCAGAAACCAAACAATATAAAAGATTGAAGAAAGGTTTTGCAACAACACAAGTATCCATTGAAGAGCCTCCACAAATAGAGGAAGAGATTTCTTTACAGAAGCTTGATGATGCTTTGTGTAAAGAAAAGGTTACTTATGAGGTGGCTATTGTGGGTATTACTTTAGGTTTTTATATTGTAACTTTCATTTTTCACCTTGGTGAGGAAAGTTCTACAAAGAGACAAGTTGTTGTTCCTCCACAAGCTGAGGGAATTGCTCCTACCATACCATCAACTTTGGGAGCAACAATTTTTGAAGAGGGACAATTTGAGATTAATGTTCAAGATATCTCGTCAGATTCTGAAAGAACTCCATGTCAAGGAGGAGAAGCACCTGAATGGGATGAGTATTTGAAAAAGGTGGAAGAAGAACTAGGAGAGGAGGAAGCCAAATTTTAAATTGGTAGTTTACATAGTGCAGAGAAGGAGTTGGAGGATGTATTGACAGAAACAGAACAAAGAAAATTGATGGAACCTGTGCTCAAAAGCTAGTTGATGAACGAGTTTCCCAAGAAGAAGAACACAAAATAAAAGCTAAAGAGTTAGCTCAGGAAATGGAAGAAGCTGAACAACGAAAGAAGGAAAAGGATGAGGCTATTGAACTAGAAAGGAAATTTGCACAAGAAAAGGCTATAGAGGAAGATCTCCGAGCTAAAGAATTAGAGAAATGAAGGCTAAAAGATGAGGAAGAGGCTACTAAATGAGAGGAAGAAATGAGGCAGATAGAAGAGATAAAAGTTGAGAATGAAAGGAAGGAGCATGGAGGATTGCAAAAGGAGCAAGAAGAGCTTTAGAAAGTTGCTTCTCAGCAAAAAATTGAAGTTATTCCTTTTGTACCTCCATCCACTATGACTCCTAATGTTCAAAAAGTACCCACTCAGCTAGCTACACCCACTTGGCTAAAACTAAATCTAGAGAAGAGGCAGCAGGTACGAGAGGAAGAAATAAGGCAGATAGAAGAGATAAAAGCTAAGAATGAAAGAAAGGAGCATGAAGGATTGAAAAAGGAGCAAGAAGAGCTTTAGAAAGCTGCTTCTCAGCAAACAATTGAAGTTATTTCTTTTGTACCTCCATCCACTACACCTCCTAATGTTCAACAAGTACCCACTTAGCTAGCTACACCCACTTGGCTAAAACTAAATCTAGAGAAGAGGCAGTAGGTACATGCCCAACTAGTAATGTGGGATGATATAAGGTAGAAATTGATAAAGTAAAGGAAACCAAGAAGGCCCATGTAGTACATTCAATCAAGGTCACTGATGAAGGAGATCTGGTAGCTGAAATTGCTACCCTAATTGATGATGAGGATGATAGAGAATTGTAGCTAGAAGATTATTAGATAAGTACTGCTAATCTAGGAAAGCACACTAGAAATCAACAGATAAATTTAACTGATATTGTTGCCACTACTACCAAGTCTAGGTTGATAAAGATAAGTAGGCTAAAGATGAGCTTAAGGCTCAAGTTGGTAAAATGAAATATTTCTTGAAGGAGTTAAGTTTATCTACTCCTAAGTAGCTTGTACCATCGGAGATCCCCATTGTAATGAGTAGAAAAGAGGTAGATGGTTTAACCGAAATGAAGAAGAAAGCCACATGGTTTGATAATTGGATTAATACCTTTAAGGATGATATGAATAAATTTTTGGATGAAGGTTTTAAGTATTATTACAAGGGGCTTAAATTATTCAAAACTATAGAAGGGTTAGGAAATTTTTGGGAAAGCTTAGAGAAATTGAAAAAATTTCTAATAAAGAGTTGGTCTAGTCCAAAAATTTGGGTGAGGAAGATTCTTGATACAATGTAAAGGATAATCATGCTCAAGAATGCTCATGAGATATTTGAGCACAAAAGTATATTTGACAAAATTGTTTCAAGGTTTATTGAGAAAGCCTTACCTCTAGATCAGAGACTCGAATCATTGGGAGACATCAAAGATGTACGAAAGGAATGGCTAAATATAATGTTAATAGAAGGAGATACTGCTAAGTTACCACTCATGGAAAAATTGTTGGAGCTTAGATGTAACCTGCAGTGGGCAACCAAGGATGTTGGTCAAATGAAAGTAACTATTGATAGAGTGGAAAAGAAACTTGAAGAATCAGAATTCAAAGTTAATTGGGTCAATGGATTAGGTGATGATACAATGAAATAAATTTATGCTAATTATCATGAATACCGTGGGACCCAACATGAAGATGATAAGTAAAATTGATCATTTTAATTATCTTTTGAATAGCAACACTTTTTTTGGATGAGTTTTGAGTAAAGAGATGACTATCGTGGTAGTTGGTAAGGTTTGAGTGAAGACTTGAAGTTCAAATTTTGGTTGAAGGAGTAGCTAGAACACCTATTCAACACCAACAATTACAACAAAGACAAATACTGGAGTTATCTAAGTGTCCCTACAATTGTGGATCTGAAACCTCAAATTGTGGATCTTAGTTTTTGATAGGAGGAATTGGTGCTGAAGTTGTCTATATGTAGAAATTCTCTCCTATTTGTAAAGGTTCGTTGATTGAAGTCAGGATTGGTTGCCTAAGAGAAATTTAGGAAAGTATTTATAGCTTTTAGGGTTTTTATAGCTTTCATGAAAAGATACTCAGAAACACTTTTACAGTTTTAATGCAATTGGTTTTGTTTCAGAAGTTTGTTAGTTTAATGCTAATGTTAATGAACAATATTTTTTCATATGCTAGCGAGATTTTTTGTGCATAAATGTCTCTTATTTGATGAAAACTAATAGAAAATTTTGAATATGAAACTATTTTCATTAAATTATCTGTGAATGAGATCTCTTTATATCTGTTGATCTATGAATTTTAGCAATGAGCTGGTGATGTGTTCTTATTTAAAAATAAAGTTTAAAAATAAGTGATGATGAATGGTTGTACGTTTTGAATTTTTCACTTTGAATGAATGAGATGGTATAGACCATTCTATAGATTGTGTCATTTTTTGGTTTTAGTTAGTTAAATAAATTCTCATTACGAAGTTTATATGTTTAGATTAAAAGAAATCAATGTTCATGCTTTGTTGTCCTAAGCTTTTTTTTATCTTTTGTTGTTTATTTACACCCCCCAAATGTTAGATTAGTTCATATTATCTATTTTGTACTCTTTACCAGTAGGCCCCTTGAATATTACAGTTGTATAGGCCACTAAATGATGACAACACAATTGAGAACCAACAATAAAGACCTTGGAAGATGGGTAGTTTATATTATTTGTTTTTTTTAAGGGCCTAGAGGAATAAAATAGCTCGAATTGGGTCCTTTTCACTAGAAAGGTTTGAAAGAGTTCTTAGATCTACTACAAATCTATAACTATTAGTTGAGCTTTAGACCCCTTGTTAGGCACAAAGCTTGTAGGGTTTCGATCCCACTGTTAACACCACCACTTACTCCACTCAGATTTCCACCAATACCACAGCTTGCACAACCAAATATACCACCACCCATGGCATTCTTTTCCAATAATCCTTCGCCACAGAGAGTCATTCCTAGTGGCATACATGAAATTCCTAAGAATTCAAAGAAATTTTTCCCCAGGTATGCTCATGGAGAGTCACAAAGTGCTAAAAAGCACATACATGCATTCAAAGATGCTTGTACTCAAGCTCAAATTTAGACTATTTCCCTACTCATTGGGAGATATGGCCTACAATTGGTATATGAATCTGCCTACTAGATCAATCTTGAGTTGGAAAAACTTAGAACATGCATTCATAAACCAAATTAGGGTTTATTTCGATCCTACAATTTATATCATCAATTTGCCACTGTTAGGAAGGAGCCACATGAACCATTGCCCCTGTTTAATACACGATTTCAGAGGATTTACAAGAGGTTACATGACCCTTACTTGGTGGTTGAAAATATTCCTATCCAAGCTTACCTAAAGGCCATAGACCCCTTGACTAGCTTTTTTTTGCAAAGAACATACCTCACAAATGACATTGATTCTCTGTCCAAGGTATATCACCTAGCTATTAAACTGCAGCAGTAGATTAGTTCACAATTAAGAGGTCTAGGAGGGGTTTTCCCTCCTCTAGGATATTCTCAAGTTCCTAATCCTACCCTGCTATTTAATATCGTCCCAAGGATGTGTCACTCTACATACAAACCATTAGCTAAGCTACAAGCTTCATCTCAAAAATTATTCTTTAGTGGCCCAACTCCCGACTCTACGTAGCAAGCTCAAAATTCCCATAATCATGTTGGATTTTCCAACCCCTTGACACATACATCAGCTGCAACCATTACAAAAAGAGAACGTATGGCTCATTTGATAATAGAGTTGGAAACTCTGAAGAAAACGTTATCTTAGGTGACTAATGAGATGGCATAACTCAAGTATAACCCCCCTAGAAATCAGAATCAAAATTAGAATTACCAGAATCGGGGAGGGTATTCCAACCAAGGCAACTATTCCAATAAGAATTCCAATCAAAATGAAAGGAATTTTCAAAATTAGAACTTCCCCAACCAAAACTATCAGAACCAAAATAAGGGATACAATTAGAGGTCTAATAACAATAGGTAGTGGAACACTAGACCAAACAATGGGGGAGTTCCCCACAACTATTAAGCTGGTGAGGATGAACCACACAATAGGTGATGCTTGGTCTATTTTTCTTTGATTTAATGTTGCAATGTAACTTCTGCATTCACATTAGGTCCTTAAAATTCAAATTAAGGCATCTTGTGAAGGTGTTGTGAAGTGTTATAACACATTTCTACACTCTTCTAGGCTCTTTTTACTATAACTCACCTAAAAAAAACCTTTTCATCACTTATCAAGTCTTATTTTAAAGTGTTGTAAAGTCTTGTAACAAGATTTCACACTTTTCTAGGCTTGTTTTCACTATTTACACCTTTCTTATGCTTTATTTGACCCCTTTATGCACTCATAAGGTTCAATTAAGTGTATTTTTGAATGCAAATCCAACAAACAACCTTAAATGTGACTTAATTCCTGACACCCACTTATAAGTACAAGGTGGGACCCATTCGCCATGGGTGGCGAATGAGTCCCTCTTGGCTCCAAATTAAAAACATTTCTAATTTTCTTTTTGGTTTTTATTCAAAATTATCTTATGTCGGCCTGTGATGAGGTATCATTGGGTTATTAGGGAATATATGTGTATAAATAAGTGTTTTTCTCCTCATTTTACATCTCTCCTACAATCTCCTAATTCACCTAAGCATTCAATCACCCATTCAAGAATTCAAGCACTTTGCGTCATTCAAGCATTTTGGAGCAGCCATTGACATATCTTCAGATTTCTTCAACAAGGTTGTGGTGAGTTTAGGACATTTGCATGTTGTTTATTCATCTTTCCTTGTTCATTTCATTCCATTTCTTCATTAAGGGTTTGATTACCAAAGTGGAATTTGACTAAGGAAAATCCCCATATCCTAACCCTTAACCATTTTTCCCCTTTTGCATGTGTGTTTGCAAACTTTTTTATGCATATTTTTCAAGAAATTAGGTGTTGAAAGGTGGTCAAGAAGTCAAAAAAGTGTTTCAAGTCAACTACATCCTATTTCAAGCTTGGAGACAACCTATAGTCTATTTTCTGCATATTTGACTCTGTCAATTGACAAGAAGACAAGTGTAGATCTGGAGCTATAGAATTGACCCTTGATTTCAAAAAATTTTGGGAAAGGACTGATTCACCATCAATGGTGAATGAGTCCCACCTTAAGGATGGAAAAGTAGATTCTATCATATTCTAGTTCCTGACAGTCAAAAACTAGTTTTCAAAAGTTTTTTCCAGTAGGAGGATTGATTCGTCATTAGTGGTGAATGAGTCCCACTGGTGATTTTCACTGATTCCTGCCAACATTTAGATCCTTCCAAATTCATAATTCATTGCCTAGGTGCACTCTGTTCAACCTTCTTTCAATTCTGTTTTGCATTTGTTAATGTTTTAGTTCATGCTTGCATATCACACAAATGTTTTTAGACATTGCATATTTCTTAGGTTTTAGATTCATAATCAGTCAATTTCATTTCTTAGTTCCATTTAGATCATTGGATTTAGTCTCATTTCCATCTTGCATACCTTATTTTGAATGAACCACTTCAATTTTGGGGGTTTTGTCTCTCTCCTTTTAGGTGAAAGACCCTAAGAGTGCAAGAGTAGTCTATAGACCTTATCAAAACTGATGGTTCATTTTGATGAAATAGCAGATTGAACACTTTATCTTTCTAATTTCAATTGCATCTTGCATCCTAGGTTTCCTTTTCATCAAAATTCAATTAGGTCTTTTTTTTTTTGCACCCTAAGGTTTCTCATATTGGATTAGTGAGAGACTCATTTAGATTTCATTTTTTCATATTTAATCATTCAAAAACTAAAAAATAAGCATTTGCATCCTCATTCTACATCTGAAACACATTGAAATCACTTTAATTTTTTTGAAAACACATAAAAAATATCATAACTAGACTCATTCACCACCCTGGGCATATCAGTCCACCTGCACATTTTAAACAACATTTTTCAGCATTTTTTTGGTATTTTCTGCATTCTAGTTTTCTGTAGTTGCTTTATATTTTACTTTCTAGATTCTTTATTTTCTTCTATTTCTTGCATCCTAGTTTACTTTCATTCATTATCATCATGGCCTTTTCTTTTAACAAGCTTTGGAATTCATTGAAATCCTTAGTAGACATGTCCAATTGTGCCTTTGGCTGTGATCCTAATGACCTTGATTTTCTTCATGCTCCTTCAACTCCTCATGATTGTACTCCTTGTGATGGAGACATCATTCCAGAGAAGATGATGATAGCATGCACAAGTTCTTAAACAAATGTCTTGATAACCTTGAAACCAATGCATCCTTTTACCCATCCATGAAGTCACAAGATCTTCCTATTATTGCACCTCCTGATTACTTTGGATACCTACATCCCAAAACTCAAGAAGGACCTAAGATCCCTCCATCAAGTGGACCTGGTTCCTCTAAAAAACCACACCCTCACCCATTTTATGATCATAAAGTTACAAACACACCAATCAACCTTGAAGAAACATATGGAAAATGCTTTACTATCTTAAGCAAAAAAGGGTGTGACACAACAAATGAGCATAATATTCATCAACTTCCTCAACAAAAACCAACAAAATAAAACACAACAGGACTAGGATATCAAGATCCTCCTCATGCTGATAAGCCTTCTTTTGAATATTAGAGACTTCGCGATGATTATACAGTGATCTTTGATTCTCCTCCTGACTTGAACATTCTGCTTCCATGTGAATGACCATTACCTGATTCTAATGATAAGGAGGCTAGGATCCCCATGGGTCCTCTTCCTCCTTCCATTCATGAAAAAGGAGAATCTAGCAAAGAAAAATGACCTTACAAATTGAAGAAACTCATGTTCCCTACCCATCCACCACTTGAATATGAAAGGAGACTTCAACTACTTTTAAACAAAGGCCTTATACTCTTACCACCTATAAATAGGTTGGTCATCCATCCTACAGATTCAAACATATCATATTGAAAATACCATTGTCTTCTTGGACATTGAATTGAAGAATGTCTGACATTGAAGGACATACTAGACAAGTATCACTTCACTGATACTAACCACTTTCCTATCATCCCTTAAAAAAAAATCTCTCTACTCATGCCATAGTTGTAGAATTTCCATTCTCACTATTGCATGATCTTTCCCATCACCCATCTTGGCTCATTCTTTCCCTACACTCAGTCAGGGAAAGAAGTTGTTAGTCTTATGCTTGTAATGCATTTATCTTTGTCTCTTAACTATGTTATTCATCTTCCCCTTATACTACTTAATATTGAAAATCCAATAACTTGGTTAATGATTGACTTACATCTACATTACTAGCTCCTTTTATATTTTCAATTTTCTTTTATGTGTGTATTGTTTTCCCCCATAATGTGTGTTTGATGTTCTCTAGATCTTTGTGCACTTCCTCTATTTGTATCATTATTCTTATATATGTCATACAATGCTTTTTCCTTTCGCCTTTGTTTTATGTTTTCCTTTTGGGGATGATGCAAAGCATTGAGACACCCTATATCTCTTCCATGTTGACCCAAAAGGTTCTTTTCCTTTTTTCCTTTTTTTTTTTTGTTTTCCTTTTGGGGATGATGCAAAGCCTTGAGACACCCTATGTATCTTCCATGTTGACCCAAACAGTCCCTTTTCCTTTTTACTTTGTCTTTTTCTTGTGTTTTTCCTTTAGGGGATGACACAAGGCATTGATACTGAAATGTCTCCTTCATGTTGACCCAAAATATTTTTCTTTTCATTTTATTTTCACTTGTGTTTTCCTTTTGGGGATGATGGAAAGTGTGGAGGTCACAATGTCTCTTCCATGTTGACCCAAAAAAGACTTTATTTTTCTTTTGTTTTCGCTCTCTTTGTGTCATTCTTCCAGTTCTATGTGCTTTAGGGAATGATGACAATTTCGAGCTCTTTCATAAAAACATTTCAGCAACGAACATATTGACCCCAAATCCATAGATCCCTTATGTGTTTGGTGTGTTCCTTTCTTGGGGGAAACTCCCTTTTCTTTTGTTTTATTTTTCGTTTTACATGAAGCATCCTTACTTGGAAACATATGACTTGGCATAGGGACTTTCCAAGTTGGATCTCATGTCTTGTTTTTCTTTTTTTTATTCTTCCCTTTGCTACTTTAAAGTAATTTCTCATAGAATGGTGTCTAGAAATTCCTTTAAAGTGGGGGGCATACATTGGCATCATTTCATTTGCATTCATGGTTCTAAGTGTAGCCTTGTCAGTTCATATGATGTGTTTGTCACTTTGTGGATGACATTGGGTGTGATGACCTTCATAAGTGTGATCTATCTTAGTATATTATATTCCTCTTGGTGGCCTGATGCAATGCATTGTATCCCCTAAGTTGTGAATATTTTATTCTTTGATTGGTCCTCTTTTGGAGACATTAGGCACAATGTCCCCTAAGTGATAGACCTTGCATGAACTTAACAAGACTCCTTTGAATATCTTTTACATTTTACATTTTTGGAATTTTACATTTTACATCTTTACCACCTTGCATAACACAGCTTGCATGCCTATGGTACCTATCCTCTTTGTTTATGAGTTCTAAGCATAGGAAGCTTTGCTTGTCTCATGAAGCAATTACCAACATTTTCCCTTGTGATACCTTGTTAAAGTTATCAAGAGGTATAACTTTGATATGGTTTAGAGGGAAGCCCATTTAGCGAAACAACTTTCCCCATAGCCACCTATGTGTTTATGAGTGCATACCAACTAGCGTATGTATTTCACCTTTTGGGTCTTCTCACCCAGTGGACTTCCATGAGTTCTGTCGCCCCAGAGTGAGTATGCATTTTCTTTCTCTCACAAACAACCTAGATCTAATCCACAACTAGTTGGACAAACGATCGAAACTTGATTCAATTCTCCCTTTTCTTCACATGTGTGTTGCTTTGTTCTTATGTTTAGTTTGTCATGGGATCTTCATCCTGGGGGCTTGATGATCTCTCTTGATCATTGTTATTCCATCTTGCTAGCATAAGTGCATTTGGACCTCCCTCTTGATGTGCATGGCTACTTTAGTGTGAGTTTGAAGCAAGTTCACCCTCTCACTAAAGTGGGGGCTAAATGTACCATAAAAAAATGAATCATTGACATTTTCATGGTCTTTTAGGTCTTTCTGTCATGATGCTTGGTCTATTTTGCTTTGATTTAATGTTGCAATGTAACTTTTTCATTCACATTAGGTCCTTAAAATTCAAATTAAGGCATCTTGTGAAGGTGTTGTAACACATTTCTACACTCTTCTAGACTCTTTTTATTATGATTCACCTAAAAATCACCTTTTCATCACTTATCAAGTCCTATTTTAAAGTGTTGTAAAGTCTTGTAACAATATTTCATGCTTTTCTAGTCTTGTTTTCACTATTTACACCTTTCTTATGCTTTATTTGACCCTTTTATGTACCCATAAGGCTTAATTAAGTGTATTTTTGAATGTAAAACTGACAAACAACATTAAATGTGACTTAATTCCTAACACCCACTTGCAAGTCCAAGGTGGGACCCATTCACCATGGGCGGTGAATGAGTCCCTCTTGGCTCTAAATTCAAAATATTTCAAATTTTCTTTCTGGTTTTTATTCAAAATTACCTTATGTCGACTTGAGATGAGGTATCATTGGGTTATTAGGGCATAGATGTGTATAAATAAGTGCTTTTCTCCTCATTTTACAACTCTCCTACAATTTCCTAATTCATCGAAGCATTCAATCATCCATTCACGCATTCAAGAACTTTGAATCATTCAATCAAGCATCAATCAAGCATTTTGGAGTAGCCATTGACATATCTTTAAATTTCTTCAACAAATTTGTGGTGAGTTTAGGACATTTGCATGTTGTTTATTCATCTTTCCTTGTTCATTTTATTCCATTTCTTCATTAAGGGTTTGATTACCAAAGTGGGATTTGACCAAGGAAAATCTCTATATCCTAACTCTTAACAATTTTCCCTCTTTTGCATGTGTGTTTGTAGACTTTTTTATGTATATTTTTCAATAAATTATATGTTTAAAGGTGGTCAAGAAGTTAACAAAGTGTTTCAAGTAAATTACATCCTATTTCAAGCTTGGAGACAACCTATAATCTATTTTTTGTAGATTTGACTCCGTCAACCTGACAAGAAGACAAGTGCAGATCTGAAGCTACAGAATTGACCCTTGATTTCATAGAATTTTTGGAGAGGATTGATTCTCCATCAGTGTCGAATAAGTCTCATCTTAAGGCTATAAAATTAGATTCTATTAGATTCTAGTTACCAATAGTCAGAAACTAGTTTTTAGAAGTTTTTGCTAGTAGCAGGATTGATTCACCATTAGTGGCGAATGAGTCCCATTGGTGATTTTCACTGATTTTTTCAAAAATTTAGGTCCTTCCAAATTCAACATTCATTTCCTAAGTGCACTATGTTCAACCTTCTTTCAATTCTTTTTTTCATTTGTTCATGTTTTAGTTCATGCTTCATATCACACTATGTTTTTGAACATAGCATATTTCTTAGGTTTTGTATTGATAATCAGTTAATTTCATTTATTATTTGAATTTAGATCATTGAATTTAGTCTCAATTCCATCTTGCATTCCTTAGTTTGAATGAACCACTTCAATTTTGGGGTTCTATCTCTCTCCTATTAGGTGAAAGGCCCTAAGAGTGTAAGAGTAGTCTATAGACCTTATCAAAACTGATGGTCTAGCTACAAATATTGTAGATTTGAATTTCATGACTAATTGGTGTAGATTGCATGACATTGTAGCACATTCTGAGGTCAATTTCCTAGAGATGGAAAAAATGGTTAAGATTGCACAAGCTAACACTCCACTGCAGGGTGCTCCCAACAAAAGTGGTGGATCCACAGATACATCCATGGCCTATGAACTCTACGAAGAAGAATCTCCTTTCCCCAGAAAAGAGGAAAATGAACTAGAGGAGGATGTATATGATGCTTAGGCCTTCTAGGCCAAAAGGGGTCATTTTTTGAGGAATCAAAGGGTGATCTCACAAAGCTGGTTTACAATTTTTGGGAGATTCTGGTTTTTGTTGAAATCACATATTTTTAGAAAATATAATGATTTAAGCCTTAAAAAGTTCCATTTAAAGCATTCCAATTGAAGACGGTTTTATCAAACTACCTTAGATCAAACCCCCTTGGATAAACCCCGCTAGTTTTAAACCATACCTATAACAGAGTCTCCTTTACACCTATCAAAATGATGATAAAAAACCACTTTTGATTTACCTTTTGGAGGATCAAATGAATTCATTCAAAATTTATTTTTTGTAAGTATGTAGTCCTTATTATAAGCTTCCCAAAAAGTATAATTTTAAATAAATTTAATTTAGTTATTATATTTATGTTTTATTTCTTGTGAATGTAGGTTTTTTGCAAAAAATCGAGCTCTTTGTTATGCACATGTGAAAAAATAGAAGATTATCAAAAAAAATAAATTAAAAATATGACTGCACCAGATATTGAAGTCCTCGATCTAACAAATTTTTTTTTGAATTTTGATACATACAAAAAAGGCACGCAAGTACAATGTCTGAATTGTAATTGGTTTGAATTTGAAATTTGATTAAAGAAAAAATATTCAATAAAAAAAATATCAAACCAAGTAGAAGCACTAGATATCAGAGCTATAAATATAAATTTGAAAGAATTAGAATTTTATCCTACATGGAAAAAAAGTTATGTGTTATACAGTGAGCGTCGCTTTTTAAAAATGTTGTTTTATGAAAAAAACTTGTTTTTGAGGGAGATGGAAAAAGAAGTGCAATCTGATTCTAAGAATTTTGGAAAAAATATATTTTGAATCTACAAACAAAATTTCATGAAACTCTAATTTTCATCATCTTCAAATTCCTCACGGTTAAGCTGCAATAGGTGCCCGAAAGTGAAGATTTTGCTAAAAAAATTATTTCAGTGTCTAGTTTTCGCCAAAAATTGTAAACCACTATTGTGGGATCACCCTAGAATAAAGGGTAATTCATGAAATTTTCCCCTCCAAACACTATGGTTCCCCCTAACTAGAATGCTAACAATAACCCGCCTCCACTGAAAGGCCCACCTGAATTTTAAAATAATGATAACTCATCTTTTGTTCCTAAATATTAGATGAAAAATGAAAAGGAATTTGATTTTATTTGACAAATGAAAAAACAAGTCTTTGTTGTCATTCTTTGAGATCCTAAAGTGGTGCCCCACCCAATGTGACATCGTGTTGAGAGCTTTGGATGAGGAAAATTGGTCAAAAGGGAAGAATAAGGAAATTCAATGATCTATTGACATGAATGTGGTCCTATAGAAAGGTAAGCCAAGGACCCCACCATTCCTTTTAAGCCTAAGAATATTTGGAAAGAATCTACATAACTACCTCTTGGATTCCAGAGCCTCAAGTAACGTTATTCCTTTTTCCATTTGCAAAAGGTTGGGTTTGAATCCAGTTGAGACTCATAAGAAAGTAATACAATTAGAGAAAATTGAGATCAATGTGGTAAGGGAACTACAAAACATACATGTGTAGATTGGACCAGACCTGCAGATCTAGACTTATATGGATATCTAGGTAGTTGATATCGCTAAGACATACGACATGCTTTTAAGCTAGGACTTGATGAAAATAATTGGGGGTTACCTATCCTTGGACTTCTCACACATGTGGCTACCATGGAAAGGGCTAGCAACTCATATTAAGATTGAAGGTGAGCCTCATCTCAAACACATGATCACTAAGTACAATTGTCCTAATGAGGTAGCCTACTTTGAAATTGAGATAGGAGTATATAGGAGAGAGGAAATCATTACCTTTTCAATGTTTAATCTTGATTGCCTACAATAATTAGAGCACAGTGACCCAATGAACACTGTTAACCAATAGGTTTTAATCAGAAAGTTGCAACAAGATAGGATGGTTATGGGAGAAGAGGTTGATTTTTGGATTTTGCTACTCCCTAACTAGTGCAAAATCCACTACCAAAGTCATTCTAAACTTACATGTCAAAATTGTATATACATTTTGAACCATGTTTCTTAGTCAATGAAAACTTGTGAATACCACACCAAAACACCTTTGAATTAGTTTTCATTTGAGGCTACATATGCCACTATTTTGACATGGACCAATAGTACACACAAAGAAGTCCTTTCCCCAACTGGACGGACTCAAGTTTTATGTTTTGACTTGGGAAATGAGGTTGAAGAATCATAGAAATTGTTTGACACACCCGCCCCTACCAACCTTATAATCCCCAAGGCGTTGTTGAAAAAAATAACCAATTGTAAATTTGTTGATCAAGATCAGATCTATTTTTTACAGATTTGACTCCGTCAACCTGGCAAGAAGACAAGTGCAGATTTGGAGCTACAGAATTGACCCTTGATTTCATAGAATTTTGGGAGAGGATTGATTCACCATCAGTTTTGAATAAGTCTCACCTTAAGGCTATAAAATTAGATTCTATTAGATCCAGTTACCAACAGTCAGAAACTAGTTTTTAGAAGTTTTTGCTAGTAGTAGGATTGATTCACCATCAGTGGCGAATGAGTCCCATTGGTGATTTTCACTGATATTTTCCAACATTTAGATCCTTCCAAATTCAAAATTCATTGCCTAAGTGCACTCTGTTCAACCTTCTTTCAATTCTTTTTTGCATTTGTTCATGTTTTAGTTCATCCTTGCATATCACACTATGTTTTTGAACATAGCATATTTCTTAGGTTTTGTATTCATAATCAGTCAATTTCATTTATTATTTGAATTTAAATCAATGCATTTAGTCTCAATTCCATCTTGCATTCCTTAGTTTGAATGGACCACTTCAATTTTGGGGTTCTATCTCTCTCCTTTTAGGTGAAAGGCCCTAAGAGTGTAAGAGTAGTCTATAGACCTTATCAAAACTGATGGTCTAGCTGCAAATGTTGTAGATTTGAATTTCATGACTAATTGGTGTAGGTTGCATGACATTGTAGCACATTCTGAGGTCAATTTCCTAGAGATGGAAAAAATGGTTAAGATTGCACAAGCTAACGCTCCACTGCAGGGTGCTCCCAACAAAAGTGGTGGATCCACAGATACATCCATGGCCTATGAAATCTACGAAGAAGAATTTCTTTTCCCCAAACAAGAGGAGAATGAACTAGAGGAGGATGTATATGATGCTTAGGCCTTCCAAGCCAAAAGGAGTCATTTTTTGAGGAATCACAAGGTGATCCCACAAAGCTAGTTTACAATTTTTGGGAGATTCTAGTTTTTGCTGAAATCACATAATTTGAGAAAATATAATGATTTAAGCCTTAAAAAGTTCCATTTAAAGCATTCCAATTGAATATGGTTTGATCAAACTACCTTAGATCAAATCCCCTTGGATAGACCCCGCTAGTTTTAAACCATACCTATAACGGAGTCTCCTTTACACCTATCAAAATGATGATAAAAAACCACTTTTGATTTACCTTTTGGAGGATCAAATGAATTCATTCAAAATTTATTTTTTGTAAGTATGTAGTCCTTATTATAAGCTTCCCAAAAAGTATAATTTTAAATAAGTTTAATTTTATTATTATATTTATGATTTATTTCTTGTGAATGTAGGTTTTTCACTGAAAATCAAGCTCTTTGTTCTGCACATGTGGAAAAATAGAAGATTATAAAAAAAAAATTAAAAAAAATGACTGCACCAGATATTGAAGTCCTCGATCTTACAAAAAAAAATTGAATTTTGATACATACAAAAAAGTTACAAATTATATGGTCGCGCTATGTCTGAATTATAATTGGTTTGACTTTGAAACTTGATTAAAGAAAAAATATTCAATAAAAAAACTATCTAACCAAGTGGAAGCACTAGATATCAGAGTTATGAATCTAAATTCGAAAGAATTAGAATTTCATCCTTCATGGAAAACAAGTTATGTGTTATATGGTGAGCGTCACTTTTTTAAAATGTTGTTTTATGAAAGAAACTTGTTTTCGAGGGAGATGGAAAAAGAAGTGCAATCTCATTCCAAGAATTTTGGAAAAAATATATTTTGAATCTACAGACAAAATTTCATGAAACTCTAATTTTCATCATTTTCAAATTCCTCACAGTTAAGCTGTTATAGGTGCCCGAAAGTGAAGATTTTGCTAAAAAAATTATTTCAGTGTCCAGTTTCGCCAAAAATTGTAAACCACTATTATGGGATCACCCCAGAATAAAGGGTCATTCAAAAAATTTTCCCCTTCAAACACTACGGTTCCCCCTAACTAGAATGCTAACAATAAACCGCCTCCACTGAAAGGCCCACCTGAATTTAAAAATAATGATAACTCATCTTTTGTTCCTAAATATTAGATGAAAAATGACATGGAATTTGATTTTATTTCAAAAATTAAAAAACAAAAGTACTTGTTGTCATTCTTTGAGATACATCGTGTTGAGAGCTTTGGATGAAGAAAATTGGTCAAAAGGGAAGAATAAGGAAATTCAATCTATTGAAATGAATGTGGTCTTGTACAAAGGTAAGCCAGGGACCCCACCATTCCTTATAAGCCTAAGAATCTTTTGAAAGAATCTACATAACTACCTCTTGGATTCTAGAGCCTCAAGTAACGTTATGCCTTTTTCCATTTGCAAAAGGTTGGGTTTAAATCTAGTTCAGACTCATAAGAAAGTAATACAACTTGAGAAAATTGAGATCAATGTGGTAAGGGAACTACAAAACATACATGTGTAGATTGGACCAGACCTCCAGATCTAGAATTATATGGATATCTAGGTAGTTGATATCCCTGAGACATATGACATGCTTTTAAGCTAGGACTTGATGAAAAGCATTGGGGGTTGCCTATCCTTGGACTTCTCAAACATGTGGCTACCATGGAAAGGGGTAGCAAATCATATTAAGATTGAAGGTGAGCCTCATCTCAAACACATGATCACTGAGTACAACTGTCCTAATGAGGTAGCCTACTTTGAAACTGAGATAGGAGTGTATAGGAGAGAGGAAATCATTACCTTTTCAATGTTCAATCTTGATTGCCTAAAATATTTAGAGCACAGTGACCCAATGACCACTGTTAACCAATAGGTTTTAATCAGAAAGTTGCAATAGGATAGGCTGGTTCTAGGGGAAGAGGTTGATTTGTGGAGTTTGCTACCCCCTAACTAGTGCAAAATCCACTACCAAAGTCATTCTAAACTGACATGTCAAACTTGTATAGACATTCTAAACCATGTTTCTCAGTCAATGAAAACTTGTGAATACCACACCAAAACACCTTTGAATTAGTTTTCATTTGAGGCTAGAGATGCCACTATTTTGACATGGACCAATAGTACACACTAAGAAGTCCTCTCCCCAACTGGATGGACTCAATTTTTATGTTTTGACTTGGGAAATGAGGTTGAAGAATCTTAGAAATTTTCTGACACACCTGCCCCTACCAACCTTCTAATCCCCAAGGTGTTGTTGAAAAAAATAACCAATTGTAAAGTTGTTGATTGAGATCAGATCTAGGAGGAAGTGTCTGCATAGGTTCTAAGTCTGGGAGAAATTTCTGATGATCGTTGTTCACACCAGTTCCCAGGTCTAAAAGTCTAGAACTAGTCCCAGCCACCACCTATTTCTATCAAGCAATCACCTCTAGCTCACCCTAAGAAAGAAATACCAGTCCATGATCAGTTGTGGATCCTTAAATTCGATGGTTCGAAGTGTAAAACAAGGAGTGGAGTTGTATTTTAACTAACAAACCTGAAATTAAAAAATACTTTGCTTCTTACAAGTTGTAGTTAGACTATATACCAATAATGTGGTAGAGTTTGAAGCCCTGGCTAGAGGAATGATGTTTGCACACTAGAAGAAGGTTACAACTCTGATAGTCTTGGGAGATTCTAAGGTCATTGTCAACCAGGTTTGTAGTCAACACACATGCCATAATAAGAGGTTGGTTGAATACAAGAACAAGATATGGAAACTGATAGAAGATTTTGATGCTTTCAGGATTAAATTAATTCCCAGAGAAGATAACCAAATTGCATATGTACTTGTTGCTGTTACTAGTACCTTGGAACGCATGCAAGATTCTAAGTTGAAACTATTCTCAGTGGAGTTAGTCTCAATCCTAGCCATTCCAGGCAACATCTAAAATTTACAAGTCTTTCATGATGACTAGCATATACTTGCCTTCTTGGAGAGCTCATACATCTTTGAAGGGTAGATTATTGATAAATTGGACAGAAATTAGGGAGATTGGGATCTAGAAACATGTGTTGCAGAAGGGATAATGAGCCTGAAAACAAACAACAATCTTAAGGGAATAATAGTGTTAGAGAGGATATTCAACTCTAATCCTTCAGCCCATGAAAAATTTCCTACTAATACTGATGGAGGGAAGTACGAGTCAGTTAACTTGGAAAATTCAGGCCCTAAGAGAAATGTATTTATTGGAAAAACTTTCCCCAAACACATTTGAGATAAAATGGGCATGTGCGGGATCATCATGGAAAAAACAGGCCCTTAAGTGTAAAAAAATTCAAAAAAATCAGAGTTAGGCAACTTGACATAAAAATTTGAATAAGTTATCTATATTATTTCAAAAATATGTAAGAATAGAATCTATAGAAAATTGAATGTAGTTTCTAAACTACTAGGTTTGTTTTAAAAAAACTTATTTTCTAAAAATGTGAAATTTCAATTTAGTAGTACTTAAATTTCGGGGAAAAAATAATAAGTAGTCAACCACCCTAACCACAATAAAATGATAATATTTTTTTTATAAGATTTTAGATATAAGTAGAGGACTCATGTCTCGATGTGATACATTTTTTGTAATTTTTTTCCAAGTAAATAATTAATTATGATTTTTTTATTACAAATTTTAAAAAATATAAAAACCTGTATGTTTGACCACCTTAACTTGGTCAAAACTTTATGAAATTTCTTTTTCTTTTTTTAATCCTATATTATGTGAAGCATAGAATGTGACACATGTTTTGGATTGAAAAAATGTGATACTGTTTGAAAGCTATAGATATTTTCCAATTAACCTATCAATAAGGACTTTAGTTGTAATTCGAATAGAAAATGAATAATAATTACTTATTAAATTCAAAGTAAAGAATAATTTATATTGGTGGAAAGCTGAGAATATCCTTTAAAAACCCTTTTAATTTCATCAATTTTGGGTAAAAAGAAGTCGTAAGCCACAAACCCATCATATTACCACTTTTTGGCCCATCATGATCCTGCACATACCCAAATCCTAATAGTGTTGAAAGTAGATATAGCAGCGATTGCTTGGGGGTACGAAGACTTGAAAAACTTTGATACTTTATTAATAACATATACTATCCCCTTGAAACCTAAAGCAAATCCTTTTCGTCAAAAGCAGTGCCCAGTGAACGCCCTGATTGAGCCCTTAATTTAGAAAGAAGTGTAGAAGTTGTTGTCAGCAAGAATAATTTTTGCAGTAAGGCATTCAACTTGGGTCGCTAATTTGGTCCTTGTTTGTAAAAAGAGTGGAGCAAGCAAGTTATGTGTTGAGTTTAGAAACCTTAACAAAGCTTCAAAGAAAGACAGTTACCCTCTTCCTTCCCTTGATGAGGTGCTGCAAATAGTGAATGGCTGGAAAATGATGTCCTTCCTAGATGGATATTTAGGATACAATCAGGTGATGGTTAACTACGAGGATAGGATGGAGACCACTTTCACTACCAAGAGGGGCACATTTTCTTACTAGAGGATTCCATTTGGTCTTATCAACACTGGAGCCACCTTTCAATGTGTGATGGATGTGGCATTTAAGGATTTGGTAGGTAAATGTATTATCATATACATGGATGATTTGACTATATTTTCTAATAATAGAGAATACCATGCTAAAAATCTATCAAAGGTCCTTAGAAAGTGCATAAGCTATGGCATATCCCTTAATCTGAAGAAGTGTGTGTTCGTAGTTTTGGAAGGGAAATTGTTGGGCCACATAATATTAGAGAGAGGAATTTCAATTGACCCAAATAGAGTGCAATCCATTTTGAAATTGACCATACCCAATAGAAAAAAGGAGATAAGGTCCTTTTTCGGGAGAATAAACTTTGTGCAGAAATTCATAACTGGGTTTGTGGAGATCGTCAATCCCCTCAATGAAATTATGAAGACAAACGTTAAGATTGAGTGGGGAAATCAAGCTAAATCTGCATTCTTGTAGATTAAATAGTCTATTTCAGAGGTACCAGTTCTAACTAGCCCCGATTATCTAAAGCCTTTTTATATATATTCTTTTGCATCTGATCATTCTTGTGCTAATGTATTGACAAAGTGGAAAGGCGAGGGGGATGAAAGGACGATTGCTTTTATGAGTTCTCCATTTGAGAATGTTGAAATTAGATATCCATCTTTGGAAAAATAGGCCTTTGCACTAGTGCGAGAAGTTAAAATTTTTAGACATTATATCCTCCACAACTAGATCACTACCATAATTCTTGACCCTACAGTGAAGTCACTTCCTATGCAAAGTGAACTAGGTGAAAGATGAGGAAAGTGGATGGAAATTCTTCAAGAATTTGACCTTGAAATCCACCCGATGAAGCTAGTTAGAGGACAAGGTTTATCTAAGGCTATGGAAGACATTGATACCAAAATTACTTGTCAATAGTACACTGTGCAATCATTTACAGGTGATCCTTGGTATGCAAATATGATCTTTTTGTTACTAAATAACAAATTCCTAGATGGAATGAACTACACTCAGAGGAGAGCACTAAGGCTAAAGAGTTCCCATTACATGCTTAAAGAGGGGATTTGTACCAAAGAAAATTTGAGGGCGTCTATCTACATTTCCTTGATCAACAACAAGTGAAACAGACCATAGTGGAGTTTCATGGCAGACATGGTACTGGACATGGTTTTGATGATTCCATGACACACCAAATTCTGATATTGGGCTACTATTGGCCTCATGTGTTCCACAATACTCACCAACATGTGATGACATGTCATACATGTCAGACTTTTGCATCCAGGGAACGCAATTCGATAATTCCCCTACAACTGTTATATGAGGTAAGACCATTTGCCCAATGGGCATTAGATTTTGTCAAGGTAATTAATCCAAATTCGTCTACAGGTCACAAATTTATTTTGATGATGAACAATTACTATACATGTTGGACTAAAGCTCATCCTTGTAAGAATATCACCACTGAGGTTGTCATCAAATTCCTTAATGAATGCATCGTTACTAGGTTTGGAGTATTGTTTGCCCTGGTAGGTGATAATGGCCCTACTTTTTCTTCTACAAAATTTATTCAATGGGAATATGAGCATACAATTATGTTAAAATATTCTTCTAATTACTACCCACAGGGGAATGGAGTAGCATAGTCTACTAATAAAAATATGTTGGAAGTAATTAAGAAGCTATTAGAAAGTAATCCTAAGGATTGGCACACTCAACTGAGATTTGTCTTATGGGAAGATAGAACTCGAATCAAGACCGCCTTAGGAAACTCACCATTTAAGTTAGTCTATGGCCAAGACCTGGTATTTCCCATCCATCTACAGATAACTATCCTTAGGTTTATGCAAGATTTTTACTCAAATGATGATATGATGGAGGTTTGATTGACTAGTTTACTTAGTTTGGAAGAATAGAGAGATGTTGCTCTCTAGCAGTTTTCCAAACATCAGGCTATCGTCAAATATTGGTTTGACAAAAGAAAAAAAATCAAAGATTTCAGAATATCAGACCTTGTGCTACTATGGGATAAAGCCAGGGAAAGGAAAGGGGACCACCAAAAGTTTGATCGAATTTGGTTGGGTTCATATTAGATTACCAAAATCTTGGGTGAGAATTCCTTTCGGTTGAGTACTTTAATGGGAGAACCTATTTCATTGCTTGTCAATGGGTAGTTTCTCAAACATTATTTTGGCCCATGAGGGGATGATGCTCTTTTTGGTTGTATATATGTAATTAATTGTCTTTCTGGTTTTTTTTTTTGTTTTTTTGTTGTTTGTTTTTCCATTCTTTTGTTTTTGGGTGACCTTCATTTTGCTCCATTTCAGAATGAGGGGTATTTATTCAAAGTATACTAAGGGTACTAGGATAGAAATTGGTTTAGGTATTTTTAGGTATGTTTGTGGAAATTTTTCATTTTGATACGTATGTCTTGTGTTCTTTTAATAATAGTCCGAAAAGTTAAGAACAAACAAGTATATTGTAAGTAATCTCATAAACCATGGTTGATTTTTTTTATGAAATAGATAGAAACATCTATTTATATAAAGGTCTATTTGTCTTAGGGTAATTTTATTCTAGATTCAGGTGAAAAATCTGAGTCCTAACACTGTCATGAGGTCCATTGTAGTTCTCAACCCAAATTTCAGGATAATATATCTGAGTATTGAGAAAAGGTAAAAAGAAGTTATTCAAGTAAGCCTATAGAAAAAATAGAACTATTAAATGATGGAAAAAATCAATATGAGAAGGGTAATTCAAGTATCTCTATCGGGGCTAGTAGAGCAATGCTTTGAGAGAACTAGAGGTATCTTTGTGGGGGCTATAGATGCCTAACTAGTAGTAGAGAAGTACCTAGGATATCATTGCATGATAGTAAGAAGGATTCAACTCACATAGCTTAAATCTTAAATACAACTTTTCAAGGGTAGGAAGAAACTTTATAGAAAGAGATGCACCATACATGCACACACTCAAATTCAAAGTGGTTATTGCTGATTTATGTTTGAGATTCTAGCTCAACCTTGTTTGTTGTGGCTGATCATACTCAAGTTAAAATGTTTATGAACCAGAGGTTCTAAGTGACTGAATTCTTTAGTATCTTAAAAATGGGTAAACCATTTTCCCAGTCGAGTCACCAAATGTTATGCCTTGTATAACCACCCCATTTTTTTTTTGGATCAAAATGGGTCCCCCTTTGTTTTTTTTTCCATGGTGTCCTTGTTTGGGTCTTAGGAGTTGTTCTTTTCCCTCCTAAGTTCTTGTTAATTTTGTTTTTCGGGCTTGGGTCATGAGTGAGAACTTGTAGTTCCTTTTCACAAGGTTTAGGGCCTTGTTCGTGTACTTATTATGGCCTCATCTCTTGCCTTGTTCTTTTTCTATGTTCTCTCAAGTTCGGGTTGTGTATCGACACTTACACTTGTTGCTTTGTGAAGTGCTAGTTTCGATCCATGTCCCAGTCCTAGTTTCCTTTCTTTTCCATGTGCATTTTGTTCCTGTCAGAGTCGAGTTTTGGGCTAGAACCAAAACCTAGAACTTTTGAAAGTTCTTGTTCTGGTCCATGCCTCGATCCCGATGTCTGACTTCTTTTTGTGTATTTGTTCATTGTGGGATCGGACTTCGGAACGTAACTTTAACTTTGCACTTTTTTGAAAGTTCTAGTTCCTTCTCATGCCCCGATCCCAGTTCCTATTTCTTTTTGTCTTTTGAGATTAGACTTCGGACTGTGACCTACACTTTGAACTTTGCAAAGTTCTAAGTTCATCTTGTGACCTGATTCTGAGCCCCGTGTCATTCTTGCTTGTTCGCCAGGTTCAGGTCATGGGATTTCAACTGAACTTTGCACCTATTGAGGGTTCAGTACTAGTCCATACCCTGACCCTAACTTTCACTTACCTTCTTTCCCACACTTGGTATTTATGAGTTTGCTCGAATCTCGAGACCTGACCAGCCCACCATTAATTCCATAATAGTTCACATGCATGAATGGGTGTTTAAACCTTGTTGCTCCTTGATTTCTATCCATTCTACTTTGAGGAGTTTTGTGATGATAACCAGAGCAACAAAGAGCTAGGGTTTTGAGGAGTTCGCTAGATTTCTCAAGATTTCTCAACGTGCTACCGAAATTCTTGGGTGCGTTCGAAGGTAGGTGTTCTTGTTTTCATTTTGTCTTCATTTTCTTGTTGTGTCCATTCTAGTTGCTTGTTCTTTTCCATGTTCTTGTTTTCTTTTTCTTGTTTCCTTTGTTTTTCCTCACTCGGCTTTATTTTCCTCTCTATGTTTTCTTTTGTACCATTTGGTGCATTTTTCCTTCTCTCAAACCTGTGTTGGGTTCATTGTGCATTCTTTTGTGCTTTGGTGTCATCATCTTGTCTATTGGTTGTGGGATTGTCCATCTTACTATGCCCTCATTTCCTAGGGTTTTGTTCTACTTTCAGGTTGGACTATTTTAAATTGTCAATTTTGAATTTTTGACCATTTTAATCCAAAGTTCTTGATCCTACACATGGCCCAATCATGAAGGCATGTTTTTTGATACTGTTAGAATTCTTGTTGCCTTTGTTGTCCATCGCCCTTTTCGATTCCCGTTCATCTCATGTATATCAGTGTTAGGACTCAAACCAACACTTAGGTTTGTCTACTCCTTGGTATTGGTTCCTTCACTTGTCTGATCCCCACATTACTATCGGGATCGGGGGTTGGACTGGTACCATAAGTTTGGTTTAAATTTTTTGACTAAGTGATCTTCCAAAGTTTCGCTTCCGATCCCCGCATTACCACCAGGGTCAAAAGTTGTTTCGACACCAAACCTTTAGCCCATCAATTGGTACATAGCCTAAGACAATACCCTAATCATGATTCTCGATGTGTTGTCAAGATTGAAACTCAAAGTTGACCCATCCCTAGTATGCATTTTGATGCTTGTTTCTTGACAAAGTCCTGATCTTGACACCCGATATCTTATTGTGTTTGGAACTTAGGAAGCTACTTACACTTGTCCACTCTGGATGGGTCTAGTTTTGAATCATGACCCGATCCTAACTCCCAGTCACATTGTGGGATCGGACTATGGGTTGATACTTGAATTGTTTACTATCAATTGTCTAAGTTCCTAGTCAAGACTCAAACCCAATCCCAAATCTTGAACACTACAGGGTTGGAATATGAGATGACACTAAACCTCTTTCATAAACATGGTCTAGTGCCTGGTTATAACCCAATCCCAACTCTCTATATAACTCAATTTAAGCATAAACTAGGCTATGTTCTTGGTTCTATTTTGAGCCCGAAGCCCAAAAATGATCAAATCTATGTAGTGAACTGATTTTTTTAAGTTGATATTGATTTATTGTGAATTCATGCGTTATGATGTTATTTATATGTTTCCTTTTGTATGTAATGATGGTTAGTAGTGCAGGATATTTAACAAATTTTTGACTCCAAAGAAGAGATACCTATTGAGGGATTGCCTATTGAAGGAACATGGGATTGCCTATTGAAGGAACATCCGAGGGAACATCAAAGAGGGCCAAAGCCAAGAGATTGAAACCAGAACAACTTCCCTACACAATGATGTATAAGTATCAAGGGAATCCAATTCCATCCAAGTTTGACTTTCAAGTCCTAAATATAACTAATACATTAGTGGGACATATGGATTTAGAGAATTTCATCAAGGATATATTTTTAGAGGATGCTTCCCCAAGAGAAAAAAGAATTGTAGAATCAGGACTAGCTCATGTAGCTAGCTTTCCTATTGTGGTATAGTGTCTTGAGTTCATCCTAATGGTTGCACATGCATATAACCCTACTTAGAGACAATGTATTTATGCTCAGGGAAATTTTATTATACATTTAACTCTAGCCATGATCAGACATGTCTTTGACCTCCCTCCTTACCTTGATGTGAAGATGATGGCTGAGGCTTAGGGACTTGAACTATGGAACAAAGATGTGGAAGGAAACAAACAAATTATCAATAAACTATGGCTAAAAAAGGAGTGGTAAAGAAGTTTCCACCCAATCCTAAGAGCTTAGATTTATCTCAAGACATAAGAGATATTATCACACTGATAGCCAAAGATTTTGGCAAATCAAAATCTCATATTTTTTAACACTAGATCTTTCCTTTTATCCAGTTGATTCTAGATGGAAAGCAACATTTGGCTTGGGGGCTAATCATTTCAGATAACACTCATGCCCAGATCCTTCAGGTAACACAGACTAAGACATTTTATATGTCTTCTTATGTTATATATTGTGCAACAAGGATTGGAAGGTTTCTTGGATTGAATACTATAGGGTCAATGGATTAATGCCTAGATCAAAAGAAGGTTTTGGAACACTATGACCAATTGGAGCTTAAGGAATCAGAGAAGCATTTCAAAAGGGTGATTGATGTTTTCTTGTATGTCATTATAAATCAGCTTGAATAGGGGACATAGGTTTTGGATTGTCCTAGGAAGCCATGGAGTTCATTCGAGAATGGGGGTATTGGTTCATTCAATACCCCAAGTCAACTTATTTCAGATTATTTGGTTTTGATGGTCATCCTTTTAAATTGCCAAGATGTGGCAATAGGTGGGTTTTAATGTAGTTTGCTAGGTGAGTTGCAGAGGTAAATGTTGTTTTCTCTTCACAACATAGGACTGCTTCACATTATTTTCCATTGGAATTGGGATTTTATTCTTGTTCTTCATTAGTTATGGCTAAAACAACAACCAAAGAATTTCAATCTCTAAATTTCTAGCAGCATACTTCTAGGAAGAATTTTGATCCAAAGAAAAAATGCATACACTTTACTCTTCTCACTTTACTCAGCATGTTCCTCTTCTTGAGTATTTTTGTGCTAACCTTTAGGATCAGTTTGAAGGGAAAGAGGTTACAAGAGGTTAACAATTCCCTAGATAAGGTATTTTGATATTAAAATTGATATTCTTGAAGGCACTATAGATGATGGGATCACTCTTGATCCCTAGTATGATAGAGACCAAGTGGCTACAAAAGGCCTACCACCCATTAATTGGGCAGAAAAAGAAGAGAATGAAATTAGAAAAGTGTCACAGGTAGTGATAACTATGACCTTGAAATGGATATAAATCTAGTTGAAACAACCAAGGGTTGGTGTGTCAAATAAAAGAGGATCTACAGGTGAACCCACTTCCTTTGTAGAAACTAAACAATATAAAAGATTAAAGAATGGTGTTGCACTGGTGGAAGCGGCCACTGAAGAGCCTCCACAAACAGAGGAAGATATTTCTTTACAGAAACTTGATGATGCTTTGCATAAAGCAAAGGTTACCTATGAGGTGGCTATTGTGGGTGTTACTTCAGGTTTTGTTGTTGTACCTTTTGTTGTTCTTCACCTTGGTGAGGAAAGTTCCTACAGAGAGATAGGTTGTTGTTCCTCCACGAGCTGAGGGAAGAGCTCCTACCATAACATCAACTTTGGGAGAAACAATTATTGAAGAAGAGGGACAGTCTAAGATTAATGTTCAAGATATCTCCTTAGATTCTGAAAGAACTCCATGTCAAGAGGGAGAAGCACTTGAATGGGAGGAGTATTTGAAAAAGGTTAAAGAAGAACTAGGAGAGGAGGAAGCTAAATTTTAAATTGGTAGTTTACATCGTGTAGAGATGGAGTTGGAGGATGTGCTGACTAAAAAAGAACAATGAGAATTGATGGAAGGTGCCCAAAAGCTAGACGATGAACAAGTTTCCCAAGAAGAAGAATAGAAAAGAAAATTTGAAGAGTTAGCTCGAGAAATGGAAGAAGTTGAAGCATGGAGGAAGACAAAGGATGAGGCTCTTGAACTAGAAAGGAAAGCTGCACAAGAAAAGGCTATAGAGGAATAGCTCTGAGCTAAAGAATTAGAGCAGTAAAGGTTGAAAGATGAGGAAGAGGTTGTTAAATGGGAGGAAGAAATGAGGAAGATAGAACAGGTAAAAGCTGAGAATGAAAGGAAGGAGTAGGAAAGGTTGCAAAAGGAGCAAGAAGAGCTTCATAAAGCTACTTCTCAAAAAATAATTGAAGTTATTTCTTTTGCACCTCCATCCACTACACCTCCTAATGCTCAACAAGTATCCACTCAGCTAGCTACAACCACTTGGCTAAAACTAAATCTAGAGAAGAGGCAGCGGGTATAGCCCCAACCAGTAATGTGAGATGATATAAGGGTAGAAATTGATAAATTAAAGGAAAATAAGAAGGCATGTGTAGTACATTCAACCAGGTTCACTGGTGAAGGAGATCTAGTAGCTAAAATTTCTACCCCAATTTTTGACAAGGATGATAGAGAATTGGAGCCAGAAGATTATTAGATAAGTATTGTTAATCTAGGAAAGCACACTAGAAATAAACAGATAAATTTAATTGATATTGTTTCCACTACTACCAAGTCCAGATTGATTAAAGATAAGCAGGATAAAGATGAGCTTAAGGATTAAGTTGGTAAAATGAAATATTTCTTGAAGGAGTTAATTTCATCTACTCTGAGTAGCTTGTACCATCAGAAATCCCCATTTTAATGAGCAGAAAATAGGTAGATGGTTTAATTGAAATGAAGAAGAAAGCAACATGGTTTGATAATTGGCTTAATACCTTTAAGAATTATATGAATAAGTTTTTGGATGAAGGTTTTAAGTATTATTACAAGGGGCTTAAATTATTCAAAACCATAGAAGGGTTTGTGAAGAAGTGGAGGGAAGAAGAGGAGAAACTCAAGGAATATTTGGGAAAAGCTTAGGGAAATTGATAATATTTCTAATAAAGAGTTGGTCCAGTCCCAAATTTTGGGTGAGGAAAATTTTGGATACATTACAAAGGCTATTCATATATCTGATTTTAAGTCACAAACTCTTGTTGAACATAGGGTAATCACACTCAAGAATTTTCATGAGGTATTTGAGCACACAAGTATATTTGAAGAAATTGCTTCAAGGTTTATTGATAATGCCTTACCTCCAGATCAGAGACTTGAGTCATTGGGAGACATCAAAGATGCATGAGAGGAATGACTGAATAGAATGTTAACGATAGGAGATACTGCTGAGTCACCACTCATGAAGAGATTGTTGGAGCTTAGATGTGTCTTGCATTGGGAAACCAAGGATGTTAGTCAAATGAAAGCAACCATTGATACAATGGAAAAGAAATTTGAAGAATCGGAATTCAAAGTTGATTGGGTCAATAGACCAAATGATGATACAATGAAACAAATTTCTACCAATTATGATGAATACCATGGGACCCAGCATGAATGTGACAAGTAAAATTGACCATTTTAATTATCTTTTGAACAACAGTACCTTTTTGGACGAGTTTTAAGTAAAGGGATGACTAGGGAGCAGATCTGGCAAGTCAAGAGTAATTCATGGTAGTTGGTAGGGATCTGAGTGAAGACTTGAAGTTCAGATTTTGGTTGAAGGAGTAGCTAGTGCACCTATTCAGCTCCAACAATTACAGCAAAGATAAATACTAGAGTTATATGAGTGTACCCTATAATTGTGGATCTAAAACCTCAAATTGTGGATCCTAGTTTTTGATAGGAGGAATTGGTGCTGAAGTTGTCTATATATAGAAATTCTCTCCTATTTGTAAAGGTCGACTGATTGAAGTTAGGATTGGTTGCCTAAGAGAGATTTAGGATAGTATTTACAACTTTTAGGGTTTTTACAGCTTTCATGAAAAGATACCCAAAAACACTTTTACAGTTTTAATATAGTTGGTTTTGTTTCAAAATTTTGTTAGTTTAATGATAATGTTAATGAACAATAGTTATTCGTATGCTAGTGAGTTTTGCTATACATAAATGTCTCTTATTTGATGAAAATCAATAGAATATTCTAAATCTAAAACTATTTTCGTTAAAATATCTGTGAATGAGATTTGTTTATATCTATTGATCTATGAATTTTAGCAATGAGTTGGTGATATGTTCTTATTTGAAAATAAAGTTAAAAAAAAGTGGTGATGAATGGCTATACATTTTGAATTTTGCATTGTGAATGAATGTGATGGAATAGATCATTCTATAGATTATGCCATTTTATGGTTTTAGTTAGTTAAAGAAATACTCATTACAAAGTTTATATGTCTGGATTAAAAGAAATCAACGTTCTTTGTTGTCCTAAGCTCTGTTTTATCTTTTGCTATTTATTTACACCACCCAAATGTTAAATTAGTTCGTATTATCTATTTTGTACTCTTTACCAATAGGCCCCTTGAACATTACAATTGTATAGGCAACTGAATGATGACAAAATAGTTGAGAACCAACTATAGAGACCTTGGAAGATGGGTAGTTTATATTATTTGTCTTTTTTAGGAGAAATAGAGTAGTAATATTCTATTTTAACATTGATGTGTTACATTGACCATCAAAAAATATTCATAGTTTCCTGGATCGAAGTCTTGGAAAATGCAAGTTGAGGTGGCAATTGGACAATTTTCCCAAGAGTGAAATGTTAAATCTAATTAATTTTCATAGAATTAGTGGTCATTGCTTCAAAGTTTTCTAGTATGAAGATCACGAATCAAGAAAATTGAAGATTTCAAAATTAATGGTGGTCATTTCATTATATTTTATTGAACCGTATTAATCATGAAGGTGTCCATGTGTGTAATGTAGGAAGGAAAATCAAGTCAGTAAGGTGGCACATGTTAGCATCTGGAAATTAAAAGGAAATAATACATGTGTGTTAAGGCATGTGAATTAAATATAGAGTACATTATGCTCGTAATTAAATGTAATCATGACAACTCTGATGCATTAATGTAATGCAACACCATCAAATCAGAATTGCTAGCCAAGTATTTTAGTAGTTGCCATATAAATTAAAATGGAAGGGTGGTAAATTGTAGTTCTAAATTTAGAATTAATTTGGTGATTGGATTACTTGCTACTAAATTTTAACTTATGTATATTTTTAAATAACAGATAGTGAATTACAGTTAGCTGAGATTTGGTATAAGGGTGGTAAAATTTAGCTAGAAAGTTGCACCTACAAGGAATAATTAAATGATTTTTGGGAATTGGTGAAACGATGAAGGGATTTGCATTGAATGAAAAATCAAAAGATAAACTTCACTACCACTATGATTCCCAACCTAATAGCAGGCTTCATTTCCTACAAGTTGAAGCAAATAAGCTTACAATGAAATATCAAAAAAAAAATCTTGAGTATCAAACAAATATCAAAAGAGAGAAGGGTAAGTGCAAGAAGTTGAGTCCACGAAACATGGAAGTTTTTTCCTTAGCCAAAAAAACAAAATCGACATTGCAAAAATGGGATCCCACTTTCTAAGAAACGAGATCCCATTTTTTAAAAATGGGATCCCATCTAGCTTCGGGATCCCGAGCCTAAATTAAAAAACGGGATCTCAATTTTTAAAAAACGAGATCCCACTTTTTAAAAAATCGAGATCCCGTTTATAAAAATTTCCATTTTTGGAAAATTTTCAAAACGAGATCCCATTTTTAAAATTCCAAAAATGGAAATTTCCCGTTTTTGGCAATTTTGAAAACGGGATCTTGTTTTAAATAATGGGATCCAGTTTTGTAGAACCAAAACGAGATCCCGCTTTACAAAACAGGATCCCGCTTTACAAAATGGGATCCCACTTTGTAAACGGGATCCCGTTTCCAAAAAAATTAAATTGGGTTTTCTTTGTGGGTGGGTTTTTGCCTTGTATTTTGGTTTGGGAAAAGCATTGGGAATCCAAACCTAGGCCTTCAACCTGGTTTGACCTGCAAGTTGAAGGTCCTAACAATGTCAGAGAAAAATACCGAGTTTGGACATATGGCTGACAACTTTTTTTGCAGAATTTTTTGACGAAATTAAAACCCATTTTAGATGAGACAATGTAGATTCCAAATATGTAATTTTTTTATAATTGGATTATTTTTTCTATTTTTCAATTAATTTATGATGAAACTGGTCCATAAACTTTAAATATCATGGTTTTTTAATATTTTAATGACTTTTGATTAACATAACATTTTGACGAATGGATTGCACGAGAACAAACTTCAGACAATTCTTTCAATTTAAAAAGAAAAAAAATCAAAAAATGATTAGTTAAGGTCATCTTATGCATGTTGTACACGATGATTTTTCAAAACGACAAATATGCCTAATAAAAAATTAACAAAAAACAAATATTCAATAAAAAATTACAAAAAATATCGAGAACAAGCTTCAGTGAGTCACAAATCTTTTCCCAAAAGGATTTAGAAAAATATGATAATTTAGGTCAAAATATGGATGTTGTACACATGCATGGTATGGTAAAAAAAGTGACTTTTAAACAGTGGTTTTTAGAAACGCCTATTGAAACTCAATTTGTACAATCTGGGTATTGAAATAAATTATATATTTGGAAACTAGACTTTGTGTACTACATTTTATGTTAAGTGACTTTTTTGAAGATTCTATCTCTAAGTGCTTCAAATTTTAAGGTCAAATGTGTCAAATGCTGAAAATCAGGGAAAACACTTCCACTTTTTGGCCAAAAAGTGGACTCAAGTTCTTGCCAGCACCCAGAAAAATTCAACTCTTTAGGCTATCCAAATATCTCTACTAGGGCTATGGATGCCTGACTAGTAGTAGAGCTATGCTTGGGGGAATTATAGAGATAACCTTGTCGGGGCTATGGATGCTTGATTGGTAGCAAGGCTTTATCCCTAGTTAGCTTTGGAGGATTACCAAATTATGTAGTTCAATGTTAATGAACTATTTTTTTCACCGAGTTCTGGAAACTTGAATTAATCAAAGCACACAATGATACTTTCTAGATAAATTTTATTTTCTTTATGTTAGAATCTAGGTAAAGATAAGGAGTTATTGTTTTAAAATATGTATAAGTTATAATTTTTAGTGGGTGATTTGATCCTGGGTTCTTTCAAATTTGGTTTTATTGGTTGCAAGTTGTGTGGTCTCACAACATGCCCCAAGACTGTAAGACTTGGGGATGTAAGTGAAAACTAACAATTATGGAAGGTGTTGCCTAGTTAAAGAGATCACTAGAAGTTAAAGTCAAAGGATTTTTTTTGAAGTATTTTGTGATTCGAGAGTATCGGGTACTAGGTACAGGGTACCAAGTACCAAAGGGCTAGAAATATCAAAATGTTAATGCAAGGTTTTAGGTGAAGTGTTCTAGTCTGGGAGTAAGGGTCCAAGAAAATGTGAAGGTTCCAGTGGAATCTGGGATTTGGAAAAATCTTATTTTAGTAAAAGTTGAAGTATCAAGTACCGGGTACCAAGTAATAGTGCTTTAAGTTTAAAGGGATAATTACATGAGAATATGATTTTAAAAGCGTGATATTTATGATGTGTTTAAAATGATGATTTATTAATGATGGTTTTGTTTTCATGAGAGTTTTATGAATTTTTTAAGAGGGATTTAATGTGTGGAATTTGTGCTTGTACCTGAGTAATAGATTGTAATGCAACATTTGGGTATGGATGGCCAGGAAAACTTGGATCACAAATAGAATCATATCAAAATTGAGTGATACATTTTGAGAGTCTATGCGAAGGACAAGCTTGAATTTTCATAATACTAGGAATCCTGGTATTATGCATGCAGCAGAGGAATGTGCTAGCCTCTGGTGTGACTCGTTCTTGGGAGTATTAAACCCAAGTTAGAACTAGAGTGTAGGAATGTTCATTTAATCATTTTGAATATATGGAAGTTCCTACATCCTATTTGGATACAAGTTATTATCCTAGAGATAATACAAAGATGAAGATCCTGAAAGATATTAATGTGCTGAGAAAGGTTGACATCTATTGGCTTCATCAACAATTTTCATGCCACTTGTCATATTCCATGTGCCTTGTTGTGATTTGTCTCTTGGATTTCCTCTCATGTATTTATCTAATCTCCCATGTGTCTTGTTCTTATAAAAGGTCAGGAGATGTTTCATTTTAAGTTAAGTTCAAAATTTGTAGATGTTAGAGACTCAAAAATTCTTGAAGTTTTTTTCTTTTTCCTATTTTCTATTTCATTCCTGATAAAAAACTTGTATGCACATAGAAGCTAATAAATATCAAAGCTAATTTGAAAGCTACCGCATGGTATGAAATCTTATGTGGCTGGTTATGTGTTTAGTTGGACAAGACTGTATGTTGCACCATTTAAGGGTGCATACAAAACCTACCTGAAGTCCAAATAAATCCCCTTTTCTTTAAAATCTTGCATCATTATATGCCTAGCTGTGAAGAAATTTGGTGAAGTATAGAGTGGTTTTCTTTGATTTGGTTAATTCTTGAGGGATGTGTGGATAATACCTGGAAGAAATTTTACTTTTCATTATTTATTGATGCTTTATTTTAGAATAGTTGTTTAAATTTTAGAAAATGTTCCAAAAGATATAAATGAATGGAAATATTATTGCAAATCTTTTGATTTCATAATATTACTCAATGATTAAAGCTAAATTTACTTAAGTGAAAGAAAAGTTGATTGAAATTCATGAAATGTTATTGGAAATCTATTGATTTCAACTAATTATCTGATGAATGGACTAAGAATATATTTTACTTATCCTTATGATTCCTTTGAGAACTGGAAATAACTATTTACCCCTTGTGATTAACAACATTATCATAACGAACCCTGATGTGAACCTAGTGTGGTCAAGACCTGACATAAACGAGCCTTAGGATTAAGCTAAGTCAACCTAGGATTTAGGTTGTTCTGGTTCAGTCTTTCAAGTAAAGATAGGTTCTTGCATTCTATCTGTGAGGATTTATTTGTACTATTGTTGTGCAACTTTAACATCGTGATCTACACTAAGATTTAATATGAAATTAAATAATCAAATTAGTTGTTTGATTAAAATATATTTACATAATAATTCAAACATGTCTAATATTGTAGATACATTTTGAAATTAAAAATGGAGTGAAAAGATCATTACTTTCATAAAAAAAATTGGGCAAGTACATGACAATGGGGAGCCAAAAAAGAGTCTTATGTGGCCACTTTTTTTTGAAATAAGAAAAAACTAATCTTGGATTCAATAAATTAAAGATATTTGCACTCATAATTTGAAGATGTAACACAAACAAGAATTATAGTGCTATTAATCTACTTTCTAAACTACTAATTTTCTTTTAAATGATGGAGATTAAGTGTTTCAAAAAGGGGGAGCACACAAAGTGCTCCAGTTTCTGTCAAAAAATATAACATAGTATTTGATGTACTACCCCTAAAATATTAAAAAAATAGTATTTAAAAATCATTGCAATGAGAAAATAGCTAACACCATGTGGTTTATGCCTAATTTTTCACTAATTTTTAATGAATAAATTATTTTTAACTAATTTTCAAAATAGACACATCCTAAAGAATAAAATATTTATCACGCTCCACCCAAATTTTATAATAAATTAATCAAAAATATATATTTTTTAATATGTATAGAATAGACACTAGTTATGAAATTTATTTGAAATTTTAATGAATGGATAAAAATGAAGCCAAAAATACCATGTGTATAATTTTGATAGAAAATGGAGACACAAGCAAAAGAAATTAAAGATCAAAACCTTAACATATTTAAAACTTGAAAAAAATTAAACATAGTTAGAAAGCTAAGATAGAGCTCAACATTACTATGCCATTTTTTTGACTTGACATTGAAACACATGAAAATCCGATGGACAGCATGCTTAGGATTGTGTCATTTTTTTTGTAATTTGAAAAAAGAAGTCTTTGGGCATGTTGAAATCTCAATCCAACCCTTTGGGTTGGATTCCCAAGGAAAATCCAACTCCAAGTGTTGGAAATTACAAAGGTAGACAATAAAGAAAGCATGTTATAACATGCTCACCTTATAATTTTCTCATGTTGTCTTTCTTAGGTTCCCATAATGCGAGCACATTATAACACACTTGCATTTTTGTGAAGGAAAAGTGATCTCCTTCTATCTGTCTCACCTTCTCTTTTTATCTCCCTGAAAAGAATAAAATTGGTCGGGGTTTTCTTTCACTTCTAGGGTTTTGGACCTAAAAGGAGAAAGACCAATTTTCTTACTCTTCACTCAAGAACAAACCCTTGAGATTTCAATGCAAAGGAGATTGAAATCTAGCAAAGGGAAGGTTCTAGGGATTCAATGATGTATAATGAGGGGTTCACCACAAAGTGTAAACTTGGAAAAGACAATAGGCTACAGAAAACATAGTGTGAATTTAAGATGAATACAAAATGACCTAGAAGATGTTACAAAACACAATGTGATATGAAAACTAAATCTAAATGACCTAAGAAAGTTAACAAAATGCAGTACAAAGCTATGAGACTAGAAGTGTGCACTTGGAAGACTGAAGAGGGAAGAATGGAGATCTAGATCACTAAAAAAAAATCTATTGAAGATGACTGGGACTCATAGGCTAGGATGGGTGAATTAGTCCAACTTTCAGGAAAATGCAAAAGAGAAAGTTTCGACCAAGAGGGTATCCAGATCTGTAAAAAACTTGATCAAGCCTGTACAGTGGGACTCATTCACCAATAGTGGAAAATAAATCCACTTCTATTTTTCTAGAAATTCGAAAGTGGATTATGTGCCTCTCGATTTGCTCTACTCTTTTTGACTGGGTTCTAGAACTGAAGTTGCAAAATACCACCTGTAGGTCTTCTCCAAGCATCTCCAAGGCTTGATGACAACTTTGAGGGATTTGAAAAATTTTCTCCACCTTAACTTCTTGGAAAATTTGCACCCTAGGCTTGCAAATCACACACAAGAAGAGGGGAAAATGTTGTGGGGGTTAGTGAATATGGGTTTTCCTTGGTCAAATCCCTTGTTGGTAAATAAACCTTAAAATGAAAGAAAATATGGAAAGAGAATGATGAATCAAAAAATAGTAATGTTACAACTCACCAAACCCTTTCAATTAAGTGTTGCAATTATGCTTGAAATGCCTGCAATGGATGTGGTTCTTGACTCTTGCTTAATGCTGATAGAACTTGAATGAAGCACTTTCTTGAATCACAAACCCTACATCACAATTGTTATCTCTAAAATAATATGATGCAAGCAATCTTTGACATGATGGATGGCACTTGAAAGATGCTCTATAATGCTTGATAAGATGCCCTTGAAATTCTTTGAATGTTCTTGTGAATTATTAAATGTTCTTATGAACTCTTGAATGCTTGTAAATTTTTCTAGGTGTTGAATATGAGTGAAAAAACCTTGTATTTATACTTATTTATACAAGAATTCTTAAAAATACAACACTACAAGCCAACATTAGATCTAGGAGAATAAAATACCACCAAAAATTTAATTTAAATTTGAATTTTGGTCACACAAGACTCGTTCACCCAAGGTGGCGAATGAGTCCCATCACACATAATGTATGGGACCAAAAATCGAAAGTGTCTAGAAATGTGTGAAACTTGCATCGGGGCCAAAATGACCTAGGTGGGACTCATTCACCCAAGGTAGTGAATGAGTCACAGACAGTAAATCTAGGCCACATAAGCCAGGAACACTTTAATTATGATTGGCTATTGTTTGGTGTTGGGATTGTCCTCGAAAAGATGAAATAAATGAGGCTTGTGGATGTAAAATAGGGCCAATTAAAGCATACGAAATCCAAATTATTAATGACAAGCCTAGAGGAATGTGAAATTATGTTACAACACTTTACAAGACTCCAAATAAGGCAAGGTTAAAGTTGATTATGATTAGAATTATGTTTAGTATGCTTAGTTAATTGATAAAAACCTAAAAAAGTGTGAAAGTGTGTTACAACACTTCACAACACTTTTGCAAGGCACCATTAAATTCATTTAGTTCACAAGGGCCAAAGACCTAATGTGAATGTGTTATCCACATTAAAACACTAAATCAAGGCAAGATTAAGCTAAAATCCACCAGGAGGACCCAAACGAGTGCAAAAAATGTCAAAGGACCCTTTTTTTGACACTACACTCCCATTCTCTAGTCTCTCTCTCCTTCCCTCTCTCCCCCTCTCATAAGATCTAGACCTATATTTCTACCTCTTCCTCCCTCTTTCTCTCTCCCTCTCCCTTTCTCCCTCTTTCTCTCCCTCTCATAAGATCTAGACCTATCTTTCTACCTCTCCCTCCCTCTATCTCTTTCCCTCTCTTTCTCCATATTTAGATCTCCCTCTATCTCTCCCCCTCCCTCTTTAGATCTCTCTCTCTAGACTTATCTCTTTACCTTTCCCTCCCTCTTTCCTTCCATCTTTATTTATTTCTCTCTATCTCACCTCTCTCCCTATCTTCTCTCTCTCACCATTATATCTCTCTCCCATCACTACCTCTCTCTCTCCATGTCTTCTCTCTCACCTCTCTATCTCGCTCCCCTCACTACCTCTTCCTCCCTCCCTAGATCTCTCTACATATCTCTCCCTCTATCACTCTCTCCCTCTCTTCCTTTATTCCTCTTTATCAAACCTATTGATCTCTCCATCTCCCTAAATCTCCAAATTATTCATGGTTTAGGGTTTTTAATGAAGGGTTTAGAGATTAAATTTAACTTTTACTTGGTTTTAATGTTAATTTATTAATGTAATGTTTTAGGGTTTCTAAAATAGTGTTTAGGGTATCAGGATTAAAGTTTAGGGTTTAGAGTTTAGGATTTATGATTTAGGGTTGTGGAGGGTTCAACATTGAGGATTTAGGGATTAAATTTAATTTTTAAGATTTTTGTGTTAAAAATTATTACTGTTTGGTTTTAGGGTCTAGGTTTTGGTGTTTAAGGTTAACAACCTATTTATTAGGATGTAGATCTTAGGGTTTAGGGTTTATGATTTAGGATTTAGCATATACTATTTAGATTTTAGGGATTAAGGTTTAGGGTTTAATGTTCATGAAAGATGGTTGAGGTTTTACCTACCTCTCTCTTACCATGATTTCTCTCTCTTCCCTCTCTCCCTCTCCCTCCATCACTCCTTCCCTCTCCATCTCTCCCTCCCTCCATCTCTACACCCCTCTCCATTACTCCCTCTCTCCCTCTCCTTTCCTTCCTCTCTCTATCTATAAATTATTCATTGTTTAGAGTTTCAAGCCTAGGATTTATGGTCTAAGGTTTAGCGTATAGTGTTTAAGGTTTAGGGCTTAGGGTTTACAAACATTGATGAAAGGTTGAGGATTCCACCTACCTCTCTCTCACACCTTTCTTTCCCCTCTCTACTTCTTTCTCCCTCCATCCTTACCTCTCTACCTATCCTTCTCTCCCTCCCTACCTATCTCTCTCTCCCTCTCCCCCTCCCTCTCTTCTCTCTCACCTCTCTACCTCCCTTCCCTTTCTACATACTACCCTCCCTCCCTCTCTCTCTCTCTCTTCCTTTCTTATCTATCTCACCTCTTGATCTCTCTCCCCTCGCTACCTCAACCTTCATCCCTCACTCTCTCTACCTCTCCCTCCCTCCATCACTCTCTCTCACCCTCTATTCCTCTTGATCTCACCTCTCTATCTCTCTCTCTATTTTTTTCTTGGTTTAGGTCTTAGGACCTATGGTTTAATATTTAGGGTTTGTGATGGAGGGTTTAGAGATTAAATTCATTTTTTAATTTTTTTCATGTTTAATTATTCATGTTAGGTTTTACATTTTAACAAATAGTGTTTATGTATTAGGACTTAGGATTTTGGTTTGATATTTTTTGATTAATTTTTTCTTTTAGATTTTAGTGTTAAATTATTAATGTTAGGATGCATGGTTTATTGAATTTAGTGTTTTGTATTTATGGCTTAAGGTTTGTGTTTTATGGTCATGAAGGGCTCAACATTGAGGGTTTATGGATTCAATTTAATTTTTAAGGAATTAGTGTTAAAAATTAATGTTAGATTTTAGGGTTTAGGGTTTAGGGTCTAGATCTTAAAGTGTATGGTTTATAGTTTATGGTTTAGCATATAGTTTTTATAGTTTATGGATTAATGATTAGGGTTAAATGGGTTAAGGGGTTGAGGTTTAGGGTTTATGGTTCATGATGGAGGGTTGAGTGTCTACCTACCTCTCTCACCTCTCTATCTCCCCTCTCTACCTCTCCCTCCCTCACTCATCCTTCCCTCTCCACCTCACCCTAACTCCCTCTCTATCCCTCTCTGTCCCCACCTCCCTTCCTTTCCCTCTCTTCCCCTCTCTCTCAATTATTTATAGTTTAGGTTTTAGGGCCTAGGATTTAGGGTTTGGAGTTTATTGTATATTTTTTAAGGTTTAAGTCCTAAAGCTCAAGTGACACCTAATCCTCTCTTTCACCTCTCTCTCCCCCTCTCTACATCGCTCTCTCCCTTCCTCCTTTCCTCTATACCTCTCCATGTAGGTCCCTCCCTACCCTTCTCTCTCTCACCTCTCTACCTTCCTCCCCTCTCTAATTCCTCTCTCTCTCTCCCCTTATATTCTCTCCCATAACTCACTCCATTAATATCTCTACCTCACCCTCCCTCCATTACTCTCCCTGCCTCTCTTATTGTCTATCTCACCTCTAATTTTTAGGTTTCAATTTTAAATTATTAATGTTAGGTTTTAGGGTTTAGCAAATAGTGTTGAGGGTTTATGGATTAGGTTTTATGTTTTATGGTTTATGGTTTATGGTTTATGATGGAAGGTTTAACGTTGATTGTTTAGGGATTAAATTTAATATTTAAGGTTTTCCTGTTAAAAATTATTAATGTTAGGTTTTAGGGTTCATGATTTAGTGTATAGGGTTTAGGGCCTAGGGTTTAGATGATGAACAGACATTAAACTCCCCTTCACTAATAGATCATGAAAATAAGGATAATTCTTTTGAGGTTATGCACATTAGATATCCATTAAAGTACTCTCCTAAGCCAAAAATTATCATTTATCCACCCTCACAAAAACCAAAAGTTCAAAACAAACCCATGCTTATCTTAGAACCACCTAAAAGGAAGCTTGATAGTGATAATGTTTCACAGAAACCAAATTACAATATCATTGCTCATACATATAACACTAGAAACAATCTACAACCAAGATAAACAACTCAAACATACCTCCCATTGTCTAACCCTATCTTACCTAGTCCTCCTCATTTGCCTTTAAAAAGCAGAAAGGAGTATGATCTTGTTGAACAACTTAAGAATACTTCTGCTAAGATATCCTTATGGGACCTTATTCAAGCATCACCTAGTTATCATAACATGCTTCAAAGTGATTTACAACAAGTTCCCATCATTCCTAATGTGCAATCAAATGATGTGGCAACTCAAATTCAAGCTATAAATCTAATCAATTTGGAAATTACTTTCCATCAAGATGAGTTACCTTCATTTGAAGTGAAGAAACAAAATGAAGCTTTCATGAAAAAAGCTCTTGTTAGTTAAATCGAGATAAAGAGAATCCTTATTAACAATGGATCAACCCTTAATGTGTGTAGTATGATCATTTTGGAAAAGATTGATATGGAAAAGAGTGACATAAAACTTGATATTTTTATATCTATGGATTTGAGAATATTAGATAACAACCACTTGGAGTCATCACATTACCTATTAGATTTGAAAAGGTTACATTACAAACTCTAGTCCATGTTATTCCTCATGATCTTTTATATAATCTTCTTTTGGGAAGACCATGGATTCATGTAATGAATGGGGTACCTTCTACACTCCATCGTGTAATGAAGTACATCTATGACAACAAAGTGTGCAAACCCCAATCCTAATACCTAGAAAACAATAAGAACAAACACATTAGATTATCAAATGCAGGAAAGAACAAGGATTCCCAATGAAATCCATTCACAAAGCTAAAATTAGGAAAAAAGCAATGAAGAACACAATAAGAAAACAATAAAATAGATTGAATCCTAATTATGCTAGCAAACTCATGATCCCATGGGGGAATTGGTGCCAATTTGATGTGAAAATTGGCCCTTTCCCAACTCCTATGATGCAAGCTTGATGTGTTGATGATAATTGATCCACTTTGATGAAGGATGGTGAATGCTCCAAGCTAAAAACCTGCATAACCTAGCTAAGATTCAATGGTGATGGATGGAACTTGATAGATATTTGAGCATGGTAGCTTTGCATAATTTGTGGATGATCAAATGAGGAGATTAGCCTCTTATTTATAGAATGCCAAGATGGATGAATGTCCAAAATAGAGAAATGTTGGAGTAACATGCATCCAATGGCAAGATGCCACTTGTCAGCCTATGAGTGGATGAAGGATGTGCAATTTTTGAGGATTGTGCCAATAAATGCCTATTTTTGAATTTTGAATTTTGTTGAAATGACTTGCAAGAGGGAAGAAAGAAGCATTGAATGCCACTTGGCTCAAGGAAAAGGACATGTAATATGGAGTTAAATGCCTTGTTGGATGTACATGTCAACTTGTATTTTTGAATTCAAACTTGGAGAATATTCCAAAAAGATGCCTTGTTGAGGAAAATAGGGATTTAATAAATCAATTAAATCTATTTTCACTTGCAAGTGGTAAATGTTGGAGGATGGGACATGATATGAGATTAAATTAATCAAAGTTAATTAATTTAATGAAGGAGGTTAAATGGTGTGACCTATTTGACTTAAATTTATGGATTTAGTTAAATCAAATAATGAGAGGAAGGTGATAAGAGACTAATTAAATAAAGGTTTTGATTTATTTAATTAAAAGAGATGATGTTAGATTAAACTAAATAAGGTTTTAATTTATTTAATTTAATAGATAGAATTAGGAGATTTAATCAAATAAAATTAATTATTTAATTAAATCGGATAATTAGATCAAGATGATTAATTTAATTATCGAGAAGAGGTGACTTAATTAGATAACTAGTTTATTTAATTAAGAGAGGAATATTGATGAATTTAATCAGATAAGGGGATTCGATTAAATGGTTAGACCAAAGGATGATTTAGGATGAAACGATGTTAGTAGTCAGGATCAGATGCATAATGTCAATCGGTACATTTTACGTGTCTACACAAAGTATACAAACTCAAGGATGATCCTGAATCTATTTTTTTTTTGATTGCTAAGAAATAAGGATGAGATCCTATGAAAGCATGGAAATCAACTAAAAAAGTGGAAGTCATGAAGAAAGAATAAGAACACAAGAACATTGATGGAGTCACTAAATTGTTAGAAGATTATTAGGGTTCCTTAGAATTTAGACAAACATTCATGGTTGAATACAAGATCATAAACAAAGAGTCTAAAAAGGGAAAAGAAAAAGTAGTAATTATGTCAACAAAAAATTCAAAAGAATCCACCTCAAATACTTTAGAAGATCAACCAAATTATACAATGAGCTTTGAAAAAGTTGATTATGAACAACCACCAAATGCAAAAGAAATGCAAAAAATTTATGGAAAAGGTTATGAACTTATAAAACAATTTGGCTATAGTGGAAAAGGATGTGGTGCTAGAGAAAAAGGCATCCATGTCTCTATAGAGCCTAACATTGAAGAAACAACTCATGGTCTTGGTTATTATACTTTGATAGAAATAAAAGCATAAAAAGGCCTTCACTTAATATCAACACTCTTACAAAAGATTCTTCTAATCCAAATTTAACATTAGTGCATCTTGAATTGATAGACACTAGTGGTCTTGATTACTACCCTTTAAAAGAAATGAAAGAAACAATGAAATCTTCACTTAATATCAATGTCAAGACACAAAACAATAACGATTGGAGTTCGTTAGATTTTACACCCTCCTTTCAAGGAGAGAACAAAATCTCACAATATAAAGAATCTTGTGTAGGTATGACACCTTATAGTAAGCAAGAGATATCTTTGTCACAAAATTAAAAAAACATCGTCTACTATTGATCAAGGGTACATCTTGTCGAGACTCCTCCAAGATCATTTGATATCTCTCCCTCCAAGAACATGAAACAAATTTTACTAAAAGAGTTCATTTTGTGCATATCATAGAGTTCATGGTCATTCTACTAATGAATGTAAGGCTTTGGGTAGTAAAATTCAACATCTTAAGGATTGTGGTGCTCTTTCTTGTGTTGCAATACCTAGTTCCTCTAATTGATATTGATTTTCATGTTTCTCATCAATCATCTAGGGTCACCCTTGTCTTGCATGTAGTTGAGGCAAAGGGTTAGGTAGGCCTTGTCCTCATATAACACTTATTGATTGTATCTTTTAGCTAGTTGACCACTTTCCATGTATATGTAAGAGCAAGCTTGGGATGTGGATGACATGCCTTAAGTTGGCCTGCTTGTGACATACTTTTCTTCCTAGGTTTAGCATTGTATTTTTGGGGGTAACCCCTCCCTCCTTTTTCATGACATAGCTTTATTTCAGAAACATATGACTTGGCATAGGGGTTTTCAAGGAAATATCTCATGTCTTAGGAGAAAACATTGGATACTTTAAAGTAGTTTCTCACAAAAATGATGTTAGAAACTACTTTAAAGTGGGGGCATGCATCGATGACATATTTTAAAATTTTGCATATTTCATGGCATGATTTTCCTTTTTCTTCTGACGTGTCCTTTTTTTGTGGTTTTATTGGGTTTAATTTCCTGGTTTTATTGGGTTTAATTTCCTCCAAGAGTGTAATATTTCTAAGCATACAATCTCCCTTGGTGGCATGATATGAATGAGAGGCATCCCATAAGTGGTGATTTGATCCTCTTTGACTTTTCCTCTCTTGGAGACATTAGGCACAATGTTCCCTAAGAAGAAGACCTTACATGAACAAAGAAAATTCCTCTTTAACAAAAACTTATAGACATGATATTCAAAAGCATTCACAAAAGCATTACATTGTGGTTCCTTCTCAAAGTTGTCAGGAGGATAACTTTGGTATGGTATGGGAGGCTAGTATGATTCTCTCAATTTCCACCTCATTGGGAAAACTCACGTATTGGATGGACTAAGGTTCCACTACCCCATAGTGAGCATGCATGTTATGGACAAACAACCACATTCAACATTGTGTTGGAATAGTTGTGCTCGATCATTTTTTTTTCTGTCTTTCTTGGCCTTTGATAAGGTACGACTATTATCTTTGTTATTGTTGCATACTTAAGTGTCTTTAATTTCTACTTTAGTGTGATTTTTTCATGAGGGAAAACTCTCACTAAAGTGGGGGTAAAATGTAGCATTGAAAAAAAGTAACCCTTTTTCATGCTTAGTTTGGGTATGTACAATTAATGAAAAAATGTAGTTAATTATGCCTTATTTAGGGCATTGTAAAGTGTTTTCTTACACTTTGACACTGATCTAGGGCTTTATTAATTAATTGTGGTTAACTGAGCTTAATTGGCCCCTTTAATTCAAATCTAAGCCTTATTAATTATATTTTTCAAAGATCTCCCCCGACACCCATTAATGGTATTGCATGGAATTTACATTGGCAAAGTTGGAGTCCTAGAAAACTGTGCTAGGATCCATTCACCACTTTGGGCGAATGGGTCCTCCTAACCTAGGACACCCCTTTTTGGCATATTTGAGATGGGTTTTTGATGTTATTTCATCCCCCGAAGCTTGGTCATAGTAAATTGTACTAGGACCCACTCGCCACTTTAGGCGAATGGGTCCTCACCTAGGAAACCCCTTTTTGAATTTATTTGTAATGGTATTTTATTGATTTTGAATCCTAGATATGATGTCAGATTGGATTATTTGACTTTTGGGGTTAATTCTTAAGTTTAATATAAATGCAAGGTTAATTAACATAGTTTCATCTAAGCAACATAAAATATTTCAAGAAATCAAGAGTACTTTCACAAGAGAATTATAAAGAATTTTCAAGGAATTCAAAGGAAAATTATTGAAGTTTTACTGCAGCAATTCAAGGCCATATCATCATGTCAAGCGCATAGTGCATCAAGCTTGTGGTTGAGCTAATGTTGTGATGTAGCATTGAAGATCCAAGTTGAGCATTATTTCACATCCAATTCAAGATCAATATATACATTCTTCATGGCCACTTCATGTTAGTTTGCATATTTACATTCCAAGATATGATCCAAAGTATCATCATTTCATGTTTCATGTTTCATTATTTCATTGTGTATGTGTAGGATTATGATGGGCCAAAAAGTGGCGATATGATGGTTATGTGTAGGGAATGTGGTTGATGATTTTTTTTAACCCAAAATTGATGAAACAAAAAGGGTTTTTAAAGGAGATGGGTATGTGCAGGATCATCATGGAAAAAACAAGCCCTTAAGTGGCAAAAAATTTAGAAAAATCAGAGTTAGGCAACTTAGCATAAAAATTTGAATAAGTTATCTATATTATTTCAAAAATATATACGAATTGAATTTGTAACAAATTGAATGTAGTTTCTAAACTACTAGGTTTATTTTTATTTTTTAAATCTATTTGGTGAAAAATTGAAATTTTAATGCAGTAGTACTTAAATTTCAGGGAAAAAAGAAGAAGTAGGTGTCTGTTTGACCACCCTAACCACAATAAAATGAAAATATTTTTTTATAATATTTATATATAAGTAGAGGACTCATGGCCCGATGTGATGCATATTTTTTTGTAATATTTTTTCATGTAAATAATTAATTATGATTTTTTTTATTACAAATTTTTAAAAATATAAAAACTCGTCTGTCTGACCACCTTAACTTGGTCAAAAATTTATAACATTCAATTTTTTTTTTAATCCTATAGTATGTGAACCATAGAATCTAATGCATATTTTGGATTCAAAAAATGTGATACTGTTTGAAAGCTATAGATTTTTTCAATCGGCCTATCAATCAGGACTTTAGTCATAATTGAAATAGAAAATGAATAATAATTATTTATTAAATTCAAAGTAAAGCATAATTTATATTGGTGAAAAGCTGAGAATCTCCTTTAAAAACCCTTTCGTTTCATCAATTTTAGGTAAAAAAAGGTTGCCATCCACATGGGCCATCATATCCATTACATATCGCCCATCATGATCCTACACTTACCCAGATCATTCTCAATGTTCCACCAATATAAATTATGCTTTAGTTTGAATTTAATAAATAATTATTATTCATTTTCTATTTGAATTACGACTAAAGTCCTAATTGATAGGTTGATTGAAAAACATCTATAGCTTTCAAACAGTGTCACATTTTTTCAATCTGAAGCATGTGTTGCATTCTATGCTTCACATACTATAAGATTAAAAAAAGAAGAAGATGGATTTCATGAAGTTTTGACCAAGTTAAGGTGGTCAGACATACGAGTTTTTATATTTTTTAAAAGTTGTAATAAAAAAAATCATAATTAATTATTTACTTGGAAAAAAATTACAAAAAAATATGCATCACATCGGGACATGAGTCCTCTACTTATATCTAAAATCTTATAAACAAATTTACCATTTTATTATTCTTAGAGTGGTTAGACAGACACCTACTTCTTATTTTTTCCTTGAAATTTAAGTACTATTGCATTAAAATTTCAAATTTTCACCAAATAGATTTAAAAAAAAAAAAAAAACCTAGTAGTTGAGAAACTACATTTAGTTTTCTATAGATTCTATTCTTACATAATTTTGAACTAATATAGATAACTTATTTAAATTTTTATGTCAAGTTTCCTAACTCTGATTTTTCTGAATTTTTTGCCACTTAAGGGCCTGTTTTTCCATGATGATCCTGCACATACCCCACCATAAGGTTTAATTAACTAAATGGGGTTTGACTAAGGAAAAACCATATTCCCTAACAATAAACAAGTTTTTCTCCTCTTTGATGTGTGTTTGTAGATTCATAGCTTGAAGATCAAGTGTAAAACAAGATTGGAGAAAAATTGTCAAAATAGTCAAGTTGCAAAGTTGTCATCTACATTGCAAGAACATGAAAATGAAGCTACAAATTTTGTTTTATAATTTCGAGAGTTGAGCATCGAGGAGCCTGAAGTGGAGACATTAAGGAACAAAACCCATAAAGCACTTTCTAGAAACCTTAACAGGGACCCATTTGCCACTAAAGATGAATGAGTCCTCAATGGGCCCTAAAACATCCTTTTAGCAAGGTACACATCATTTCAACCTCTTAAAACCTCCTTCATTGTTGCTATAACAATTAAGATTGATTTCTAATTGTTATTTTCATCATATTATATACATAATTACATTTTTTATGGGAAAAACCTAGTGGTTCATCATCTTGATTAATTCATTTTGATAAACCCTATTTTTCCCCTATAAACAAAAAGTAATGTCCAACTTTACTAGAGTTATAGCTTGAATTTGGGCTACCAAATCATTTTTGTTGCACATTAGGAGGGGTAGGAACTTGTTGTAAATCATTTTGAAGCATGTTATGATAACTAGGTGAGGCTTGAATAAGGTCCCATAAGGATATATTAGCAAGAGTATTCTTAAGGTGTTCAACAAGATCATACTCCTTGCCAATTCATAAAGGAAATCGAGGAGTACTAGGCAAGATAGTGTCAGGCAACAAGAGGGATCTTGGAGTTGGTTATCTTGGTTGCAGATTATTCCTTGTGTTATATGTATGAACAATGCTAAATTGGGACTCGGTTGCTACGAAACATCAAGTTTCCCTTTAGGTGGTTCTAAGATAAGCATGGGTTTTTTTTTAACTTGTGGTTGAACTGTGAGGGTGGATAGATGGTCAGAAGTGGCTCAAGGTATCACTTCAAGGGATATCTAATGTACATAAGCTCAAAGGGCTTGTCCTTATTTTCATGATCTCTTAGTGAAGGGGAATCTAATATCTCTTCATCATCTTCATTTAAGGAGGGCTCATTACTATTGTTTGAAATACATGTGTCAATGTTCTCATTTTCTTCTGTGCCATGATATCTTCCCTAATAGGAGAGTTTTTAGGAGAGCTACAAACTAGATGTTCATGACATTTAATGGTTGTTTCTTCTAAAATAATTTCATCACAAGTAGGGGAGTTATCAATGGTTGGATTGTCTTGCTTCTCAACATTGTGGTTCTCTTGTTCAATGATGTTTTTCCTAGTAGGAGCTCGGTAAGGGAATAGAGACAAATAGGACTCTCATAACTCTCAATTGTTTGATCTTCTAACACCAAAATATCTTCATCACAAATAGGAGACATATTAGGAGAAGGCCAAATTTGATTGTCATGATTATCCACCATTGTATTCTCTTTCACTAAAGCTTTCTCATAAGGGGGAGGGATGAATTTTTTCTTGGAATTCTTAGAAAGATAAGATATTAACATTATTTGACCCTATGCAACATCAAACACTAAACAGGATCAAATGGCGAATGACGGGAAGCAGGAGCAGGGTTTGAGTTTGAAATTTTTTGGAGATGTAGACGTAGATGAGGATGATCCCGACCCAGATGGAGGCTTTCTTCGACAACAATTTTCTTGGGTGGGGCTTGTTGTGAAGCTGAGGAATTTTTGGGTGCTGGATCAAGTGTTGTCATGGGTGGAAGATAGAAGGTTGGCTTCTACGAGTGGGGTTGTTGGTGTCAAAGGTAAGGACAACTTTGTCTATACTTGGTCTCCAGTTTGGATTGGCTTTGGAGACTGTTATTCTTTGCCTGCGGTGGCTGGAAATGGGTCTTTGGCTTTTGCTCTAGTGGATGCTTTTTCTATGTCTTCCCTGTTGGTGCTCTCCAATGGTGTTATAGGTGGGGACTCTATTGATGCCCAGGGTTGGGGTTTTGATGTTGTTGAAGTTGTTGCAGATTTTAATGGATGTTGGAGGGTAAGTCTGTTGCCCTTTGTGTTTTCTAGTGCTTGGTGGTTTCCCCTTCCGCTTTTCTTCTCTTTACAAGGTGTGTGGGGTTGCTTGGGCTTCCTTGAAGGTTCTGGGTTGAAGAAGGGGCTTATTTCTCGTTCTTCTCGGTGTAGTAGGATGGCTTGGGGATTTATTTGTTGGACCTTCTTCTTCTCACTTTTTCTAGGGTGTTTGTTGCTTCCGTGCATTCACTGTTTGGTGGCTTGGCGGCTTTGATGTGGTTTCCTTTTGGTTGGGAGTGTGGGGTTGCTTGGACCTCCTTAGAGCTTTTGAGTTGAAGAAAGGGCTTATCTCTAGTTCTGCTCAGTGTAGTAGGATGGCTTGGGGGCTTTATTTGTTGGCCCTTTCTTTTCCTCATTTTTTTCTGGGGTGTTCTTTGCTTCTACGCTTCCTTTGTTGGGTGGCTCTCTTTTGGGGATTTTGTTGGCATAGTTGTTGTCTCCAAATGGCTAGTGGATTTCATTGCCTATTATCTTAGTTTGGAGATGGTTTTGGGCTATTGGCCCATTTGGTGGAGTGGTTATGTTGCTCAAATCTGGCTATTTTCTTCCCTGTGCTCTATTGGGATTTGTGTGGACCTATGCTAGCGTCTGTAGGAGTTTTTCAGGAAGAGAGCAGTGGGTATGGAGTTAGTGTTGTATCAACTTTATTATGTGCTAAAGGTTTTGATGGCAGGGTGGCTTTCAGGGATAATTATGAAGACCCAGTTGTTATTGTTGTTGTTACTTGCTTTGGTTCTCCTCACTATAGTCACTTCCTTCTCTTTGAATACTAGGTCTTCTATTGAGGTTAAGACCTCTCCTTTGGAGATGGAGTCCTCTCCCTCTCGGGTTGGGGTGTATTCTGTGGTTGAAGTTCTCTTTCTGCTTTTCCCATTGAGGGGGTTCCCATTTCTATTGAGGTGGAATGGTGGTTTGCAGGAGTGTTGTGACTGTGGTGATTTGTACGAGCTAGATTTTGTCTCCTATAGAGGTGGAGAGAGCAATTGGTTTTTAAGGAACAATTTTGGAGCCTCATGTTCTTGTAATGACCTCTCCTATAGAGGGGGAGAGGGTATGTTGATGGGCAAGGTTTTGCATACTTTTGGGGCTCTACTTTTGTAGACCTATGACTTAGCTATTTTTTCCAGTGGTTTGGAGAGACTAATCTACTCGAGTGACTGGCTTACTATGGCCTGGTTGTTGCAGGATTCTCTCTTGGGTTTAAGGTCCCTGCCAAAACCTGGTTGTCTTGGGTTGTTGGTCTCGTCAAAATCAATGGGTTCTAGATCAATGTAATTTCTAGGTTCTGGGTTGGGCAGCTAGGTTTGGCTGATGACTTGTCTTTGTTTTGTTGCTAGGCTTTATTGACTTCTCTTTTGGCAGCCTAATCATCCTTGTCTGGGTTTCGGGTCCCTTCAAAACCTAATGGTTTCGGGTCCATTCAAAACCTGTTGTAAATGGTTTTGGGTCCATTCAAAACCTGTTTTCCCCTTTATCAAAAACATTATTTGACCAAAAATGAAAAGTACTTCTAACCATATTATGCAATGCTTCAAGAATGTGAACAATGTATATCCAAAGATGAAAAGTAGTTTTATCCCATTTATGCAAAGCTTAAAAAATGCAAATAATGTGTATCCAAAAATGAAAAGCACTTTTATCAAACTTATGCAAAGCTTCACATGAATGTAAGAATTTTGTATGCGAAAGTGAAAAGTACTTTTATCCATATTATGCAAAGCTTCTAGAATATAATTTTTTTTATATCTGATGATTTTTGCTACTTGAATGATTAAAAAATGATTACACTAAATGGATGATTCTGACCTATCTATGCATAAAATAGAAATTCTTGAAACTTTCCAGAATGATACTATAGGTTACCAACAAGCCTATTAAGTATAAAAAATCATAGAAAAGCTTTTAAAAGTTGGTTTTTATAGGCCTTCAAGGGCTCATTCACCCAGTGGTGAATGGGTCCTGCTATTCTTTTCCAGGAAACTCTGAATATGATATTAAGGCTTGGGAATTGTTAAAAATTGCTACCTATGTAACCCTAATAGAGACTCATTCACCCTACATGGGTCTTGGTACATGGTTTTTTAAACTTGAAAATTTTAATTTCAAAGTGATCACATGTTTTTTCTATTTCAAGTTTGTAATTGTCAATTCTATAACAAATTTTCCAAATTTCAATTCTCTAAATGCAATGTTGACTAAGGTTGAATGATGAATAAGGTGACTAAATTTAATGTATAATATGAATGTAAATGGTTGAATTATGAGTTCAATGTTAACACTATGCAAAACAAAGTCAGATCTAATGCACTTTTTCTTATTTTTAGTGAATATAAGTGGTGCAAACGTGCAAAATTACCCTAAATGCAATGTTCATGGTAATGCAAAATGAAATAACTCTAAATGAAATGCAAGTAATGCAAATATAATACAAACTATTGCAAACTAAGATCTAGGGCTTTAATGCACTCTGAATCAGGATGTTCAAAAGTTTGGGTTCACCAAAACGAAACATAAAAAAATGGGTCTTTATCAAAATGAATCGACAAGATGATGAACCACTATTTTTCTTTTAGTAATGTTTCATTCAATTATGAGGAGTAAATGCATAAATAACAATAAAAAATTAAACCTAAATGTTATAACACCAAATAGGAAGGTTTTGAGATGTTGAAACAATGTGTACCTTGTTGAAAAAGTGTTGTTTCATGCCTCATTGAGGACTCATTTCCTAGTGGCCGGTATTGGCATGGTGTGATGGTTTATAGGTGGCATTGTTGTTCTTGCCACAAAGGTTCAAACCCTGTTGGGGTGTTATTGTTGAATGGTTGTATCCGGTTCATAGCTCCGGTCAAAAGCGTTTACCCCTTGAATAAAAAAAAAAAGAAGGACTCATTTCCTAGTGGTGAATGGGTCCCTATTATGGTTCTAGAAAATCAGTTTCGAGATCTTGTTCTTCAATGTCTTCACTCCTAGATCTCAAGTTCTCATCTCCCAAAAGTTGGAAATAATTCATGTAGCTTAGTTTCTATGATCTTGCAAGTAAGATGAGAACTTTGCAATCTTGACAACTTTTGAAATTTTTATTCTCCACTTGATCTCCAATCTAAAACCTATAATCACACATCAAGAGAGAAGAAAAATTGTTTATTTTTAGGGAATAGGGGTTTTCCTTGGTCAAACCCCATTTTGGTAATTAAACCTTATGATGAAATAATGCATAAAGGAAAGATGAATGAACAACAATGCGTGACAATTCACCAATCCTCAATTGAAACCTTGGAGTACAAATCTGAGACTTAGCATGAAAGGGCCTTAATGCTCATGTAGATCTTGATCATGAACTTGACGTAGGATAATGGCTTTGAGGACTTGAACTTGATCACCAATGAGCTACAACATCACATTAGCTCAACAACATGCATGACTTTGACATGATGATATGATTTTTGATTGCTGCAATAAAACTCTAATAATCTTCCCTTGAATGTCTTCTTGAATGCTCTATAATTCTCTTGTAAAAGTACTCTTGATTGCTTGAAAGTATTAGATGTTTCTCAAGATGAAACTATGTTAAATAACCTTGTATGTATACTTAACTTAAGATTTAATCTTGAAATTCAAATAACACAAGCTGACATCATATCTAGGATTTAAAATCATTAAAATCCTTTCAAGAATAAGTTAGAAATGGGGTGTCCTAAGTTAAGGAGGACACATTCACCATAAGGCTAATGGGTCTTAGCACACTTAGTATACCATAGAAAAATGGATTTTGGACATTTTCATTGTCATTTAGGTCTTTCTCTTGTGATTCTTGACCTATTTTATTTTCATTTAATGTTGTGTCACGAACCCTATTTTTATGCGTCGTATTCTACAATGTTTCATTAAAATAATTGGGGTTGAAATAAAAGTACAATAAAATAAAGAGGGATGTAACTAAAATTTAATAAAGATTTTATTTATTCCAAATAAATGATATTACTTAGTTATTTTATTTATTTATTTTCATGAGTGGGTGAACTTTCTTTATTAATGTGCAAGTGAATAATATTTCTTTATTTGCTTACAAAGGATAAATATTTCTGTTGCAAATTAAAATGTTTTCTTTAATTTAATTTTAATTTTCCACTATTTACTATGAATATAGATTTTATTTTTCATTTTAAGGATTAGGTTTTGGAAAAACAAAAAGAACTCTTAAAAGGAGGAAACAATAATGGAAGTGGGGGCAACTTTCCTGATCTTGGTTCTTTGCAAGAAATATAACAAAAAATGGGGGTGCCAGGTAGAAATAGGGGGCAGTATGGTGGTTTGAAAACACAGGGGAAGAAGAAAAAGACTACAAAAGGGTAGAATTTGTGAGGTAAGGTACAGGCAGAAGGGAAACAAGGGTTAGGGACTGGATGGTTGTAGAACCACAATTTTCTACACCACACTATTTTCAAAACGAACTTATTATCAAGTATGAGGAAGGGAGTCAGGGGGATCCACGACGGGCATATGGCAACGCGGAGGAATGGGATGTGATTTCCTTATTATACAACGTCTACAGTAAAAGCACATTTCTAGGTACGTAGTCTGAAAACTAGCAGCTTGCATATTCCAATTACTGGTTGCTTTAGATAATGTCATATCCATCACTGATCTAGAGAAATATTCATGTGTCAGTTATTTCTTTCTTTCTTTAAAAAGGTGTTATGTCCAACTGTTATGATTGCTCGTCGACTTGAGCCTATAGTATCAAAGTTAGCTTCTTATATAAGCTTTGAGACTCCAAAGTTAGTTCAATACTCATGAAAATAATACCATGCCTTTGGGAAAAATTAGAAAAGTTATAGCAACGTACCACCCAAAAGTGGGAAACCAATCAAATACCTTTATCCTGTTTCTTGTTTGCATGAATAATGGTTTAAACTCCTTCACTTCTGGCAAGATTTTGTTCATACCAAGAGGGATTTCTCTATTTTAGTTGTTGATGTGTATGCTAGTTTCCTCTAGCATAGATTCATTTTGTTCTTCTTCTTTGCATCTCTGGCGGGTAGTTAGGAATTTGTTGATAATGCCTAAATCTCTACAAAGCTTCCATGTTCTTTTCCAATCCCAATCTGCTTACCTAATCTGGAATTGGTGATAAATTTGGATATCACCTTTCAAGCTTTCCCCGCACTTGGTTTTGAAGGATGCTGCTAGCCAAAGCCCTTGCTGCCTCAAACCTTTAGGATCTTTTGGTCTAGCTTGTCCAAATTACGCTGTAACTTGTCTCTAAGAAAATCTGGAACTTCGTGAATTAGGGGTTAGTCTAGGTACGCGTTGAAGCCATGCACTGTATTTTACTTCCAGCGCTTCCCTTATTTGGTACACGCTGAGTTTAATTACTGGCATTTAGTGCCTATGTTGTTTGCATATAAAGCTAGACATTATACCAATCATTGTTTGGAGATCAAAATCCCATTTAAGTAAGTAATTCGCTTTCAATGTGTAGAGTTTTGCGCGGGAATCATCGAATATGTCTTTGTCTGGCAACTGAAACCTTGCATTTGTGTTTCACTTCAGTGAATGCGTTTTAAGTTTGAAATACCTTATTTCATTTCACTTGCTCTATTCTTGTTAGTCGTTGCATATTTATTGTGTTTGTAATTCAATCACTGTTCGTTGGGAATCTTTCCATGTTTCCTCTATGAATATGCCGAATTGCTTGGCAATCATGTTTTGTAATATGTTTTTACTTCACCTTTAATTGAAGAATATGTATATATATTGGCACTCAAATTGATATAATTACTTAATTATGTATGTTTGTATGTGCATGTTTATGCCATTTTATATTCTATTTTATTGAAAGTTGTATTATGTTTTGAATATAAACATAACTATATATAAATAAATGAATTATATTATTAAGTAATACTTGCTCTATTGTATTACTATAATCATCCCTATTGATGGTTAACATTCACATCAAGAAATTTGCATGTAATAATGATCTTGCAAGGATGGGGTGTCATTCATCAGTAAAGTTTTGATTCCATTTATTTATCAAAGTCATGCCATTATCATCCCAACTCCATAAGTGACTAAACGTAACATTTTCCTTGATGATAATTTAACTTATAGAGTGTTTATTAAATGTGATTATTTGTGTTGCCAACACTAACTTACAAATTAGTTATTTGCATGCATTTTTACAATTGTAGGTACAATATGTTGGAATTTAAATGCAATCATGTGAGATTTTATTATAATGATGCAATATAACTTATATACAATATAGATCTAAGACCACATCTTTTGAACTGAGGAAACTTGTTAGGTATGCATTTACTTTTTATCTTACCACTTGGAAGGAAAATTAGGAATTTTGTTTACTAAAGGCATTAAATAGTGTTACCTTTAATAAGGTATTCTTGTATGAGCAAAAGATGCTCACCGACATGTTTGTAATAGATTCGAGCTAACAATTGTGATAAATTTTTCAGTGCACTTGAGTGATAAATAAGAGGTCATTAGAAGTAGAGTAGCCTTATTTGCGAACACTTGGGAATGAATCGGGATAGTGTTGGAATTACCTCATTTTCCTATGCAAGGATGATGCATTTGTGGAAGGAATTAAATGCTAAGTTTGTAGATTTATGTGACTTGAAAAGGAACTTCAACATGTTCCTTGTGATGTAAAGAAATGTAATGAGTATGAGACAATATGCTCATTGCCCGTGAGGCATCTAGTAACCTTTGAGATTATGTAGCCAATAAGGGTCTGCCAATGAGGCACTTTTAGCGAGTGGTTTTTTCACCCCTATGAGGGTTTTCCACTCATAAAAATCTTTGCGTTATGGTTCTTGTGTTGTTATATATATGATCTTGTTGTTGATCCTTAATTTACATTACAACATTTGATATATAATATTCTTATGTAAGCCCCTATAGCTATTTCTAATTAAAGAATCACCATGTTTAAACATACTTTGATTTGTTCACATGTGTAACTTCATTTGAATTTAGTACTGAAGCAATTTAATTTCCGCACCATTTTAAGATTATGTTATTTTACTAACTAAAACTAGAAATTAAGGGTTATAATCGGAAAGTGAGTTTTATGAAATGTTACATTTGGTATCAAAGCGTACCGGTTCAACACTCGGGCCTCGAGTCCTCTGTGCTTAGGTTGCATTGAAGTATATGAACCTGTTATATTGTATAGTGAACCCTAGTACGGGTGATTCTTTGATGGTTAGTTGGAACTGATTAGAAGTTTAGATTTAATTTGATCATTGAGAAACTTGGAGGTGTGAGACCTCTTTTCCTTAGTCGCGTTTTCATAAGGATTTCTAATAAGAGTGATGGTACCTAGTTGAAGTAAGCCAAGATGGATAACCTATGGTGATAACCCTTGACTGATGATGTGGAAATAAAAGTGAAATAATAAGAGAGATCTCTCTGATGAATTAAAGGATGAATGAGTTGATAAGATACAAGGGGAAGAAGAAAAGGAGAACTTCCCGATGGGAACAAGAAGGAAGAATTCCTGTGTAGTAAATAAATTTTTTGATAATGGATAAATATTAGTTAAGCCTTCTTGAGGAAAGGGAAACCTAAGATGGAATTTTTAAAGACAAGTTGAGTGTTGAGCAACGTCTTATTCCTACAAGAATTGGAGCTGATAGAATCCACAAGATGTTTTGAAAATGTAGGGTTCCAATGTCTTGAGAATCTTCATTAGTATTAATTCATGATAGGAATTGAAATGATAAATAACTTCATGTGTCTACCAGACAAAGTAAGAAGTGATTGATGTGATTGAATCATGTATGCTTGTGCAATAATACACTTCTTAGGCTCTGTAAATGACACAGTTGTATGGATGATTGCATTCATCACATAGAATATTTGTTTCCTTATTTATAATTATATGTATACTTGAATGTGAAATATTCACTATATTTATACTAATGCGAGTAATGCATATTTCATAATATTGTTGTTCTTGTGCAAGTGATGCACAAGAGCAAGTTCTTGATTTCTTTGTGTGGATAAAACACTTCAGTAATTATTTCATTTTGCATTTGTGTGCGAGATATACTTTTCATATTCATTGTGTTTAGTAGATCGAGTAATGATCATTATAAATGCACTACTATAATTTATGCATATTTCACCTTATGTGTGATCAATGCACTTGTGAGAGAGATGCACTTATCATATTCATTTTATGAAAACTTGAATGAGTAATGCACATTGTGTACGAGACATGTTCCATATTTGTGCGAGTGAGGCACTATAGGTAAATTATGTATGATTCATACCCTGTGTGAATTAGGCACCAAAGCTTATGCATTCTTGTTTATTGTATCATTGAAATAGATGATTTGTAATACCCTTATTGGTGTATGTACATTGACAGTGTTATATGAAATTTCTTGAGCATATATGGATAATTCATGGAATACATGTTATGGATGTACTTCTATCTCCTTACATGGAAATGTGGTGTGCGATAAATTTTAAGCTTACCTTTCGAGAAAGGATGCCAAATGTGGATTAACAGAGAAGGTGATCTTCTTTTCCAAGATCAACCAAATTTTCTTCTATAAATGCTTTGGCCAAAGCGAGCTGTACCGTTGAAATAGACAGATAATGAATGCCTAGAATCTATTTATATATATATATATATGTTTCTCTGCCACATCCTGTATGCAAGAAATATGTTCATTCTAGTATAAGAGTGTGTATAAGGCATCAAGAATGCATCGAGAGTTTCCCCCCTGCCCTATTATTATTGGTTTCTAGGTGCCTCATGCAGGGTCGAGTGTTCTTCGAGTTAGGAAGAACCCCGAGGAAGTGTTATGCTTCATGGTTGGGTGGGAAAAGCACCTTAACCATGCTTTTACCTTCAGCTTGGGGAAGACCATTTGGTTATGGCAACTGAAGTTTGATTAAATGTTATATTTTCTTTATGAAATTCTGAAACTGGATTTGTATCATTGCATGAATCAATGTATGACTTGATATAATGCACTTCTCTTGAGTGCGCTCTTGTTGCATTTGTAAAAGTAACTATTTGAATTAGTATTGAGCTCCTGTTGATCTTTTTATCTTTCATGCTATAATCAAAAGGAAGACCTGAATGCAACTAGTTTGCATTTTCTAATTACTGAGACTTTTCTTGGTTTAATGTTTTAGTTTACTAATGATGATAATAGATAGTATGGGATGCTTGTTGTTCATCATAAAGTCAAATGTTCTGATGTCTCATGCGAGTAGGCATGTTGACAAAATGATTATAATTGTTCTCCTTCCATCAGTAAATATATTTGAATATGAAAAAGATTTGTATAAGATAGAAGGTTGTATGAAGTAAATTGAATTAGATATATTCTTTTATTAGACAAAGATCAATAGAGTGGATAGATGAGACCTAATGTGCTAATGAGGTGTGTAAGTGTATGGATGCTAGCCATAGGAAATTTTGTTGTTATAATAGATGGGTATCTGAAGTTAATGATATTTGACTATGACTTTAGAACCTTGGGTGGAGTGATAGTCAGAGACTTCAAGGTTTATGTATGACATATCATTACTTGAATACTGCTTGTATGATGCACTAGCATTGGTAAGAGTGTTGTGTTTCGTAAGCATATTAATATATGATTGATGCACTTGCACATGTGGAGATATAACATGTATACAGATTATATGTAATCATTTAATTATTGTTGCTTTTGATTCATGTATATTGATGATCTTCGATTGTAAATGAGTCTCTAAATGAGAATCATTTTGCAAGGAAAATATACCTTGGTGAACTAAGGGCGTGCGTCAAAGATATATAAACACACAAGACTATCATTCAATCAAGAAGGTATGCAAATAAATTTTATTTGCATTTCTACATACTTATGAACAAGTTGTGACCTGGTTTAAAACTATTCATATATCCAAGTAGTAGTCATTTTATTTGCAATATTTGACCTTCCCATAAGATACTAACATTTGAATGAGAAAGGAATGGCACAAGTGTGTATAAGAAAAGATAGGAATATTGAAGAGGAAACACAAGCAACTTGACCAACTGGTCAAACCACAAGGGCATGGTAAGAATAGGTAAACAAATGCATGAATATAATTTTGACATTAAGAAGATATTTAAAATTGATTCTTTTACCTAAGCATTATGATGATTAAATCTTATAAAGATGAGGAGGAACTTTCTTTTTTAATTTGAATGGGTATTAACATAGACTAAAGTGCAATGTTGTTTTCATGAGCGTCATAGAAAGACCATTACCATCACAATGGAGAGAACATTGTTGAGTGGAGGTAACCTAGCTTTGTGAAATTGAACGGTAATAATGGAATATACAGACTCACATAACACTTGGTTGCGTTTATTTTGTCAAACATGCGTTTAGTGTGGTAAAATTTTGTAAATAACTGTTTTGTGTATGTTTAACTTTTATGGATGACTAATGAATACACTCAAAGGTTATTACACCTTGGAAAGACAGACAAATTGAGAAGTAATAAATTTAGTTAAGCTGATCATCGGGACGATGATTCTTAATGGGGGAAGGATGTCACAAACCCTATTTTTATGTGTCGTATTCTACAATGTTTCATTAAAATAATTGGGGTTGAAATAAAAGTACAATAAAATAAAGAGTGATGTAATTAAAATTTAATAAAGATTTTATTTATTCCAAATAAATGATATTACTTAGTTATTTTATTTATTTATTTTCATGAGTGGGTGAACTTTCTTTATTAATGTGCAAGTGAATAATATTTATTTATTTTCTTACAAAGGATAAATATTTTTGTTGCAAATTAAAATGTTTTCTTTAATTTAATTTTAATTTCCCACTATTTACTGTGAATATAGATTTTATTTTTCATTTTAAGGATTAGGTTTTGGAAAAACAAAAAGAACTCTTAAAAGGAGGAAACAATAAGAAGTGGGGGCAACTTTCTTGATCTTGGTTCTTTGCAAGAAATATAACAGAAAATGGGGGTGCCGAGTAGAAACAGGGGGCAGTATGGTGGAGTGAAAACATAGGGGAAGAAGAAAAAGACTACAAAAGGGTAGAATTTGTGAGGTAAGGTACAGGCAGAAGGGAAACAAAGGTTAGGGACTGGATGGTTGTAGAACCACAATTTTCTACACCACACTATTTTCAAAATGAACTTATTATCAAGTATGAGGAAGGGAGTCAGGGGGATCCACAACGGGCATATGGCAACATGGAGGAACGGGATGTGATTTCCTTATTATACAACGTATGTAGTAAAAGCACATTTCCAGGTACGTAGTCTGAAAACTAGTAGCTTGCATATTCCAATTACTGGTTGCCTTAGATAATGTCATATCCGTCACTGATCTGGAGAAATATTCATGTGTCGGTTATTTCTTTCTTTCTTTAAAAAGGTGTTATGTCCAACTATTATGATTGCTTGTCGACTTGAGCCTATAGTATCAAAGTCAGCTTCTTATATAAGCTTTGAGACCCCAAAGTTAGTTCAATACTCATGCAAATCATACCATGCCTTTGGGAAAAATTTGAAAAGTTATGGAAACGTACCACCCAAAAGTGGGAAACCAATCAAATACCTTTATCCTGTTTCTTGTTTGCATGAATAATGGTTTAAACTCCTCTTCTGGCAATATTTCATTCATACCAAGAGGGATTTCTCTATTTTAGTTGTTGATGTGTATGCTAGTTTCCTTTGGTATAGATTCATTTCGTTCTTCTTCTTTGCATCTCTGCCGAGTAGTTAGGAATTTGTTGATAATACCTAAATCTCTGCAAAGCTTCCATGTTCTTTTCCAATCCCAATCTACTTACCTAATCCGGAACTAGTGATAAATTTGGATATCACCTTTCAAGCTTTCCCCGCACTTGGTTTTGAAGGATGCCGCTAGCCAAAGCCCTTGTCGCCTCAAACCTTTAGGATATTTTGGTCTAGCTTATCCAAATTACGCTATAACTTGTCTCTAGGAAAATCTGGAACTTTGCGAATTAGGGGTTAATCTAGGTACGCATTGAAGCCATGCACTTTATTTTACTTCCAGCGCTTCCCTTATTTGGTACACGCTGAGTTTAATTACTAGCATTTAGTGCCTATGTTGTTTGCATATAAAGCTAAACATTATACCAATCATTGTTTGGAGATCAAAATCGCATTTAAGTAAGTAATTCGCTTTCAATGTGTAGAGTTTTGCGCTGGAATCATTGAATATGTCTTTGTCTGGCAACTGAAACCTTGCATTTGTGTTTCACTTCAGTGAATGCGTTTTAAGTTTGAAATACCTTATTTCATTTCACTTGCTCTATTCTTGTTAGTCGTTGCATATTTATTGTGTTTGGAATTCAATCACTATTCGTTGGGAATCTTTCCCTATTTCCTCTATGAATATGCCGAATTGCTTGGCAATCATGTTTTGTAATATGTTTTTACTTCACCTTTAATTGAAGAATATGTATATATATTGGCACTCAAATTGATATAATTACTTAATTATGTATGTTTGTATGTGCATGTTTATGCCATTTTATATTCTATTTTATTGAAAGTTGTATTATGTTTTGAATATAAACATAACTATATATAAATAAATGGATTATATTATTAAGTAATACTTGCTCTATTGTGTTACTATAATCATCCCTATTGATGGTTAACATTCACATCAAGAAATTTGCATGTAATAATGATCTTGCAAGGATGGGGTGTCATTCATCAGTAAAGTTTTGATTCCATTTATTTATCAAAGTCATGCCATTATCATCCCAACTCCATAAGCGACTAAACGTAACATTTTCCTTGATGATAATTTAACTTATAGAGTGTTTATTAAATGTGATTATTTGTGTTGCCAACACTAACTTACAAATTAGTTATTTGCATGCATTTTTTTACAATTGTAGGTACAATATGTTGGAATTTAAATGCAATCATGTGAAATTTTATTATAATGATGGAATATAACTTATATACAATATAGATCTAAGAGCACATCTTTTGAAGAAAATTTGAGGAAACTTGTTAGGTATGCATTTACTCTTTATCTTACCACTTGGAAGGAAAATTAGGAATTTTGTTTACTAAAGGCATTAAATAGTGTTACCTTTAATAAGGTATTCTTGTATGAGCAAAAGATGCTCACCGACATGTTTGTAATAGTTTCGAGCTAACAATTGTGATAAATTTTTCAGTGCACTTGAGTGATAAATAAGAGGTCATTAGAAGTAGAGTAGCCTTATTTGCGAACACTTGGGAATGAACCAGGATAGTGTTGGCATTACCTCATTTTCCTATGCAAGGATGATGCATTTGTGGAAGGAATTAAATGCTAAGTTTGTAGATTTATGTGACTTGAAAAGGAATTTCAACATGTTCCTTGTGATGTAAAGAAATGTAATGACTGTGAGACAATATGCTCATTGCCCGTGAGGCATCTAGTAACCTTTGAGATTATGTAGCCAATAAGGCTCTGCCAGTGAGGCACTTTATTAAGCCAGAGAGGCACTTTTAGCGAGTGGTTTTTTCACCCCTATGAGGGTTTTCCACTCATGAAAATCTTTGCGTTATGGTTCTTGTGTTGTTATATATATGATCTTGTTGTTGATCCTTAATTTACATTACAACATTTGATATATAATATTCTTGTGTAAGCCCCTATAGCTATTTCTAATTAAGGCATCACCATGTTTAAACATACTTTGATTCGTTCACATGTGTAACTTCATTTGAATTTAGTACTGAAGCAATTTAATTTCTGCACCATTTTAAGATTATGTTATTTTACTAACTAAAACTGGAAATTAAGGGTTATAATCAGAAAGTGAGTTTTATGAAACGCTACATGTTGTAATGTTACTTAAACATTCACATTAGGTCCTCAATATTCAAATTATGATATCTTGTGAAGGTGTTGTGAAGTGTTGTAACACATTTCTATGCTTTTCTAGACTCTTCTTATTATAATTCATCGAAATATCATCTTTTTATCCTTTATCATGTCCTATTTCAAAGTGTTGTACAGTATTACAACAATCTTTGATGCTTTTCTAGGATTGTTATCACTAATTAAACCTTTCTTACGCTTTATTTTTCCCCTTTATGCATTTATAGGCCTTAATTAAGTGTGTTTTTTAATACAAACCCAATAAACAACATTAAAAGCAACTTAATTCTGAACACCCACTTGCAAGCCTAGAGTGGGACTCATTTTCCATGGGTGGTAAATGAGTCCCTTTTGACTCAAAATTAAAAATAATTCAAATTTCTTTTGGGTTTTTATTCATTAAGACCTTATGTCAGCCTATGATGTTGTATTCTTGGGTAATTAGTGCATAAGTGTGTACAAATAAGTGTTTTTTATCCACTTTAACCACTATTCATCTCGTTCACTCATTCATCATCAATTAACATTCTTGCATTCAATCTATTCTAACATCATTTGATCAAGCAAACATCAAGCATCTTGGAGCAGCCATTGACATATCTTCAAACTTCTACAATAAGGATTTGGTGAGCTTAGGACACTTGCATGTTGTTTATTCATCATTCCTTTCTTGTTTCCATTTCATTTTTTATCAAGGGTTTGAATACCAAAGTGGGATTTGACCAAGGTAAATCCCTATACTCTAACCCTTAACCATTTTCCCCTTCTTTACATGTGTGTTTTTAGGTCTTGTAGGTAGATTCATCCAAGAAATGGGTGTTGGAAATTGGTCAACAAGTCATCAAGGTTTTTCAAGTCAATCAAACCCTAATTCAAGCTTGGAGACAACATTCAACCCATTTTCTACAGATCATTTGACTACGTCAACCCAACAAGAATTCAAGTGTAGATTTGGACCCACAAACTTGATCCCTGAATTTGTAGATTTTTTGGAAGAGGAATGATTCACCATTAGTGGTGAATGAGTCCCACTTTCATGCTGAAAAAGTTGATTTCATCATAATTCAATTCCCGATAGTCAGAAACCTGTTTCAATAAACTTTACTAGAAGTAAGATTGATTCACCATCAGTGGCGAATGAGTCCCACTAGTCATAAAAAAATATTTTTATAGCATTCAAGAACCTTCCTACATCAACATTCAACTTCTAGGTGCAGTTTGTTAAGTCTCATTCAATTCTACTTGCATTTGTTTATGTTTCTAGTTCATTTTTTCATATCACACTGTGTTTTCAAACACTTCATATTCCATTGGTTTTGCATTCATAATCAATCAATTTTATCAATTATCTGCATTTAAATCATTGCATTTAGTCATAATTACATCATACATACCTTAGTTTGAGTGAACCACCTCAGTTTTTGGGTCTATCTCTCTCCTTTTAGGTGAAAAACCCTAAGAGTGCAAGAGAAGTACATAGCACTACAAAAATTGATATTGATTGTTATCCTATCATCCCATAATTCCTTAAAAAAATCCTATCATCATGCCATAGTTGTAGAATTTTCCATGCTCACTATTGCATGCTCCTTCCCATCACCTATCTTGGCTCATTCTTTCCTTCCACTCAGTAGGGGCAAGAAGTTGATTACCCTTGTCCTAGTAATGCATTTGTCCTTGTCTCTAAACTGTGTTATTTACCTTCTGCTTATACTACTTGAGATTGAGAAGCCAATACCTTAGTTAATGGTTGACTTACATTTGCATTACTAGGCTCTTTGGTTTGTTTGTATGTGTGTATCGTGTTCCCCTGTAATGTGTGTTTGATGTTCTCTCTCTTTGTCAACTTCCTCTATTTGTACCTCTATTCTTCTATTTATCATACATTTTTACACTTTATTTTTTTCTTTTGTTTTGTGTTATCCTTTTGGGGATGATGCAAAGCATAGAGAAAACCTATGTCTCTTCCATGTTGACCCAAAAGGTCCATTTGCTTTCTTTTTTGCTTTGCTTGTATTTTCCTTTTGGGGATGATCCAAGGCATTGAGACCAAACTGTCTCCTTCATGTTGACCCAAAAGCTTTTCCTTTTCCTTTTCATTTTCTTTTCGCCTATGTTCTCCTTACGGGGATGATGAAAAGTGTTGAGACCACAATGTCTCTTCCATGTTGACCCAAACGGACTTTCTTTTTCTTTTCTTTTTTCAGTCTCTTTGTGTCATTCTTCCAATTCTATGTATTTAGGGAATGATGATAGTTTCGGGCTCTTTCATAAAAATATTACAGTAATGAACATATTGAACCCAAATCCATAGATCCCTTATGTGTTTGGTGTGTTCCTTTTTGGGGGAAACCCCTCTTTCTTTTGTTCATTTTCCTTCACATGACACAACCTTACTAAAAAACATATAACTTGGCATAGGGGCTTTCCTAGTTGGGTCTCATTTCTTGTTTTCTTTGTTGCATCTTTCTTTGCTACTTTAAAGTAATTTCTCATAGAACGGTGTGTAGCAATTCCTTTAAAGTGGGGGCATACATTGGCATTATCATTTTGCATTTGTTGGTTCTTAGTGTATACACCTGAAAATGGTCATCACACTCAATTAATTAAATACAACCTATTTGATTAATGCTTCGACTACATATAAATAAGGTCTTACTTTATTTATATTTTTCACTTTCCTTTTAATTCTCCTAATTCACATTCTTCTAAATTAAATAAAAAAAAACCCTAAACGTGTTTATTTAATTAATCTTCCCTAATCCTGATTAAGAATTAGAGCACATTTCTACAATTTTTTATGTGCCACCTCATAAAGGTCACATGAAAATAAATAAGTCTAATTATTAATTAGAATTATCCTCACACACTTCCACCAATAACAAAAAGCACATGGCTTTATTCCCTCACACACTTCCACCAATAAGAAAAAGCACATGGCTTTATTCCCCCACACTTCCAACAAATTTGGAGCACATGGGTCTTTGTTTCACACACTTGGAATCTCATACATTTGGCATGCTTCCAATTGTTCAAGGGGATTCTCTTCACACACATGGCATGCTATCCTTGGTCAAGGGGACAACATCCTGATTCCTTTCATCTCCACCGTCTATCTTGTCTCCTTTGAATCTAAACCGTTGATAGGTGCCACCTCACAAAATGCTTGCGAAACTCTATAAATACACCCCTCATCCTTTGCATTATGATCCACCTTTTGAGTAATGTTACAATTCTATTTTGAAATACAAATTTGAATAGTGTTATAATGCCATTTTCCATCCACACTTTGAGGATTGTTACCATGCAGGTTTTTCGTAGGAGGTTGGAGCTTTCATGGAGTCTTATACTTAGCTTGCATATCATATGTTACTTTGTATTCTCATCTTAGATTAATTAGTTGCTTCATAGTTACATTTTATCATCTCCATTGCATCATAGTTACATTTTAGGTTAGTTTGTTTTATGTTTGCATTTGAGCATATGCATAATCATAGATAGCTCATTATAGTTGCATATCATCTCACTCATCTCCACTTGTTCATCCATCACCAACATCATCCTTCGTTTATCGTTGAATTCATCATCAATTCCATCATCTTGTTTCATTTAAGATCATACCATTAATCCTTCCACCACACATTTGCACATAGAAATCATCTTAGCTTGAATATTAAGCATAAAATCTCATTTTCTAGGTAGTCATTTTAACAACGTTTGTGCTCATAGAAATATGAGGGCCAAACAGTTTAATAAATCCCTAGAATTAGAGAACAATGATACGTATTTGAAAAGTTTGATTGTATTACGAAATAGATTAGTTTTACTTGCTTCAAACTTTGAATGTAAACCGTTTCATAAAGGTTTATGTTGACATTAAAATAACTAACTCACTCTACACATTTCGACACACGCACACTTAATGTAGCATTGTTACTTCATACGATGCATTTGTCATTTTGTGGATGGCATTGGGTGTGATGTCCTTCATAAGTGTGATCTATCTTATCATATTACATTCCTCTTTGTGGCTTGATGCAATGCACTACATCCCCTAAGTTGTGAATTTTCTATTCTTTGATTGGTCCTCTCTTGGAGGCATAAGACACAATGTTCCCTAAGTGATAGACCTCACATGAACTTAACAAGACTCCTTTGAAATTTCTTTTACATTTTAGATTTTTGCATTCATATGGCCACCTTGCATAACAAAACTTGCATGCTTGTGGTACCATCCTAATTGCTCATGAGTTCTAAGCATATGAAGCTTTTCTTGTCTCATGAAGCACGAACCGACATTTTCCTTTGTGGCACCTTATTAAGGTTATCAATAGGTATAACTTTAATATGGTTGAGCGGGAAGCCCATTTTGTGGCATGACTTTCCCCATAGCCACCTATGTGTTTGTGAGTACATACCACTTGAGCATATGTTTCTCACCTTTTGGGCCTTCTCACTTGGCAGAAAGCCATGAGTTATGTCACTCCAGAGTGAGTATGCATTTTATTTTTTGGAAAAACAGCCTAGATTTGATCCACAACTAGCTAGACAAATGATCGAAGCTTGATCCAACTTTTCCTTTCTCTCTTACTTCTCTTTTTCTCTTCATATGTGTGTTCCTTTTGTTCTTAAGTTTATTTTTCCATGGGATCTTCATCCTTGGGGCTTGATCTTCCCTCTTGATCATTGTCATTCCATCTTTCTAGCATAAGTGCATTTGGATCCCTTTCAATATGCATGGCTACTTTAGTGTGAGTTTGAAGCAAGTTCATCCTCTCACTAAAGTGGGGGCTAAATGTATCATAGAAAAATGGATCTTGGACATTTTCATGCTCATTTAGGTCTTTCTCTTGTGATGCTTGACCTATTTTTCTTTGATTTAATGTTGCAATGTAACTTAAACATTCACATTAGGTCCTAAATATTCAAATTATGATGTCTTGTGAAGGTGTTGTGAAGTGTCGTAACACATTTCTACACTTTTCTAGACTCTTCTTATTATAATTCATCTAAATATCATCTTTTTATCCTTTATCAAGTCCTATTTAAAAGTTTTGTAAAGTCTTGTAACAAGCATTCATGCTTTTCTAGGCTTGTTATCACTAACTACACCTTTCTTATGCTTTATTTGGCCCCTTTATGCACTTATAGGCCTTAATTAAGTGTGTTTTTGAATACAAACCCGACAAACAACATTTAAAGAAACTTAATTCTTGGCACCCACTTGAAAGCCTAGAGTGGGACCCATTCGCTATGGGTGGTAAATGAGTCCCTTTTGGCTCAAAATTAAAAATAATTTCAAATTTCTTTTGGATTTTTATTCATTAAGACCTTATGTTGGCCTGCAATGTTGTATTCTTGGGAAATTAGGGCATAAGTGTGTATAAATAAGTTTTTTCCATCCATTTTAACCCCCATTCATCTCATTAACTCATTCATCATCAATTAGCATTCTTGTATTCAATCCATCCTAACATCATTTGATCAAGCAAACATAAAGCATCTTGGAGCAGTCGTTGACATATCTTCAAACTTCTACACTCTTCTTATTATAATTAATCTAAATATCATCTTTTTATCCTTTATCAAGTCCTATTTCAAAGTTTTGTAAAGTCTTTTAACAAGCATTCACACTTTTCTAGGATTTTTATCACTAATTACACCTTTCTTATGCTTTATTTGGCCCCTTTATGCATTTATAGGCCTTAATTAAGTGTGTTTTTGAATATAAACCTGACAAACAACATTAAAAGCAGCTTAATTCTTGGCACCCACTTGCAAGCCTAGAGTGGGACCCATTCGCTATGGGTGGCAAATGAGTCCCTCTTGGCTCAAAATTAAAGAAAATTCAAATTTCTTTTAGGGTTTTATTCATTAAGACCTTATGTTGGCATGTCATGTTGTATTCCTGGGTAATTAGGGCATAAGTGTGTATAAATAAGTGTTTTTCCATCCATTTTAACCCCCATTCATCTCATTAACTCATTCACCATCAATTAGCATTCTTGCATTCAATCCATCCTAACATCATTTGATCAAGCAAACATAAAGCATCTTGGAGCAGCCATTGACATATCTTCAAACTTCTACAACAAGGATTTGGTGAGTTTAGAACACTTGCATGTTACAATTTATTCATAATTCCTTTCTTGTTTCCATTTCATTTCGTTATCAAGGGTGTGATTACCAAAGTGGGATTTGACCAAGGCAAATACCTATACTCTAACCCTTAACCATTTCCCCCCTCTTTGCATGTGTATTTGCAGGTCTTGTAGGAAGATTTGTCAAAAAAATAGGTGTTGGAAAGTGGTCAACAAGTCATCAAATTGTTTCAAGCCAATCAAACCCTAATTCAAACTTGGAGACAACATTCAACCTGCTTTCTATAGATTTGACTTTGCCAACCCGACAAGAAGACAAGTGTAGATCTAGACCCACAAACTTGACCCCTAAATTTGTATATTTTTTTGATGACTAATTTTCCTTAAGTTGCGAATGAGTACCACTTTCAAGATGAAAAAGTAGATTTCATCAGAATTCATTCCCGACAGTGAAAAACCTATTTTGAAAAAGTTTACCAGAAGTAGGACTAATTCACCATCAGTGGTGAATGAATCCCACTGGTCATAAATATAGATTTCTATAGCATTCTAGAACCTTCCAACATGAGCATTCAACTTCCATGTGCACTCTGTTAAGTCTCATTCAATTTTATTTGCATTTGTTTATTTTTTTTAGTTCATTTCTGTATATCACACTGTGTTTTCAAACACTTCATATTCCATTGGTTTTGCATTCATAATCAATCAGTTTTATCAATTAGCTACATTTAGATAATTGGATTTAGTCATAATTACATCATACACAACTTAGTTTGAGTGAACCACCTCATTTTTTGGGTCTATCTCTCTCCTTTAAGGTAAAAAAACCCTAAGAGTGCAAGAGAAGTACATAGCACCACAAAAATTGATGGTTCACTCAGCTAGGAAAAGTTTCGAGGATATGAAATAACATGTAAAAAGGTGGTCCTAGGACCTAGGAAGGGCCCATTAGCTAGGTGTTGAATGGGTCATAGGTTATTGGCCTTAGACTCAAACCTTGCCAAATTAAGTGTTATGAAACACTATTAATGAGTTTTGGGATTTATCCTTTTGAAAATGCAATAAATAAGGCTTGGATTTGAATTTAGGGGTCAATTAAGCTCAAATTAACCTCAGTTAATTAATAAAGGCTCCCTATATTAGTGTGAAAGTGTAAAGAAACACTTTACAACACCCTAAATAAGGCACAATTAAGTCCATTTTATCAAAAGGGTCCTATACTTAATGTGAATGTGTTACAAAATTAAACCAAGGCAACATTAGGTTCATTTATTGTTAATTATTCCCAAATTAAGGAAAAATGATAGTTTTTCCGTTACTACATATACCTACAGATACTTGTTTATCTTTTTGCTAAGACTAGTTAGGAAATTTTTTAGAGAAAAATTAGAGACCACAAAGGAGGTTCATTTATTGAACTTGAAAGCCCTTTCAAAATTGGAAAGTGTGTGACTTTTCCTCATCGGAAGGGGTCTTGATAATATCCTTCACTTCTAGTGGTTGATGTGTTCCATTTGGGTGAGTTATCCCGAGAAAGATTTCTATACCAAGATCTACAAACTTAAGTGATCTACATAGTCACTCCCAATTGTCTGAAGGAGGGGTACCTCGACAAAATATGTATCCTACACCACTAGTATGTCTTCACTTGGAATGGTAGTAGATCATGGGGATATTTTGTGCGGGGAAGATTAGTTGTGTGTGCTTTGGAGCAACTTCTTTTTGGCAAGGGAAGTGATGCTTATTGTAACTACCTTATCACTTGTTGAATAGACTAGGATTAGAGTAGAACTAGAGGCCATAGGGGAGGAGTGTTTCCTCTTTTTTGGTCCAATTTTTGGATCTAAGCAAAAGCCTCTAGTGAGGAAAGGAAAATATTCCCTACATGTGCTTATATTTCCTATCTATTTATTATGGTTGGTGTGAGGTGGTGCTACTACTGACAATCCAAGTTGTTTCTAGGATGAGCGAAGAGACAAAAAGTGTGCAAAAATCTTGAGGTATGGTGGGTTGCTATGACATTTATTTTTTTGCTAGGATAGATGAATGCAAGGATGGGTTCTGACCTGCTCCTTTCACTATGAAAGACACATATTCTAGAGTTCTAGAAGGGAAAAGTGAGGATGGGTGTGTAGAGGAATGGTATGTGGAGCATAAGATAATTGGATTTTCTAACACAAGTTGTTGCTTCCAAGACTCATTCAAGATTGGAGTGAATTCCAAGGCTTTTGGGGAGAGGTTTTTTAGCATTTAGGATGACACAAATCCTAGCCGGCTTGCAGGAGAATTTGACAAACTTCAAATCAATTTTCCAGAAGATGCCAATGGAGTTACCTATGACTTATAGTATTTGGGGTTCCCTATATTCAAGAGGGAGGTTTTTTGGCTAGATCAAGAAGGGTATGTATTGTATGGAGGTTGAACTAGGGTTGAAATGATAGGCCTAGGGTTGGAGTTATAGGGAATTCCCATTAAAGAATCAAACTTTTTCTTTGAGGGCTTTATCACAATCTTCTCTAAAGGTGAAAATAACCAAAAAAGTAACCACTACCCTCTTGTATGTAAAAAACTTATGAAACCTCTAACCATTAATTGTGGGCCAATGCTTCTAAAATATTAATGGAAGGGATGTAGTTGAAGATATTACCTATAAGCACATGAGTTTTGAGGAAGGACATGGAAGGAAGCAACAAATCTTCATAGATGTGCACACAATATTTTGACAGAGCAAATAAATACAATAGTGTAGCCAGTTTATGATGTTTTAGGAACCAATTTGTTTTGAGGAACCCACCTCTCTATTGGTTAGGCAGGAAGCTTGTAGTATGAATCTAGGTGTTATTTTTTCCTTTTCTTAGATTTTGATTGAAGGGTTTAGATCCTAGCGGTATGGTGTTGGGGAAAGTGGCAATAATGTTCTAACACCCTTGTTGATAGGAAATTAGAGTAGTAGAGAACTAATCAAGTAGGAGATCGTGAGGGAAATGTAGAGGTGGCCCACCAAGCCATAGGAAAACTGTAGATCAGCCATGGGTGAGTTTTGACTCACTCCTAGGGGATATTAAGAACTGCCACCAGAAGTTCCCTCTTAGAAAACCAAGTGGGATCTTTATACCTTGGTTCTTGGGCACATTTATGGTGTTTCCAGGCCTAAGGATCTCCTTCGAACCATGAGAGGGAAGGTCTCCATCGATTACCCGGTTGAAGTTTTGAAAAATTCCCATTAGGGGACCACTGCCATTCCCGCTCCATCATCTTCAATTTGCATTTATGATATATTATATTTATTTATATGTCCATGAATATTATTTTAAATAATATCTTTTAATTAAAAAATTATTTTATTGTAAATATTAATATATTAAATGATAGAGATAATGTACACATTTTAAACAAAATTTTATTTAATTTTTACTTTAAATACTATCTAAAATTATTTACTAACTATTTTATTTATTATAATTATTGTAATATTTCTACTTATTATATTATTTATTAGATAAAAATAAATTTATTTACTTTTATTTTTCTACTATTCACTTCTTTTTTTCACAAGTTTTTAAATAAATGATTTATTACATATCTTAAATACATAATTATTTCAATAGTTTTACTTACTATTTATGTTTTATTTAATATACATTAAATCTATCATACATATCTTTAGAAAAGAATATGTAAAAGTTATTGAGAGATATCTTTCATGAGGCGCCTATTTTGAATCAATTTGTTGTATATAAGTTGAATAGATGCCTTGGAAATAATATCTCTTGGCATGTTTTCCATAGATTTTTCTAAAGACATGTATGCTAATAGCCTCCAAATTGGAAAAAGAACAATAATTGTTTACTTGTCTAAATTATTTTAGTAAATAAACCATTTTCTTTGAGTTATAATAGTCCAACAATTATACATGAGTTTAAAAGAGAAATTAAGAGTCATGTATCACTAGAAACCTCTAGAACTAGACCTTTAGTAGTTCATTGAAAATGCTCTTGTCTATGTATCCGTTTAAGAGAAATAAAGGTTTCATAGTTCATGTCCATAACCATAATATGACATATTTAATGAGAAATCTCTAGACTCAAATCTATTCCTTGGGTCTTCATTCAAAATAGTTGAATTTATGTATCTCTTTAATAAAATAAAAAGTTTTGTAGTTCATATCAATAGTCATAATATGTTATATATGATAGAAATCTCTAAGCTCAAACTCATTATTCAACAAATTATTTTTTAAAATGATAGAGATCCATCTCTAGATAAATAAAAACGGTTTTTTTTTTTTTAATTCTAAAATATTCTTAAGACATAAAAAATATTCACAAAAGAAAATTGTAATTCTTTAAAGTCAAAATAAATTTATCTCAAACCAAACTCATCTTTATGTGTAAAATTTCCCTTATAATTTCTTACTTCTTGTCTAAGCTGACTTCATAACTAGACATTTATAAGAGTTTAAAACTACCAAAATTCCTTCTTATAAATATTCTTTACAACCAAATCAAATCGTTTATAAATATTCTTCACGACCAAATCAAATCGATTTCAAATTTGAGTGTAATTGATCATCTAGTCAAATGTACTTTTGAAAGTATACAAATACAGGGAAAAAAGGCAAACTGTGATAGTAAATTACAATAACAATTTAGCTAAAATAAAATGATTACAGGCAAAGACAACGGTGTTTTTTCCCCTAAAATTTCAAGCTAAAATAAAAATAACGATTTTTTTCCTCTAATTTGAAGATGATGGGTGAGCACTCTATAAATGTCAATACAAAATCTACTTGGAAAAATAAGTGAGTCCATATGCATGAATTATATATATACGAGAAAAAATACTTGATTAAAAACCCATAAAAGTAAAAGTATAACCAAATTCAATTAGAAAAAATTATAATTAAAGAAACTTAGAAGTCTTAGCATTAACAAAATTTAGCTAGAATTTACTTTGCATTGAAATTTAAGTTTATTTTACAAATTGAACTTAAAAGGACTTCGCTGCAATCGATTTTCCAGCATGTACTAATCTTCCATAAGAAAATGAAAATGTCGCAGTTGAGCGCTGGAATCGAAATCCTATTGAACAGTCAGATTGGAATTCGAAAACGTTTTATAATTTGCATTTCACTGTATACAATCAAATGATCTGAATATAATAACTCAACTAAATTTATCTTAGTGGAAGAAGATACGACGTGAGAGACAAAATGAAAAATGGAGAAAATACATAGCTACAAATAAATGGAGTGGTAACATTTGATTTTATCATTTATTATTAATTATTTTTGTTTATGGGTTGGTAAAAAAATTAATATATGTTTTTATTAATATGTTCATATCATTATATCATTACTTTTCAATCTTGGTCACATTGTAAATTACATCTATTGGTATAGATATCTTAAATACATTTACCTAAAAGATACCAAAGATTCATTTCAATTATTCATGATTGTTAAAACTATACATATTATTATATATTACTTCATTATTTTAAATTATTAAGAATTATTTTAGTTTCTTTACATTCTTTGGACTTCTATTTGAGAGTTATTTTATTTTAATTTATTTACTTACAAATTATTTTATAGTTTTAGTTTTTCAAATATACGTCCCTTGTGTTTTATTTTCTGTTAACACCTCAAGGCATTCACTTCACTCCTTACTATCACTATAGTTATGCCTCTTGATGTAATTAAAATAATTCTAAATTAATTTAAAATAAATTTTAAATAAATAAAATAATTGAAGACTAATGTCTATATTATTTTATTTGTTCTTATGAATCATGTTTGTACACTTTATTAAATATATTTTGAAAATAATATAAATATCTTAAATAAATCTATCTAAAATATATCTATGATATTTTACGTAGTATTATATATTAAACTTATTTATATGTATGAATGTCATTTAAAAAAAAAATTATAGATTCTTTTTTAAAATCAATATAAATTATTTAATTTTAATCTCAAATCTATTTACTACGTATATGTCTCAAGCATATACCTATTTCAATGGTTTTATAAACTATTTAATTTAATTTAATTACTTTAATAGTTTTATTTATCATTTTATTTACTAATTTACAACTATTTTATTTGTTTATTTTCTAAAAAAAATTGAAACAAATTATTTATTGCATTAAATACATATCTATTTCAATAGTTTTACTTACTACATTATTTATTAGTCAAAAGATAATTTATTCACTACAATTTTCATGCAATAATTTTAATTTATTTTGTAAGAAAATATTTAATAGTTTTTACCTTTATTTTTTCTTTATTATTGATATTTTATATTTTTAGATGATACTTTATCTTATTTTAAAAAGCATAATAAATATTTAATATTTATATGTGACTTTTGATTTTTTTGATTTTTTTATAAAAATCACTATTTATTACAAATCATTTTATTTGTAAATTGCCCAAAAAAATGATATTATTAACACATCATTATATTGTACCCTTACTCTCCTTATAGTTTTGGCCTCATAAAATAAAGTAATTCTATAATAAAATATAATAATAATTGGAATTATATTTATTCTTACGAATCATATATATATCATTGAAATAAATAAACAAACTAAAAGAAAAATTCATATCTTTTTTCAAATTTTAAAAAATTTAAGATTTCAAATTATAAATAACCCGTCAAATAAGTCTGTCTATTCGGTAATATAATTAAATGGGTTAAGAGAAGTCTACGAAAGTATTATTTAACTCATATATAACTAGTGATATACTCTAATTTAACCCTACGTTAAATGGTGCATTGCAATAAAAAATACACTACAGTTTAGCAAACTAGGACATTAAAGGGTGCATCGCAATAGTGCTCCAACTTGGCCGTATTAACAAGAGCTCTCGATCTTCAGACAATTGATTGTCGTTTAAGGAAATGTTTCACTTTCTTGGTTTAGCAAAGCCTAAAACGATTGAAACGCTTGAATTTGACTGAATTACAGCAACTAAATTCCACTGACATTGTTTACACGCCATAAATGAGCACTAGATTATATTATTTTAAAACAAAATCGTTACACCAGTCACACCTTTGCTCCGATACAAAGCTTGCCAAAGAATTTCAAACGTCATGCATGAGTACCAAATTAGCGTGTATTTTGGTTTCTTAGCTATCAACGCGGTTCAACTCATGAAAGTGGCATGGGAAATAATGAGTGGGCAGGCAAATAAATGACCGCCAATGGCCGTCAATGACCGCCCCAGTTACTCGCCAAAAGTAAACTCCATACAAACATCATGTAAATATACCGACCAAGAAGTCAAAAATTTCAACTCAGTGGCAAAGGTAAGAAAATGAAATTTCCGGATTGCCGATATCCTAGGAGGGGCCCTTGCAATAGTCAAAGAAGTTCAATGTTGAAAAGTGCATTATTAAATGGCCAAAATTTAGACATTCAAATTAAAACTGGTTGGTGAATTAGTAATTTATCGATGTTAGTAGTCTTTCCAAGTTAGGCGCAAGGTTTGGGCATGCGTGGAAAATGCAGGAATGATTACAAAGAGCATGTTGTCTCTGCAAAGATTTCATAAGGTGGACTGCAACTGTAGGACGGTGCCCAAAAGTTGACTGCAGCAGAATCAATTAACACTAGCTAGAGGGATCTTCAACTTACCAATACAGGAAGAAAGCGGATCGAATTAATTCTAGAAAAAGTGTGGCAAAGGATGAAGTCACGTATAAGTCATGAAGTCGTCATAGAATTCTGCTGTGCAGTGGAGCTTTGGATTAGATTTTTATTAAAAAAATGGCAAGGTGGACATACATCATGCTTCCGTATGAACAACACTAAGAATCCTGCCCGCACTGTAGATGTCAATCTCCATCAGGCCATCCCCATGGCACCTGTGTCTCCATCAACCCATGTTGCATGCAACGTTCCAGAGAGCATTAATGGGCTAAACTCATTTACGCCTGCTAATACTAGTAGGTCTGCCCTTATAAAAGCCTTACAGATATCTGTCTTTCTCCATTCGAAATTTAGTGGTGAATACTAGCAGTGGAGCCCACCTGAGAGATGTCTGGTTGTGAACATTACACCGATTTCTGAATTCCCTTTCGGGGAAATCAAAGAGAGTCTATAGTTTCCTCCACTAATGCTAGTGGTTATCATACAATTAATTTCTGTCTAGTGTTCCGTAGGGTTTTTGCACTGAACAGCAAGAACAAAATGGAAACCCAAAATCAGAAGGCCATTTCTAGCGTGAGGGAAAACTCTTTGGTGGCGCAGAAATGGATGAGCTTTGTTGCCTCAATCTGGATCATGTCAATAAGTGGCTCCAATTTTGATTTCTCAATATATTCCTCAACTTTAAAGACAGTTATGGATATTGATCAGATCAAGCTCAATAATTTAGCTGTGGCGTCAGATCTGGGGAAGCTGATCGGCTGGGTATCCGGCATGGCTTGCATGGTTTTGCCTACGTGGGCCGTCTTAGGCATCGCCGTTTCTTTGGGTATGATAGGCTATGGTCTTCAATGGCTGGTAGTGAGCGGAACAATCGCGCCCCTGCCCTATTGGGTGGTATGTAACAGACTACTTTAGAACCAACTTGTATCTAAATATAGATTAAAAATGCTTTCTTGTTACTGACAATCATTTCTTGTTATAACGCAGATGTATATATTGTGCATGATGGCGGGCAACAGCATCTGTTGGTTGAATACAGTTTGTTTCAGGGTGGCGATAAGTAATTTTCCTGGCAAGAGAGGAATTGCCTCAGGTCTGAGCACCAGCTATTCAGGGCTAAGCACAGTCATTTACACAAACCTCTCCAAGCTCATAAAACCCAACAGCCCTTCCTTTTATTTGCTCTTGAATGCTTTCGTCCCTGTGGTTGTTTGTGCCATCACTGTGTTCTTCATTAGCAGTCCGCAGCCGAATACACTGATAAAAGACGAAGATGAAGGCAGAGATTTGTATATATTCACCTTCATTGCAATTGTGACGGCGGTCTATTCCATCGTTTTTGAGTTCCTCCCCCAAGGAGACAAAGGCCGCGAAGGGGCGTACATGGCTGTGCTGGTTTTTCTGCTCCTGTCTCTTCTGTACGTCCCTCTCAAAGCAGCCCTGCGCATGAAGAAGCTCGAAAGGAGCGCTTCTACAAGGGTGACTGACATCGAAGCCGCCACAGAAATGAGATCTTCGGGGGAAAAGAATTGGGTTGAATACATGCAAGAAATCGGCGCAATAGATCTCAGTAGTGACTACAAGGATTTCTGTGACCTCAGGCGTCAAAATTCAAACCAAGTTGAACCTGTGCAAAACCACAACACAGTGGATGACATGGACCAAGAAGGAATTAGAACTCCTCCTGATTCAGATATTGTAAAAAAGCCCGGGTTTTTCAAACCAGTCCCGCCCGTGGGAGAAGAGCATGGCGCTTCTCAGTTGCTTCGAAGCTTCGATTTCTGGTTGTATTATTTCGTCTACTTCTGTGGAGGAACTGTGGCGCTGGTGTACATCAATAATCTGGGCCAGATAACTCAATCGCTGGGATACTCCAAAACCCCAAAATTGGTCTCGCTTGTCTCATCCTTGGGATTTCTTGGGCGAATTGCATCCGGATTACCCGACTATTTCCAGGTATGAGTCTCTCTTCCTTTTCTATCATAATTTTTATCATTAGATGGGAGATGAAAAAAGATATAATGGGTTTTATGTGCTTGAATGAACAAGCTGGATAATCAATCTTTCTTCCTTTTCCATTTTCTGGTTTTATAATTATCATTACGTGCTAAAAAGAATAATCTGGATGAGTTTATGTTAGCCATGTTAGAATAGCGAGCTTCAATAAATTAGAGAAATAAAACCACAACCTCCTCACTATCCTTGTAAACTGTGAAGTCTTCCTGCTACTGAAAAAGTACAGGGTTAGGGGATCAGTTTAAATGCTCTATTTAAGGTGGATTGATACCTTGTCTTTAAAGCCGTCAAAGTAAAGCTTTAAAGGTCCGGCCCGAACATTAAACATGACACGAAGGTTGCCATTGTAAACTCTACTCCACTGAATCGCCTGATCATCAGGGGAATTAGAACTCGATCCAACTATTGCTCTCCACCATTAATTTTATGATTGATAGGTTACCTAGCCTTACAAAAAAAAATTAAAAATATTGTAAATAATTTATTTCACCAATTCAAAGGAATTGAATAAAAAATATTAAATTTTATTTTCTAAAACAATTATATATACATATGGTTCTTTTTATGTCTTTGTGGTAAGATGTCTCTATTACTTTTATGATATATACATATGGTTCTTTTTATTATATATGCATATGGTTCTTTTTGTGTCTTTTTCTTTTCATTAAAGAAGAGATATATCTCTATTATTTTTACAATATTTTATAAAAATCTAAATGGTTTGAATTTTTTTTCAGAGCATCAATCGAATATTACCAAGACCAACTTGGTTAGGAATATGGATGTTGCCCATGGTACCTGCTTTGTTCCTTTTGTCGTTCTTCGATCAAAAGCAATGGATTTTGTATGGTAGCACTGCCATTATTGGTGTATCTGCAGGGGCAATAACCAGTGTTGCAGTGCCCACGTCTTCAGAACTATTTGGTATGGAGCATTTTGGTGTGAACCATAACATTCTCATCTCCAACATTGCTTTTGGTTCGCTTCTCTTTGGTGGCTTGGCAGGAACGATGTATGATCACAGTGCATCTTCAACCGTTGCCAACCATAAAGCAATTAATTGCTTAGGAAAAGCTTGTTATGCTAAGACCTTTTTAATATGGGGAGGCGTGTGTTCATTTGGACTTCTACTTAGTATAGTTTTGTGTTTTAGAACAATAAAATTGTATAAAACTCTACACAAAAAAAATACAATGCTAAACAATAGATCTCAAAGGTGATTAAAAGTCAAAAATAAAATAGAAGAGAATATATTAGAACTTGATGGCTTCTTACCTGCCTACATGGTTGTAAAATTAGCCAACCTTTTTCACTGTAATTGATTTTATAATATATCAAAATCCATTTTTCCTTAAAATTATGCCTTATACATTAATATATATTATTTTTAATTTTTTGAAAGTCCAAATTATCTTTATTGAAATAATGCTTTCGATCCTTAATAATTAAAAAACCTAATTGATCTACCCAACTTAATTGGGCACACATAGCACTAATACTAAAACAATGCATAATATTTATTTAATAATCAAAAGAAGACAATTACGGTTTAAATTAGATTATATTTACAAAACTGGACTAGTACTATGGTAGCCTCATAAGATAGCGATGCTTTAGAAATATATGTCCACGCACGATCAAAGTAATTTTAACCCGTTTTGTCACGGGAGGCGGGAAAGAAAATGTGGAGACTCTTTAGTCCAAATCGATCCACTTAACAAGTCAAATAAGGTTCACAATGTTACATAAACGCATCACATCAAAACAGATGTGTCCCACTTGTTGTCTGCTATTATAAAAAGAACGCTTTCACATTTATCCATGGAGAAGACTTTAGCACCCTCTTACAAATTGAGTTATTTATTTATTAAAGAAATAGATATAATTTGATTTGATGGTGTCATGTAAGTTATATCAAGGAAACAAGTAATCATGTATTAGTGATATAATAATATATTATTTAATTGTATGTTTTTGGATTAATTTTTTAAAGATAATTTTCAAACAATTTAATAAAGATATATGTTGTTGATGTCGTTATATTATTGGTGTCTTCGATTCAATTATAATAAATATCTTTTCCATAAGTTATATCAAAGAAACAACTAATCATGTAGTAACATTTTTGTTGTATATCTTTTAAAATATTTTATTTTGATATTTTAAAATAATTTAATAAAATTATAATTAATATGACTACATCATAAATAACTTCAACCCTAAACAAATACATATATATAATTTCAATAAAAATGTCAAAACTGTATTATTAATTATTTAAACTTTAAAGAATAGCTCTAAACACTTCACTTCTAAGTTACAGAATTCTAGCTTATTATTTAAATGTTTTGAAAAGTTCAAAATTAACCATTAAACGTAACTACCTGACCACTAACAAACAAGAAAAGGTATACCTAAAATCTCGCCTTGAGGAGCGTAAATCCGTACATCACTTCAAATATTTGCCTGCACGGGTGTAGATCCCTTCATCACCACGCATATACGTACAAAAAGGGAACTCTTTCATATTACGTCTGTTTTTAAATTCTAAAATTAATATTTTTGGAGAGAGTTTCGTTTTTTCTGTGATGTATTTTCTTTATAGATAAACGAAGGCTTCATAATGAGCTAAACATATTTTTTATGTATTTTTTAAATAATTCAATTGGAAAATAAGTTAATGTCAATATATATCAATGTTATAGTTAGTTTTAAAGAAGAAAAATGAGCAATGTAAAGGACGACAAATAGAAAAGCATTACGTTGTTGGGACTTAAAGTCTTGTATTAAGAGGAAAAGTGAGAAATGCAGATATAAGATTAAAGGGAATTTTTTATGGAAAAATGATAAGGGAGTTGATTATTTTTGTGTTATAAGAAAAAATAATTGTAAATGGCAATCTTTATTTGTTATGTGTTATTTTTTCAAATATGGGATAATGAATCTATTTCTCTTCAAGTCATATGTGTCATTTGATAAGTAGGAGGTATTTTTCCACAGCGTGTCAAATTATGATATTGCTATCAGGATTCAACCATGTAGTTTCGAGTCAAACTCATTGACCCATGTTTCATGAGTAGTGGTTCACAAGAACCCATCTCTCATGATAATGAATGGTCCACTTAGCACTCATTGCATCTAGGTGATGCTCACAGAGGTGAAGGCCTCGGGAGGTCACCCATCCCAAAGATCGCCAACTCAAGCTTAACCGGGAGTTTTCTCCAAGGTTAAGTTTGAGTCAAACTCATTGACCCATGTTTCATGAGTAGTGGTTCACAAGAACCCATCTCATGATAATGAATGGTCCACCAGCACTCATTGCATCTAGGTGATGCTCACTTGGTGAAGAAGTCAGGGAGTCACCCATCCATCGCTCCAACTCAAGCTTAACTGGGGAGTTTTCTCCAAGGTTAAGTTTCGAAGTCAAACTCATTGACCCATGTTTCATGAGTAGTGGTTCACAAGAACCCATCTCTCATGATAATGAATGGTCCACTTAGCACTCATTGCATCTAGGTGATGCTCACAGAGGTGAAGCACTGGTCCGTCCCGGGAGGTCACCCATCCCAGTACTGCTCCAGCTCAAGCGCGCTTAACCAGGGAGTTTTCTCCAAGGTTAAGCCCACTACTCATGAAACATGGGTCAATGAGTTTGACTCGAAACTACACGGTTGAATCCTGATAGCAATATCATCATATGTGTCATGTCAATTTTACAAGTTAAAATTTACTCTTTTGCGTCCCACAATTTTGGATCAAATAATATCTTTTTTTTTTTCAAATACATGTAAATAGCTCACAATTTTAACTTAATAAAGAAGAATTACCACCCAATAGCTAGCCTCCAATAACTTTGGTTGTTTACTCTAGTATTGGAAGAACTACTATAGCTCCTCAACCACAACTTAACCTATCTCATTTTTGACACAATTTTTGAAGAAAGTTTTTAAACCAACAACAATTATTTACGTCTTTCAATAGTTAATTGTATACTTTATGTAAGGGTTGATTAGTTTTATCAATAAATTGCAATCAAGGGGAACACTCCCATTATATTGCATAGTAAAGCTACATTGTTTCTGATTCAAATTTAAAATTCAAAATTTTATCCTTTATACAAAGGATCATCTACATATCCTTAACAATTTATCCAACTTTTACATATTTATCTATCCAATTACATAGTATTTAAAAAACTCGTTCTCGTAACTTACCTGATATTAGAGTTATTATCTATGAGCTCATTCATCCATTCAATGCCTTTATTTATTTTCCATCCCATTTCCCACTTTCAAATTCAATTCCCTTCATTGTTTTCTTACTTGTATATTAATTATGTAGCCACCATGTTTTAATGAAAGATTTCCACTATTGTACAACTAATTCATTCCTCAATAACATTGGCCTATCAATCAATGATATATCTACTTTATAAACTACTTAGATATTATCTACTTCTACTTTTGATTATACATCCAACTCTTGATATTCTTGAATTGTTTTTCAAACCTTCATAAAGTTCAGTTTGAACCATATAGATTTTGGAATGTTGTGTTTAACTTCTTTTATTAATATAATATAACTAACTCTATTAGTCCTATTAATGAGAGCTAAGAGATGAAATTTTAATATATGTTGTTCATTTTTTTCTCATTTTTCTAATGAACATCAATTTGACATTTGAAAATAATCACATGCATATAAGACATAAGAAAAATAGTAAATAATGTTCAAATTTTCTTTAAAATAATCTTACATTTTATGTTGATATTTTTATTTGATAAAGGAAAAAATTAATTATATTCATATATAATCTACAATAACATTATTAAATCTCATATCCCTTAATGATATAAATATAAATATAAATAAAATCTAAAACATAACCAACATATATTTTAAAAAATAACTTAAAACTATAAAATAATTATCAAATAAATAATATAATTAAATAATTTGAAAATAAAATTAAAAAAACTATTTAAATAAAAATAAAATAATAAATCTTAAGTTAATAAAATGACTGCGTTTATTTTTAATGCTAACCCTATCCTTAAAAACACACATTTGAATAAATATAACACACTTTGTCATGAAAAATATAGCTGCCCTGTATCAAAAATGGATTTTATTTTTCCATGATTAAAAAATATTAGAGAACCGTTCCCTGAGTTGTCATCCCTCCACGTGGCAGCCTCCTTTGATAACCCATTGACACCACCTCTTCTCTTTTTGTCTCGTGGAGAATAATGAGAGTGAAAATAACGGGACTCCTTTCATTTGCCCAACCCACGCAATTTGGAACTTGTTTTATACGCCCAACACATGCGATTAAGACCATCTTATTTTAACTTATAGTATGACTTTTAGCTTTTCTTATTAATTTATGTTCTACATATATATATATATAATATAACATATATTATGAAATAATAACATACTAAATATCTTGTCATTATATATAGGCATCATTCATCACCAACAATTCACTGAAGGAAAATTTACTGTCAGCAATTCATTGCCATGGAAAAATCATCATCGCCATGGAAAAATCATCGACGAAAAATTCACTGTCAAATATTCACCAAGTTTTTGAAATATATATTTAAAAATATTGGTGAATTGCTAGCGGTGAATTTTACTTGGCGGTGAATTTTCCATGGCAGTGAATTGTTGGCGGTGAATTTTCCTTTGGTGAATTGTTGGAGATGAATTTTCCTAGAGCCTATATATAATATAACATTTTATATTTTATTAATTATAATATATAATTATGTTGAGAAATATTTTATAATAACAGTAAGATAGAAGTATCATATTGTGATTATATAAATAAAAATCAAAGTCAAAATATAATAAATATGTATTGGAAAAAAATATAATTATTAAATAGTTCTTAAGTAAATTAAAATAATTCTTAATATTCATTAATATCAATTGTAGATACCTAAATTTTTCCACACTTACTACACTCAACTTTATCATATCCTAGCATTACTTAAATAAACATAATTATTTATTTAACCTTTACAACTGTCCCTTAGCCTTTTATTTTATTCTTAACCTTTATTATTTTCTCGAAGGTCACACATTTCCTTCTTAAATTCCGTGATATTAGACTTGATTCTTTTTTGATACCTTGACAAGGTATTTGATTTCTTCCTTCTCCAATTCCTTGGTATTGGATTTCATCATTTTCTAATACCTTGACAAGGTATCAAACTTCTTCCTTCTCTAGTTCTTTGGTATTTGATTTCACCCATTTTTTATTCCCAATGAGGTATTGGAATTTTTCCATCTTTGATTCCTCTAAATTCAACTTCTTCCTTTTTTGATATACCTTATTCAAATATGAAACTTCTCACATCTCTAATATCTTAATATCAAACTTCTCTCATCACTTTTGATACCTTGACAAGTTATTAGAAGTCATCCTGCTCCTTTACCTATTGACACTTTGACAAAGCTCATCCCACTCCTTTACCTCTAGATACTTTAACAAGTTATCAAAGGTCATCTTGTTCCACTACCTTTGGAAACCTTGCTAAAACCATATAGTTAATCTAAACCACCTATCCCAGCTAATGTATCTCAAAACTTATTAAATAATCTTATTATTTAGTTAGTCATGTTTTCTTTCACACATAATTTCTATTTAATTATCCTATTTCCACCTCACATGGCTAAAATGATTAAATAAGTATTATTTAATTTAAAATTATTTTCTCTCCACCATTTCCAAGAATAAAGGAGACACTAAATACATTTTCCTCCTTATAGTTGCAACAATTTTTTTTTTCATATAGATAAAAATTTTAAGCTTTCATTACAAAAAAATTCAATCATGAACCTTCATCTTCTCCTTAAACTTAGGAAAGTGTTGTCATTTATTCTCCACCTCTCATTTTTCCTCCTAAAAAATCTATAAATTGAAAAATTACTCATTCAAACTTGTACTAACCACATGTCAAAATAGGTAACTTTTTAATGTAAAATAGCATCCACATCCTAATCACTTGGATCAAATCATACTCAATAATTGAGCTTTATGATAAAATTTATTCTCTTTTCTTTGTTTAAAAATAATTTTCATGGTTTGTTTAAGGTTTGTGGTGGTTTAGAATAGGAAGTTTTTCATTTGAACTTATTTCCTAGTTTGATTTCAATAGGAGACGACAACTCCTTCCTAGGACTCTCAACCTACAACAACAAACACCCTCACAAATACATGAGAGAAGCACATAGCTATTCTACCAAATATCAATAATGATATTAAAAAAATGAGATGATAAAATACATATTGTACATGCCTTTTAAAGGCATGAAAAATAAGACGGGTGAAAAACTACCCGATAAGAGAAAACTAATTATCCCTAATTATCCTAGGTTAAACTTAACACTAACACCCCCCGTTAAGTACAAACTTAGGGAGATTATTGTGCAAAATGAAATACAAGATAGGTCCCAGCTAAAAGGCCATGTTAGGTACCCATGCACAACTACAATGCAAAAATGAATCTCTCACAACCGAAGAAAATGAGAAAAAACCTATGGGAGAAAACTCCTCTCCAAAAGAGAGAAAATGTAAATAAAATAAAATCATGTGAGGAAGGATGGAGGACTCCATAATACCCCAAAGTACACCATCCATCACATATATACATTACAATCAATAGCCTCTCCATAAGAGGGAAAGAGAGAGACTATGTAGCCCTCCCACAATGTGTAATCGCCTATAAAAATGGTAAGTGTCTGAAGACAAAAGATGATCCAATGTCGAAAAACAACTTGTCTCCCTTTTGGAAGAAATAAAAACACATACAAATGTAGGAATGCTTCCCATTCTAGATAGGAATTGAAAGAAAGAAGCATGAAGATGTATGATGATGTCTCTAAAATCTACTCATGTGTCTCCTTTGCCACTAAAGATGAAGGTGCCACAATCAAATCAGGTACATGCCCAATCAATGAAGAAGGTGACAAATCAGGACTATGTGGAAGCTGATGCTAAACAATATCCAAAGACCATGATGGTTTGACAACAGTTGTGCAATGGTTTTCATCAAATAGGAGAGATAACCCCTCAAATGTGTCCTCCAAATATGAAATGTGAGACTCCACAAACAAGGGTGCAATGTTTGATAGATAGGAATCCCAATCAGGGAGACAATGAGATACTAGTCGTGATGAATCACTGGATGTGCTCAATGAATCATCAACACAAGATGAATGGTCTTGTTGAACATGAATGATAGGAGCCTCAATCAATGACTCTACACAATGAATCATTGAAGGTGAAGGTACATCAACTGCCCCTGATGGAGAAGAAGGAAGGAACATCTGAAGAACTCTCATCACCCTCATTTGAAGTTTCAAAGTATTCCAAAACTTCAAACTCTTGCATAGTAACATGATCGTAGGGTATCCTGTCTAAAAAATGAAGAGGCACAAGACAATCTGAAACAGGATCATCTGAGAATATTTGAGTATCAAGATCTCCATGTATCTCCCAAATTTTAGTCCAAAGAATATGAGGACACTCAAAATGATCAATAGCATTCAAAGTGGCATCATAAATATGCATTACAATAACTTCTAGGACATGATCCCTTTTGCAATTCCATGCAAATTTCTTACTATCAGTACCAAGAGGGCAAACAATATTATATAGATGTGGCAACAAATGAAGCCATCTTGTTTATAGTTTCCCCTTTTCAACATAATCACAGTAGGATGAAATGAAAACCCCATAATGAACTATGAAAATTCTTCAAGAATACAAAGACATTAACCTTCAACAACAATTAGAAAATCTCAAATATGATATATACTACAAATGAAGCCTTCCCAAAATACTTGATATATACTACAAATGAAGCCTTCCCAAAATACTTGTGGTAGGCTCCCGCGCCCAAATCACCAAACCAAATCTTTAAATCAAATCACCAAGCTCACAAACCACAACAAGAGTCTAGCTCATACATCAATGTGTGTGGAGAGTATTAAAAAAATATTGTGTAACTAATTCTCACCAATGTGGGATAATTACTAGCACCAAAGTTAAAAACAACGAATTTTTTACATGCCCAATCAGAAAATGGTGAGAAAAAAAGAACCCTAAATGAATATTTAGGGGAAAAATTCACCCAAATTTGTCTCTAGCTAGTCCTCCCAACAATGTGCAGGTTTGACCAATGACCCGACCTGCTAGGTTTTAGACGCCTCCAATTTCCAATACTCAATGGCGTCGTTAGCAATATTCCAACGCTAATGAAATGATGATAAGAAATGTGAGTCACAAAGAGTCTTCCCTTCATGCCTGGTCTCAGTCAATCTTCACCAAAACGCTACCTCATAGAGGCCGCTTCAATAGAAAATTGTGCCTTCAACTGTTACAACCAATTTGATGACATTAGCACTATCGAGGTGTCTCGATCCTTCAGAAAGCATTAATATAATCCTTCGCTGATGATAAGGCTCGATTCCATTCAAAGATGTAGCCTCAGGTTCAACTGCCCTTTAGACAGCGTGACAGTCAACCAAATCGGCCTTCCTAGTCTTCTCAATCGGGCAATTTTTCAAAATCGTGCCAAAGACGGAGAGAATCGTGCCTTGCACAACATCATGACAAATTTTCCTTGCAAAGAAGCTATTCCTTACGCCCTACATGCCAGATTAAGAAATTCATGGAGATTGCTGGAAAGGAATCGCCCTAGGCTTGCAGATTTATCACACTTGCCACCTCAGAAATAGTGGCCTCCTCTTGCATCAAATCATGGCATTCTACTCAGAAAATCTGCAGAAAATTGCACGTTCTAAACAAAATCTTCAGCATGAACTGCAAATGAAAATGCCCGCCATGACAAGCTTCCAAGCAAAAAGTGACACCAATGCCAGGCTTGGTAAGTCTCACAAAAAATAAAGGTTAATTGGCCAAAAAAAAATAGCGTATTGCTAAGTATAGTAGATTCCCATTTTGGCGAATACAATTGGAATGCTTGCACTGTGCTTGCTAAAACCCAAGGCAAATCTGTGCCTCTCCAATAGTGCACAGGTCTCTAAACAATGTGTTGTTCCAAAGTCAGCTTCAAACGCCTTTCAAACTAAAAATAAGCCTTCCCTTCAATAGGAAAAATCAGCAATAGTGGCAACTATTAGTGTAGAATATTTTACCTAAAATATTCTTCTAGATAAGTTTGCTAGTTGTTAGATTTTTAGGATAATAATTATTTAGTTGTGCAATCTTGCATGTAGTTGCATGTCTATTTTCTAGTTGGAAGCTGTCACTCTAGATGTATTTTCTCATGCTTTATATATTGTACTCATTGTTAAGCAATTATCAAGCAAATAATCAATGGAATTATTTAGAGTTTATTTTTTCTTTTCAATTTGTGCAATTTTGTAATTTGCAACTCTTCTAGAATTCTTGAAATTCTCACATGGCATCAGAGCATAGGTTAGTTTGAGTGCAAATTCATTTTATATTGTAGGATTGGAAATCATGGAGGCATATGTGAACATTCATCTATGCATGCACTATTTCCTTTTTACATGCATTAGGTTTGCATTTTCTTTTTGATCTTTGTACTTCATTTCTATTCCAAGTCATTTTTCAATCAACTGTTGTTTCATAGATTTCAAAGTTGTGCTAGTTTGTGAGTTTTCGAGTGTTCCTTGGCATCGAGTCTACTATTGTTTTATCATAATTCCAACCTGAGTCGTTCAGTGGCTCTAATATGGTTTCTAACAAATAGAGTATCTTTCCTTGCTTGTCAGATTAAGGATTCCAGTGTTACTCCACAAGTGTGCTTCTAGTGCTTCTTTGCAACAAATTATTATGCAGGGGGTTGTATGATTTCTCCTGTCGTCCTTTGTGTGGATGGAGATTGATTGGATTTGTGATGATATCATTATTGTATCTTTTGGTTAGGATTTTTTCCTATTGGGCTCCTTTCCTCTTTGTAATTGGGTACCTAACATGGCCTTGTAGCCAAGATCCATTCATATTTTATCCATCCTTGCATTTTTTGCATATCTCTCTTTCACCTAGCTACACTTAAGGGGGGTGTTAGTGTAGAATATTCTACCTAAAATATTCTTCTAGATAAGTTTTCTAGTTGTTATATTTTTAGGATAATGATTGCTTAGTTGTGCAATCTTGCATGTAGGTGCATGCCTATTTTCTAGTTGGCAGTTGTTGCTCTAGATGGCTCTTCTCATGCTTTATATATTGTACTCATTGTTAAGTAATTATCAAGAAAATAATCAATGCAATTATTTAGAGTTTATTTTTTATTTTCAATTTGTGTAGTCTTGTAATTTGCAACTCTTTTAGAATTCCTAAAATTCTCACAACAACTAATAAATTTCAAATGCCAAAAAAAATTTAGTAGGAAAAAAAATTGCCTGGATCTCCTCGGTACAAACTCTCGAGGAAGGCGAGTAGGAGGAGGAGCTCTAATACCATGTAGGAGATGACAACTCCTTGCCAGGATCCTCAACCTGCAATCGTAAACACCCTCACAAATACACGAGAGAAGCTTACATCTATTCTTCCAAATATCAAGAATGATATTCAAAAAATGAGATGATAAAATGCATATTGCACATGCCTTTTAAAGGCATGAAAAATAAGACGGGTGAAAAGCTACCTGATATAGGAAAACTAATTATCCCTAATTATCCTAAGTTAAACTTAACACTAACAATTTCTAGATTATTATGGTGTTATGTTTGATAAGAGCAATATGAGGATTAAGAATGATATATCCTAATGATAATGAATGCATAGATTTAGGATTACACAAAACTTGCAATAAGGTAAAGGAAAAAATCTTATGGATCTTGTTAGATTGGTGTGGGATGCATACATAATTTAGTTGGATTTGGTGTTTGCACATGGATGAAATTTTTTAGGGATCATTATTTAGATGGATTGGGCTAGGATGACCTCTTTCTTTGTGGTTATTATCTCAATGATATTTAATTGTTGATGGATTGGGGTGGTAAGGTATGTGTGGGAGATGGATTGATGGGGGGATTATAAGAGGGGATGTCCTTGAACTATGTTGCATAGGATTCACATGTTTTGATCCAAGATAGAGGTTGAATGGTGCAATATAGGTAACAATGTTATGTTAAATGGTGCATGGTCAAAGGATGGCCATGCCAAGAGTTTTCTAAATTTATGCCCCTAGTCATTGTCAAGGTCTAAGGGAGGATGGATTTGGAAGGATAAATGGATCATCTAGATATAACAGATGACTATGATGAAATGTCATGATGGGAGGGATGATGTGTGAGATACATTTCCCCCAAGTGTACTAGTACACGTAGATGATTTATTTTACACATGATACCCACAAGTGGGTTTCTATTATGATACTTTCCTAAGGAGTCATAAGAAGTAGTTTTCACTATTAGACAAATTTATTTCTATTTACTAATTTTTGTTTTATTCTTTTTCTATCTTTTAATTTAATTAATTAATCCATAATTTACCTTTATCCCTCACCATTAAATAAATGTATATTTAATTATGTCTAGCCTTATCTGGGCCCAAAATCTTCCAACTAAATCTATTAAATAATACATAATTAATTAATTAATTTAGTTTTATTAATCCTTAATCATCTACACATGTGATAAGAATCTTCTTTCAATAAATCTTAATTTTAAATTATCATGTATCTTAGAATGTGCAACAAGAAAAATATTGTCTTTTTTAGAAATCAAATCTTGGATCCCAAGATAACCTTTTTAAATACCCCCCCAATCATTATCTTGAATCCTTTCCATTGATCTTGGAGCCACCCTTTTTATTTAATACCCTTTTGAAATTTGTTAAATATACATTTCTTGAGAGCTCTCATCAATTGTGAGCCCTTAATGTTTGAAATCCATCCTAGCTCTTTCATTCCTCATGGCTGCAACTACTTTCCAAATTTATTAAATTCATCCTATCCCTTCACATACTACAAATCTATCTTAACTGTCCATTACCTCCACCAAAAGTATATAAATTGGAGGTCTCTCATCCCGTTTGGGGGTCCACTCTTAGGCTAACTACATACTATCCATTTTATCATCCATCATCTTAAGCATAACATCATCTTGTTGGTTTTCTAAGAAACCACATTTCATGAATCATCACATCAAGTGTAGCATTAGGTGTACCTCTAATTTAGCTCAAATGGAGGAGAGAGGAGAGAAACAATATAAAATGTTCTATTCTTTAAATATTTATGCTATTTCCATTGCTTATTTTTTATATCTTCATTTTGGTACACGTAGTCTCCTAACCCTTTTGTTTCTCTTTATTTATTGTGAGTTTGATCTTCTAGGTGATAATTTTTTGAGGAGGTTCTTGGGGATCAAAATTTTGCAAGGGCCCCATATCACAAAATGGACCTCATGGTTGCATTTGGGATAGAAGAGAGGTGAATTTTAAAATATAATTTGGTATTTTTCATTGTAAAATTTTGTAAATATTTTTAGTGTCCTAAAGGACCCTAGATGGAAATCCATACAATTGTAAGGAATTCCATAAGGAAATATGGAAATCCATACTAACCATACCTATCTACATAGTGATTGACAACTTTTAGATTTTTTGTATGCTATAGATGAATATATACATGTGAGGGTTTAGTTTAGATATATATAAACAAATATTCAAAGGTATACACAATTTGGGGTTATATATACACCCATCACATTAAAAACATATCATGCGATGGAGATATATGAAAGGCTCTTATTTATATACATCTAAAGTATCATAACAATTATAATGTATATACATTCAAAAAAATATATTTAGGAAGTATCCATCATAGTATGTACATGCTAATGAGTTATACACATGTTTGATTTTTTTTTTTTAGAGGCTTATACATATACTCATGAATTTGTATAACTATATTGTATATACAACACACAATATATACAAATTGTCATGCATAAGGTTTGTAACTCACGACATTCATGGAAAAGTAGAAAAAAATCCCTTTATTTATTTTAATGTTCTTCAAAATTCATGATTCAATAGATCAATTTATTTTATTTTAGTTTGTTTTAATTTTTTTCCTCCCTTGCACCTTTATTCATATGGCAAACTAGGGGTTATATAGTTAATAAGCCCCTAGTCACAAATTTGTTGAGCATAGGATCACATGGGGCTACATCCAATGCCTAGTAACTACCTTTGTTAGTCCTTGGTCATATTATTGACAAGGCACTAGCCATCCGTGGGCTAAAGGGAACCCCTCACTTTACACTCCTTTAATAGGTTGTCTCACAAAAATGAGCATAACTTTTGTTTCACTAATTAGATTGTCAGATTTCTATAGCCATAGGCATTGGAAAGCTATTTTGGAGATCTCCACTATGGATCAAGCCATTCTTCAAGATTATACTTCTATCATTAGGTAAAATTCCTTAAAATTCATGCTTAGTTGGTGAACTTCAATTGCTCATTCATAGTATCATTATCATCAAAAGGAAATGGTTTGAAACTTTTGACGATGGAATCAAAGGACTAAGAGATTTGTAAATGTTATGTTTGGATTCAATGTGTTACAAAAAAAATTCATCTACTTTAATTGTATATATTGTGTTATTATATTTATATTTCATTATACAATGAAGAGTGGACATGGGACTCCCTTCATGGCATAAATCCATGGTCTACTTAGAAGAAGGTTATATGAGAGAGGATCCGGTATGACATGGATAAGTGTAGGTAAAACTGTGGGCAATAACTTAATAGGTAATGTTAGTGTTCCCAATGGACCTTGCCTACCAACATTATCAAAACCATAAATAGAAAGAGCATAAAGTGTAATCAGAGACTTATCCATGCCAAGCTTATCCAAAAGATCAATGCTACAAACATTAAGACCCGATCAATCCATTATAAATGAGAGTATGAATAATCCCATAATGATTGATACTGACCCTAATAATTAGAGCATCATATTGATTTTAGTTTTCAAGAGGAGATACTTCATGTTGAGGGAATGTAATATCCAAGTTTTTGGTCTTCATACCATCTAAAAAGGTTGCTACATCATTTAGTTTAAAACAAAAGGTGATACCACAATCTTCTACAAAGCCTCTTGGGCCATACCATGATAGGTAGGTGAAGTTTGAATTAAGTGCCAAATAGAGATCTTAGTTGGAGTATTATGAAGTTTCTCAATAAGAACATACTCTTTGCCACTATGCTGAGGGAGATGAGCTATAGGGGGAAGATATGGTTGAGGTAATGGAATGGAGGTTTGCATTTTTTTGGTTTTTTATTATTTTAAGTGTTATATGTATGGGTGAATACATGATAATGTTTCTTTTTCTATAGATTTGGGTGTGTGAGTTGTTAAATTGCAAAGCTTAGGATATGACCAATTGGTTTAGACTAGTTTAAAGGTGATTAGGGTGAAAATAGGTTTTACCAAAATGAATTGAATCAAGGTGATAAACGACTAGACTTTTCAAAACTAAACACTATAATTTATGCAATTATGAGAGCCAAAACATGTAAATAGCAATCATAAATTAACCCTAACTGTTATAGCAACTATGAGGGGAGTTTTTAGAGCATAAAAGTTGTGTACTTTGTCAAAAACTTGTTTTTAAGCTACAGAGGACTCATTCGTCTTCAGTGGTGAATGGGTCCCTATTAGGGTTTTTGAAACTGAGATCATGGTATGTTCCTTGATGTATGCACTCTGAAAGTCTTGGTTAATTTTTTTTGGAAGTCTGTAGATAATTCTATAGCTTCAAATCTTTTATTTTTCACTTTAGATGATAGCTTTTGCAACTTTGACAACTTTGACAATTTTGCTCCAAACTTGCTCCACTTGATCTTCAACCTGTAAATATGCAATTACACATTCAAGGGAACAACTTGTTGTTTGTTGGTGAATGGGGGTTTTCCTTGGTCAAACCCCTTGTAGGTAATTAAACCAAATGATGAAATAAATGAAATGAAGGATGCAACATGAAATAATGCAATTGATGTCACCTTGGATGACGCCTTGTAAAGAAAATCTACAAACTAGCATGTATTGGACATGAAGAATGCAGATATTTGATATTTGGATATGATGTGAACAATGCTTACATGTAAATCTTCAATGCTACATCCACTTATTTATCTCAACAACATACATGAATGCATTAAACCTTTGTCATGATGAAACGATCTTGTATTTATGCAATAAACTCTTGAAATCATCCTTGAAATTCCTTATGAATGATCTTGAAATGCTCTATAATTCTCTCTTGAAGTTGCTAGGATGTCTCATAAAATTTCTATATTGCTTCATAAACTTGTCAGGAGAAACAATGTGAATTAACCCCTTATTTATACTAAATTAGAAGATTAACCCCGAAATTCAAACAATTAAGGCTGACACCATATCTAGAAGTAAACTTTATTAAATTCCTATCATAATGAAATTTGAAAAGGGGGTCCTCATTAAGGGATGACCTATTTTCCACCTAGGGTGAATGGTTCCTGGCTTAGTTTTCCAAGACCTAACCTTGGGGGATGGAAAGTACATTAAAAACCCATTTTTAGATCAATTGATAAAGGGGGGGTCCTATCAAGGGAAGACCCACTTGACACCTCAGGAAAATGGGTCCTGGCACCATTTTCCATGACCTAATTTTTACCCAATTAAATGTTATATTATTTGAATTATGGGAATCAAGATAGATCTTCGAGAGGTGTCATAAATAAGGTTTAAATTTGAATTAAATGGGTTAATTAACTCCAATTAACCACAATTAATTAATACCACCCTAGATAAATGTGAAATTACTTTACAACACTTTACAACACCTAAATAAGGTACAACTTTAAATGCATTTTATTAAGAAGGTGCCCATTAAGCTTAATTAACTAAATAGATCATAGAAAAGTGTGAAAGTGTGTTACAACACTTCACAACACCTTTGCAAAGGATCAATCAAAGCATTTTTTAATCAAATAAAGGTCCTAAAATGATGTGAATGTGTACAAAGCATTACAACACTACTCCAAGACACCATTAATTCAGTTTTAATGTCAATTACCAAACCAAGTAAGGGAAAAAGGATACTTTTTTTGTTACTACATTTTTCCCCCACTTTAGCGAGATGATGACCCCATGTAAAACTCATGCTAAAGTAGACATCCAAGACACTTAAGAATTCAGAAATAACAAAGATACATAATCATACCTTGTCAAAGGCCAAGAAAAAATAAAAACAAAGGTTCAAGCACAATTGTTCCAGTGCAATGTGGAATGGGGTTGTTTATCTGTAACATACACTACTCACTCTGGGTAGTGGAACCTCAGTCTATCCACTAGGTGAGTTGTCCCATTGAAGTGGGAAATGAGAGAATCATAGTATCCTCTCATACCATACCAAAGTTATCCTCCTGACAACTTTGATAAGGCACCATAATGTAATGCTTTTGTAAATTCTTTTGTTATGTAAAATTTTGTTAAAGGGGATTTTGCTTTGTTCATGTAAAGGTCTTCTTCTTAGGGAGCATTGTGCCTAATGTATCTAAGAGAGGAAAATTCAAGTGTTTCAGATCATCACCCATGGGATGCCTCATTTACATCATGCCATGTCAATAGATCGTACACTCTTAGACAACATCAAACCCAATGACACCACCAAGAAGAGCACACATCACATGACAAGAGAAAATCATGCCATGAAATTTTTCCAAAAGATGTCATCGATGTATTCCCCCACTTTAAAGCGGTTTCTACACCATCACTGTGAGCAATTTCTTTAAAGTAGCCAATGTTTTATCCTAAGACATGAGAGCTTTCCTCAGAAAACCCTATGCCAAGTCATATGTTTCTGAAATAAGTTGTATCATGAAATAGGAAGGAAGCATTGCCCCCAAAAATACATAAGGGTTCTTTGGATTTAGGGTTAGTATGTCTTTTCTACAATGTTTTCATAGAGCATGGAACTATCGTCATTCCCCAAATACTCATAGAATTGGAAGAATGACATAGAGAGAGCGAAAATAAGGAAAAAATCCTTTCGGGTCAACATGGAAGAGATATGAATGTCTTGACACCTTACATCATCCCAAAAAGGAAAACACAAGAAAAAATGAAAAAGATAAAGAAAAATCTTTTGGGTCAACATGGAAGAGACATGAATGTGAACTACAAATTTTTGTAGGGGCTTCTCTCTTACACTTCTAGGGTTTTTCACCTAAAAGTAGAAAGGTATCCCACAAAAAATTGGAGGTTCACTAAAGAATAAAGCTAGTATAGTTCAAATATGTCTAAAGAAAATATCCTAAATGTAAATAACTGATAAAAGATAATGAATATTAATGCAAAGCCTAAGATATGTAAGTTGTTTGAAAACACAGTGTTGTATGCAAAAACACCTAGAAAGATGAATACAAATGCAATAGGGAAATTAAAAAAAAGCATGCACCTAGAAATGTGTTGAAGACTGGATTGAAGACTGAAAATGTTGCTGATCCTAAAAATTTGGCCTACTGGGAATGCCATTCTGAGCAACCTAGTCCTAGATCTAGAAAACTGCACCAGAGCTTGTTTCGGCCAAATGGGTATCCCGAACTATAGACGCTTATGAAAAACATGTGCAGTGGGACTAAGTCACCACTATTGGTGATTTAGTCCACTTTGGATTTTCTGAAAATCCGAAAGTGGAAATGGAATCCCATAGTCTGCACTTTGGTTCCTGACTAGTATTTAGTTCTAAAACTTTGATTTTCGGACCTGAAAGTGACTTTTAGTGGATATTTTGGCTTCGCAAACAAGGAGATGTCTTCAACAACTTTTCAAACTATTCTTCAATGATCTTCAAACCTTCAAAGTACCTAAATCTATGAACACACAATGAAAGAGAAAGAAATGTTGGATGTTAGGGCATGGGGGTTTGCCTTGGTCAAAACCCTTTTTAGGTAATTAAACCAAAATGAAGAAAAAATGTAATGAAGCATGAAACAATGGAATTAGAGACTTTCCATGATGATAGATCTTGATTTTTTGCAACAATAGATGAAGAATTTTCCCTTGAATGTCTAGAAAATGCTATCTTGATGACTTAGAATGCTAAAAAACCTAGCTTGTTTGACTTGAGGTGGAAGATAAATGATGAATAAGATGAATGAGTTAAGATGATCCTAAATTAGGGTTTAGAGGCTTGTATTTATAGACAATCCACCTAATTGTCCTGTTAATTTGATCCCCAAGGCCGACACAAAGGAAAAATAAACTTAAATTCCATTTTTTCCCACCTGAACCTCAAAAATAGCCCAAATGGGACTAACTTGCCAAGCTGGGTGATTTAGTCCCACCTGGATGGGACTAAGTTTCCCAGATAGGTGACTTGGTCCCATAGGTGTTCTTTTGCTAGCTGGATTGTTTAGGAATGAAGAAATCAAGCTTTTACATTGTTCTAGTTGGTTCTTTGATCAAATTAAGCCTTGGGATGCACAATATGGGGCCATAGGGGCCTATTAATGATGATGTAAAGGGTAATTGGGGCCAAGGATACAAAATTCAATGTGAAAGTGTGATTAAATACACTTTACAACATTAAAATGAGGTCCACATAGCCTAGAAAGACACAAAATCTAATGTGAACATGTAAGACACATTACAACATTAAATTAGAATTAGGTTTTATTTACAAGACTTCTATATTAATGTGAGAATTCCATTAAATACATTTTATAAAATTAAATTAGGGGAAGAATAGGTCCATCAGTCTAGAAAAGTGTGAAAGTCCTTTACAACACTTTACAACACCTTTACAAGGCATCGTTAGACATATTTTATTTAGTTTGGAAGGGTCTAATACCTAATTTGGATATGTAAAACTCCTCACAACACTAAATCAGGTATATGTAGGACCATCATGGAAAAAACAGGCCCTTAAGTGGCAAAAAATTTAGAAAAATTAGAGTTAGGAAACTTGACATAAAAATTTGAATAAGTTATCTATATTATCTCAAAAATATGTAAGAATAGAATCTGTAGCAAATTGAATTTAGTTTTTAAACTACTAGTTTTTTTTTTTTTAAAATCTATTTGGTGAAAATTTGAAATTTCAATGAACGGTACTTAAATTTAGGGGAAAAATAAAATAAGTGTTTGTCTAACCACCCTAACCACAATAAAAGATAATATTTTTATAATATTTTAAATATAAGAAGTAGAGGACTCATAATGCGATGTGATGCATATTTTTTATAATTTTTTCCAAGTAAATAATTAAATTATAATTTTTATTACAAATTTTAAAAATATAAAAACTTGTATCTAACCACCTTAACTTGGTCAAAATTTCATGAAATTCATTTTTTTAATCCTATAGTATGCAAAGCATAGAATGTGATGCATGTTTGATTCAAAAAATGTGACACCATTGAAAGCTATAGATGTTTTCAATCAACCTATTAATTAGGAATTTAGTCATAATTCAAATAGAAAATGAATAATAATTATTTATTAACTTCAAAATAAAGCATAATTGATATTGGTGGAAAGATGAGAATCTCCTTTAAAAACCCTTTTCGTTTCATCAATTTTGGGTAAAAAAAAGGTTGTCAGCCACATACCCTACACATACCCATCATATCGCCACTTTTTGGCCCATCATGATCCTGCACATACCCAATCAAGGCCTCATTAAGTCGAATTTGTCATCAATTATTCCCATATCAAGTGTGAAAATGTCGAGGTATACACTTTTTGACAACACGGAACATCTCGACACCTTGTGTCATCTCCAAAAGGAAAACACAAGACAAATGATAGAGAAAGCTTATGCGAGAGAAGAATGAAGGTACATATAGAAGAATACACAAAAGAGAGAGGAGATACATCAAACAAAACATCACGGGGGATCACATTACACACATGCAATCACATAAAGAAAATATGAAAAAGAAAAAAACTAGTAAGGCATAGGCGAGTCGACCTAAAACAGGTCATCCACCTCCCAATCTTGGTTGATATAAGCAAACGATGGGCAACTAGCCAAAGGGAAAACATCAAGTGTCGAACTAGGAAATGCACCAAGTTCAACACTCTTAGTAGGAGATTTGTCATCTAAGCTCATAGAAGAAGAAAATAATGTAATCAACTCATCATGCACTTGTTCATCAATTTTTACAGTATCAATGTCATCATCTAAATTAACCACAACAAGAGGTCAAATAACAATGTCTGTGCAATGTTCTTGTTTATGTTGCAACGGTTGATAGTCATCATGTATTGCTTCAGGTAGGTTTGGATTTTTATTTTCTTTGTTGTTGTTGTTTTCTTGAGTTTGTAATCTATGAGAAATAGCATGACGTCTATGTCTATGCTCTCTAGCACTTCAATTTCTTTTTAGTCTATTGTCAATTTGTTTTTATGTAAGAGTGGGTTTTTCAATCATAAGTTCCTTCTCTTCCTTGGGAGGAATAGAAGAAACAATAGGAGGTTGCTCAATCACTTTCTCTTTGACTTTGTAAACTTGTTTGACTGTAGGAGGGACAATGAGATTGCTTGTGTTATCTTGTGGTCTCTTGTATGAAATTGTAGGAGGTTTTTCTATAGGTTTTTTTTGTATGTTCATAAGTGATTTTGGTTCAATCATTGTTTTGTCAAGGATGGTTGGTTTGGTTGTAGGTTGAGGCATATTACAAAGGGATACTTCTACTATTTTCTCTACCTTGAATTTTTGATATGATTTGAAAAATAAATCTTCACGAGGCTTGATAGGTTCCATAGGCTTAGGTGAAAAGTAATCTAGTGAAAAATCCCTTTTGCCAAGGTAGGATTAAATCCACTATGATGCACAAGGATGATATCATTTCCAAATGGAAACTTTAGACATTTATGCACAACCTAAGGGATGGAATTGATGGAACGAAGTCATGGATAGCATAGCTTCACACAAAATTGTTCCAATGGTGGAATTATGGAAAATGAGATAGTTAATGTTTTTGATCCCACTTTTAAAGCCTAGAGATCTATCAAGCCTATCGTAGGGTAAGCAAATATGTTATGTGTCTTGATCCATGCTTTCAATTTATCATATGTTTCTTGATATAATTCATGCACATATAAGAATTCTTTTGTGATCATATTCTCTCAATAGACGGGATCAATCAATATCCCATTAGTGGGCTTATCATTGATTTGGCTAGCTATGTAAAGAGGACCATCAGGGGCACGTTTAGGTATATCATTTTGTGAGAAAGTAATGTCAAGAGGCTTTCTAGTCAATCCTTTATGAGGTCTAGCTTCGATAAATGATATCACTTCATCTAGGGGATTCTATTGAAGAATATCCATATTGCCATCATTCGTGTCAACATTCATTACATCATTCTTTATTTCACTAGCTTTGACAAATGAAATATTGTGCTTAGGCATGGGATTTGTAAATTTTGATTAGGAGGAGCTACATAGTTATTACATTGATCATTCATACCTCCAATTTAAAGTTGATTATTGTCAATAAGGTCTTGTACAAGATGTTTAAGACACTTATAGTATTTTGTACCATGTCCATTTTGTTGATGGTAATGACAATAAGCATTTTTTTGAAAGCCTTTAGGCAATGATATTGTAGGGTCACATTCTCTAATAGGAGGTAAGGTAAGCATGTTCTTGTCAATAAGCTGCAACATGATATTATGAAGAGTGTCAGGTAAAGGGGTGAACTCTCTCTCCCTATCCTCGAAAGGATTTGTTGTATTTATAGCAACCACTTGATTATTATTTTGTTGAATTTTTTGAGGAGGATTTAATTGTAAAAAGCCCTTATTTTTTTTCTTGAAGGGTTGATAATTTTTTTGAGTTGTGGATTCATGCTTTTTAGGACAGCTAGGGGGATTTTTCATATCACGGTCGCTAGTCGAGTTTTGATGGTCACGAAGGGCTATACATAACTGTGTGAAGGATGGATACCTCAAAATTTCAAGTTTTACTTGGAGTTTATCTTGTAAGTTGGAAATGAACATTCATTGAAGGTCGACATCAAGAATCTTAATGTTCACTTGTGAATAAAGTGTTTGATATCTTTCTATGAAATCAGTCACTTTCTCATTCTCTTTTTTCTTCCATGTCATTAAATCAGCAAGGGTCATTTTAGGACCCATGTGAATATGGAAGTGGTTGTAGAAGGAATCAATGAGTTCATTGAATGAACCAATTGAATTGTTTGGAAAAGAGGAGAACCACTCTAAAGCAATATATTTTAATGATCTAGGGAATAACTTATCCAAAAGTTTATCCTCAAAGATGAAGTCACTACACAAGGCTGTGAAGGCAGAAACGTGGCTAACAAGATCTCCTTTCCCACCATATTTATCAAATTGAGGGACCTCTATACCTTGTGGCATTTGTGCTCTTAATATGTCAAGGGAAAACAGGGTGGACTTGATGTATGGAAAAGGTTAACCATTATTGTTAAGTTGTAATATTGCCACTTGTTGTTGAAGGGATGTCATGGTTTGCAAAAGTGAGTTAATGAGAGGGTCATTTTAGTTGTAAGGTTGAGGGGAATAAGGTGGTGTAGTGTATGTATGTGGAGGACTAGTGAATTGTAGGTTGGTGGAGTTGGATTGTTGAGGAATTATTGTATTCGAAGGCACAAAGGTGGAAGGAATTCTTGTAGGAATTCCTATGGAAGTGTACACAGTGCTAGTGGGTGTAAATGTTGTGGTTGGTTGAATGGTTGTTGTAGGTTGGAATATTGTTGTAGGTTGGAATGTTGTTGCAGGTTGTGTACTAGTGTATGTAGGGATGGACATTGCTATTATGGAGGACGGGATTGGAATTCCACCTTGATTTGGAGTAAATCCCAAAGCTTGAGTGTATGTGTAATGGTAGGGATGGTGTTGGTAATGTTAACCACATTGGTTGTAGGAAGTGAAGTCATGGGTAATTAAGTATGCAAACTATGAGCCATGGAGGGTTTATTCTCAACACTACCAGAAAGAGAGTTAGAAAACCCAAGATCCATAACGAGTGAGGTATTATGGGATGACATGAGCCTTGAACTACGTCTTATAATAATATTGTGAATAGGACACCAAGTTATAAAGCTCATACAAGTTTTAAACCCCAACGTGCAAACCCTAAAATAGAATAAGGAAAATGCAATAACCTAGAATGAAATGCAATTTTCAGATTCTAAGCAATGCAATTTATTCATTACACAATGCAATAAGCTAAAAATGAAATGTTTGAATGCATTTTTGAATTTTTAACCATGCACTGAAATGAAGCAATTTAAGCTAAATGCAATGAATTTTATGAAACAAGAAATCAAGAAAACTGAAACAAAAAGTAACAACACCAAACATAAGCTAGAAATTGAGATTTTAATGTCTAAAAAATGTAGATTAGTAGCTAATAGAGACTCATTTGCTAGTAAGGGTGAATGGGTCCTAGTTAGATATTTTTGAATTTTTTAGTGGATTTCAGAGCTTTTGATACTTTTTCAGTTGCCAGTGTAGAAGTTGATAGTCTAACCTCACAGATCCCAATGAACGCTTGCAAGCAAATAACCTGTCACCAAAGGAGATCAAGAGACATAAGAATGGTGCTCTGCAAACATGAAGCAAAAATGCATTACCTGAGAAGTTAATAATTACAAAGAGATCAATCCTTAAGAAAGGAGATCAAAACCCTAAAGTGAGAACCCTAGGAAGAGGATTAAATTAGCATGTGACAAGTGTCAAGAACGTAATGAACGAGACAACATGACTAATTTAATAATGCAAAATAAAGATTCCTAAGTTTAGCTTAAGTGAAATAAAGTAAAGGTGACTTAATTAATTAATCAAGATGATTAAATTAATTAAGTAAATAGCCTATTACTCTAACACCCCCCCTTAAGATGAACTTAGGGAGAAGCTAAGAAACTAAGGACAAAATGCATGAAAGCAAATATGGGTCCCGATAAACAAGGCCAAATGAGGTAACCCATGTACAAATGTAAAAGATCTCACACAACAGGAGAAAAGGAGAAAACCTCGTGGGAAAAGCTCCTCTCCAAAAGAGAGAAATATAAGTGAAGGAATAAGAAGCTTCCAAATAAGAGTGAATGATGAAGAAGCCTCCAATCAAGAAGAAATTGTCCCAAAAGATAGGAACAAAGGATGAACATGGAAAACATCATTGAAGCATGAAGAAGCTGCAAACACTATCGTGGAATGACTACGGAAAGGCTAAAAGAAAAAATAAAAGAGTTTCCATATGGTAAGTGCTCCATCTCATCAAAATGCATGTGTAACTAGCCGCTGCATCCACCTAGTACATAAGAACAAATACTGTATACATAGTTCACTCCAACGCGAAACCAAATAAGCATTAACACCAATAGTAGAAGCCCCCCCAATAATGTTGAAAAGGGAGAGGCATGATAGGTACACTGAAACTGAATGCCAGAAAGTAGTGCATGAAGAGGAACCAAGAACATCTAAAGGTGCATACATGAGAGTACAATCAAATATAAAGGATGTGAAAACAAAAGTCACATACGCATGAGAAAGGTATGAAGGAAAACAAAGGAAAACATCAACCCCCATGACACTTTATATCATAGTGTGAGTACAACAAGGAACAAAGTGATGTGCAAGAATCCCAATACTACACATACAAAGATGAGGCACTTTATTTCAATGCATTTATAGATGATAAATACATGCAATGTGAGCCCATAAGTTCCAAAAAGGACAATTGCAGAGAAGAAGTATTTTTGGAAAAAACCAAAAATAAAACTTGGAAACCACTTGTACCACTACAAAGAGCTCAGAAGCATCTTTCTGACGATATCTCGTTTCCCATTTTTGGCATCATATGCAAAAGTTATGCCAAAAACACTAAAGGAAACCCCAAAAAAGAAGATCTAAATTTAAATAGAAATAATAGGGAACTGAGAAAAAATCTCCAAAAATACTTACACCACTAAAGAAAACTCTAAATCCTCTTTCTGGCGATATCTTGTTTGCTCGATTTCAACATTGTGGACAAAAGTTATGGCCTCCGGAAGAAAACAACTCCCAAAGGGCAAAAAAATAGTTTGCGGCATTAAATTTGACAACCAAATGACTAACTGCAAGCCTAAATTTGACAGCCAAATGGTTGTCGGCACATTTTTACAATTTGGCTTATTAAAAAAACAAAAATTGTTTTTAAAAATAAAAAATAAAAAATTACAATAATTTTTTTTTTATATAATTTTTTTAAAAATATATATATTTGGGTGGGGGGGACATGGGCCCATCCCCACCTCTCTGCATGTGGGGTGCGATACACTTATGTAGGCCTACGTAGGGGTACCTACCCCTTTGATTTGATTTGTTTTTTAAAAACAATTTTTTAAAAAGATTTTTTAAAAAGTTAAAGCTTTAAAAAATAAATTGCATTTACAATGAAATAAACTTCAAATATTTTTTTTGCAGAAAAAATATTTTTATTTTTTTGACGATTTTTTTACCTCGTGATGCATGTAGGGGGTCGTACAACCCTTGCCAGGTAATTTTTTTTCCCTGGGGTGACCTGCTCCAAAATTGACAAATTATATATGGAAATAGGGGCTTTTGGGCCTTCTAAGCGCAATCGTGAGGTTTTTTTGGACTCAAGACACTCTAAAAAATCAAGCACCCTTGGATCTAGCAAAAAGAGCCCTTTCTTCAAACCCTCACAAGTCTGACAAACAAAAACCAATTTTGACAAAACAAAGGTCAATCTTGACTATTCCGGTAGCTCTAGATTTAATGGAGAGGTCTAATTTGACCTTGGATGCATTGAAAAACTGCTTCAAGGAAAGATCTCACCAAAAAGAAACAAGAAGCTTGCAATTCTGCAGCTCTAATACCATGTAGAAGTTTATAATCCAACCTAATAGATCTCAATGAACACCTGCAAGCAAATAACCTATCACCAAAGGAGATGGGTATGTGCAGGATCATCATGGAAAAAAAGGCCCTTAAGTGGCAATGAAAACTCAAAAAAATCATAGTTATGCAACTTGACGTAAAAATTCGAATAAGTTATCTATATTATTTAAAAAATATGTAAGAATAGAATATGTGGCAAATTGAATGTAGTTTCTAAACTACTAGGTTTATTTTTCTAAAAAAAATCTATTTGGTGAAAAATTTCAATTTCAATGCAGTAGTACTTAAATTTTAGGGAAAAAATAAGTAGGTAGCTGTCTGACCACCCTAACCATAATAAAATCATAATATTTTTTTATAAGAT
>VDFB02000013.1:173236588-173255999 GCA_007258455.2 Sequoia sempervirens | reverse complement strand
TCCCTCTCTCCCATTCTATCCCTCCCTCTCTCCCACTCTCCCTCACCCTCTCTCCTACTCTCTCCCACTTTCTCCAACTCTCTTGCACTCTTACACTCTCTCCTTCCCTCTCTCCCACTCTCTACCACCCTCTCCCACTCTCTCCCACCCTCTCCCTCCCTCTTTCCCACTCTATCCCACTCTATCCCACTCTCCAACCCTCTCCGACCCTATCCCACCCTCTCCCACTCTCTCAGGTCACTCTCTCACACACTCAGTCCATCTATCTCTCTCCCCTATACCCTTAAGCCTGAAACCCTAAACCCTTATAACCGTCTACCATAAACCCTTAACCCTTAAACCCTCTACCATATACCATTAACCTTTAGGTCTATGTGTACACAAATTGGATATCTAATTTGTAGAACTAAAATCATACCATTACAAAACATTTTAATTTTTTTTCAAATGAATCAGATATCATATTATAACAGATATCAAATTTGTGGGCTATAGAAAAGCCCCATGTGGGCCATTTTGTGCATTCCAACGAACCCTACATTCTATTTGCAGGTGGCACACACATGGTTTCAGACAAGAAGAGACAAAGATCAACTTTTTGGAGCATCTTCTACTCAAATTTGTCATAAGTAATGATTTTTTAGTATCTTTTATGAGGTATAATAGGGAGTAGTAGTCATTGGAAGAAAAAATGTAAGAGAAAGCTTACAAAAGAGAAAATTGAAGCATATAGATAAAGAGATAGAAAAGGTCATAGGAAGAGAAGACAAGGTATGTTAAATATTGGTGAACCTAACTCCTATGGTCTTTCAAGTGAAGAGGAAATTGAAGATGTTCAAGGTGAAAATATTCAAGGTGAAAATGTTGGAATTGAAGATGTTGAACATGATATTCAAATTAGGAATGAAAATATTGAAATTGATAATGAAAATGTTCAAGGTGAAAATGTTGGATTTGAAGATGTTGATCATGATATTGAAATTGGGAATGAAAATATTGAAATTGATAATGAAAATGTTCAAGGTGAAAATGTTGGATTTGAAGATGTTGAACATGATATTGAAATTGAAAATGAAAATATTGAAATTGATAATAAAAATTTTCAAGGTGAAAATGTTGGATTTGAAGATGTTGAACATGATATTGAAATTGGGAATGAAATTATTCAAATTGATATTGAAAATGTTCAAGGTGAAAATGTTGGAAATGAAGATTTTGAACACAATATTGAAGCAAGTGTAAATTATGTTTCACCATATTACATGAGAAATGAAGAACCTTGTGTGGAATAAAGAAATTCCAAATTGAAGACCTTTAAGAACCCCTAAATGGTTACTTGAGTTTGATGAGAACATTATAAACAATTTTGAAGGCAAGAGGTCAACATAAACTATTCGGTTGTGGGCTAGAATACTTTTCAACCAATATTTTAGTGATAAGACATTGACCGAGCAATGCCAAATTTTTGTACAATTGCTAAAGATGCAAAAGATGAGACCTTTACTAACCAAATTGAAGATTCGTGTGAACAAGAAGACCGAAAAAAATTATATTATTGTCAAAAATATTTTTAATGCTCTCAAGTCTATTGGAAAAAATAACAAGGAAAAGGATAAGAGAGCTACTCGGAGAGGCATTACAACCACCGTAGTAAGCCATCAATTGAAAAAGGCTCACTTTATGAGACAAACTTGTATTGATTTTGACATAAATCATAAAAATTTGGATAGAGCACTCACAAGAAGAGAAAGAATAGATGATCCTCTTCAAAATGATACATGAGATTTTGTCGGGAGGCTTCCACGTGTTGATAAGAAACTAACTGATAATGTAAAGTAGGCAATTCAACAATTTTGGCATGATAACTCTAGAGTATCACCCAATGCAAAGGATGTTTTAAAGTTAAGAATTGGCAATCGAGACAGTACACCACATCGTAAACATTTCTTGGAATCAAGCCAAACAATGTTGTTCAAAAAATCTATTGAAACACATAAAAATATGGAAATCTCGCAAAGGACTTTTGAGGGTTTGAAGCCATTTTATTGTGTGCCTCTTAAGATTCGTAATACTTGTTGCAAATACCATGTGGATTTTTCAATGTACCATGAGCTATTATGCTATATCCATTCTACTTTGCATAGTAATGAAATGTTGCAGGAGTGTGGTGCAATGCATCTTCTGAAATCATCAAGGGACTTGCTAGATCTATTTTTATGTTCTAGGATGATGGTTGCTTTTTCTATAGAAATGATTGTTTAAATGCAAAGTGCTCACAATGTGGTGGCTTGTCAAAGTTTGTTCAATGTTTTCATGAGAGTTCCAAACATGAATTTGGAAAGAAGCTTGTTGAGAAAAAGAGATATGATATAGTCAAATATACTTTGCAAAGTGGAGGTGAAGGTTCTAGATGTGAGTTGGTTACAAAAGAATGCAGTGTTGCTGATTTTATTTCAGATTTTAAGGACAATCTTTTCTACAAGTATGCAAGGCATAGTCATAGGTCTTAGTGGTTGGATCAACAATTTAGGATGTGTAAGGACTCTTTCCTGATTGGCACTATTATATTAGTGGTTGATTTTGCAGAAAACTACACATTGCAACCACAAAATGAGGTACAATCTCAGTATTACAATTCCATTCAGATTGCTATTTTTGTCCACATAACATTTAGACATCCACCTAATAGTATATAGGAGGATCAAAAGATAATCAGAGAGTATCATTTTTATATGAGTGATGATAGATCTCACTCGCCGGAGTATGTCCAACATTGTTTCAATAATTTTTTTGAGTTCTTGTAGGAGCATGATATAACATTGGGCCGACATCTAATTTGGTCAGATAATTGCATAGGTCAATTCAAGGATGCTTGTATGTTTTATTGGTTGAGTAAAATGCATGTAGAGAGGGGTCTACCTCATATTTGGAGTTTTTTTGAAGCTGGACATGGGAAAGGCAAGCATGATGGAGCAGGTGCATGCATAAAGAGAGCTCTAGTTAAGGAGCAATTGAAGATTTCAGGAGAAAAATTCAGCAATGCAAGTTCTATTATTGATTAGTGTAGTTCAACATTGTCACAGGGAGGGACACTTGATTCAATAGTGCACAAATTATTTTGGTTCGTTGAGGAGGGTACAATGGGAGGCAGATTGGATTGTCATACAATCAAAGATTCTTCAAAGATGCATTCATTTTGAAGCTCAGATGCAGGCACATGGACTATTTGGACACGAGAGTTGGTTTGTTTTTGTCAGATTTGTATTCAGTGCGAGTGGGGTCAATGTGAGTCAAGTGAGTGGGTGGATACATGGGTACCACAGTATCAAACTCCTTTATCTCTAAAAATATCCATGACAAATGACACAATGGAAAGTTTAGTTGATTACAACCTGCTTTCATATCTACTACAGCTAGGACATATTTTTGTAGTTGTTGCACCACAGGGGAATGAAGAGAGATTAGACTATTGGTTGGCTCGATGTGTGTGTGTAAAGCATAAGCTAACACAACCGATGGAAGATGATGATGGTTTTTTGTATTCACACCTTGTTATAGCAACAAATGTTAAGTTGTTGAAGCATCATGCCAGACCAAAGACAAAACAACTATGGACACTTAGTAATGATGATCATGAAGAAATATTGGATACTCTTAAGCAAAGAGATGACCCTTTAGGCACACTTGAATAGAATTTTCAAGAATGGAAGGTACAATGCTTATGTTAATTATGATTAAGTTCATTAGTGTTCTTTATTTAATACTGATATTTTATATACTAGATTGCAATGCAGGTATCTTTAATAGTGATATTTTATATGCACTTTTGCAATATTTTTGGCAAGATTGATCATGGACCTGTTGCAATGTAATAGCTAGCTCTGATCCTTTTGAAGAGGTATACGACATATTAGAACAATATAGATTGGTTATCTAAGCATCTTTTATAGTTTGCATCACTAATTCATCATCATTCAAGTTGTTTAGATTAATATAGATTTGTTAGTCTAAGCATCTTTTCTATTGTGACAATATAGATTTCTCATTTTCCCACTTTTGTGATATTCCTGGCACGATTGATCATGGACCTACTGCAACAATAGCCAACTTTGATCCTTTTGGAGAGGTATGTGATAGATTACAACAATATAGATTGGTTATTCTAAGTGTATTTTATAGTTTGCATTACCATCTCATCATATTTTGTGTCATTTAGAATAATATAGATTTTTTATTCTAAGCTACCTTGATGGTTTGTATAGGTGCTTGTTAGTCTAGAATGTGAACATACTACCATTGTGGAAGACTGTGCCCTGAATGCCTCCAATAGGAAAATTTTGTAAAATTTGAATTCTCAAATTGGAAACAATGTAAAATGGTCATAATTGTGTATGGGCATAATCTATACCCAGTGATGTTTTTTGAAATATGGGCCAAATGTTTGGAATTGTATAAAGGGTATGTTTAAAATGTAAAGGGATCTGTATTTTGGAAACTCATAGGTTGAATTAGTCATACAGGTGTATGCTTTGTTACTATTATTGGGACAATTTTGTAGTAACTTTTTGTACTTAATTGAGCTACAACTGAAGGTTTTCTTCTTGGTTCTTTCCTGTCAGTATGCTTGTTTGAACTAGGTTTTGTAATATCTCCTATTTATATATAATAATTTATAGTGGCTTGCCACTTTTGCTCCTCAAATCCAACTTGGGTGCAACTTCATTTTTAGCAAATTTCATGAGGTTTTTAAGGAAATCAATGTTTCCAACCTTGACACACCCTATAAATTCATCAAACACGTCTATTAGGACCTGTACAAGCTTGATCCAACTTTAAATCTTGTTGCCCCCACGTTTCATTGACATTAGCAAGTTGTAACCACCATTTTTGGTTCAGGAGCACCCACACCACAATATCATTGTGGATCATTTCAATGATTAAAGTGTTAATACTTTGAGTTTTTTTCTTTAATGAGATCTAATAGGATCAATGGTCATGTATTAGGAGGAGTTTTTAGGTTTTAGGGTAAAAAAAACATGGAGATCCCAACTTGTCCTAGTTGTTGCATTGTAGCCTTTGAAGGAAAAATTAGTAAATTTGTTTAGGGACAAGAAAGAATAGTGTTTTGAACATGTAATGATGCTATTTCAAGCTATTACGTGAGGTCTTAGTAAAGTTAGATCTGGAAAAGTGCAACATTTCATTATGAGTCATATTAATGTGAAAAATGTTTGTATTTTGGCCTTCAACGATCATTAAGGTTTCAAAAGTCACTTAATATTGGTGGTTAAAGGCATTGGGATTTGGATTCCAAGGAATAGAAATGTACTTAAGGCCTTCAAGGGCTTGAGAGAGGTTTGGTTGAAGGAGTTTTTTTCTTTGAATCAATAAAGTTTCAATTGCTCAGTTCATATTTTACTGTTTTTCTTGTGTTTTCTACCTGTCCACAAGCCATTCAAGAATTTTTTTATCAAAAATTTATGTAGAAAAATTATTACATGTCTTGAATTTATTCTGACTTCTTAATAGAAGGTTTCCTTATTCATTTTGTGCCTCAAAACTCAGACTTTCTTTAGACGGGTTCCTGAATAGGGGAATAAGAGTTTTGCAATTTTAATGGCTTGAATCTCATCCCACCTATTGTGTGCCAATGTGACTCAGTGGAATGAGTTGGTAGGGCTTAGGAAATGATATTTCAAGAGTGTATGGTGTGGAGAACTGGGTTTTGAAATAAAATGAAGAGTTAAAGGTCTAAAAATGGTGGTTTTTTTCACGTGAAAATAGAGTTTTTACCCTAGGGTTTGGAAAAATATCTGAGATAATAGAAGTTTCTTTGTTTTATAAGTATATTGGGGCCTAAATAAAGGTTTCTAAGGTGGTGATAGAGTCTGAAAGGTTGTGGAAGTGCTACATCCAATAAACCCTCAAGAATTACACTAAAAATAAGTGTTTTATGATTTGATGGTTACAGTTCCGTAGAAATGGAGTCCAATTGTAGAATATTTGTTTTCTTGGCAATTTATTTTCTTCCCCAAGGTTTTAGGGGTTTGTGTGGTGTTTGAAGGTATGCTGCTTTATATTTTTGGGCTAATTGAGTAGCCTTTTCAAGGGTGAATGTATAGGAGGTCAACGTTGGTCCAAAGGAGTCTATGTTGCTTCTCATATATGTTGTGTAACTTGGATATGGGTATTTGAATCAGTCATGTTTTGGTATGGTGTTTTGGAAAATTGTGGAGTAATTTGACAAAAACTAGTTTCTCACTATTACAAGGGTTTAAGGGGGTTAAAGAGGGAAATGTGTATTTAGTTTCTTGTCAAATTTTAAGGGAGTTTTGGACTGTCCAAAGAGGTCAAAATAATCTTGTTAGATGCCTCAAATAGGTAGGTTGCAAATATTTTGTGATTGTGCCCTTGTGTATGCATCAAATTTTTACCTAATTTCACTCGGTCCAATGTAGCCCAGAGTGATTCAGTGTATTTGGTTGCAAAAAAGGACCATCCCTAGCATAAATGTACCCATCTAGATGTGTTGGAATAGTATTTTTTGTCGTATGAGTTGTTGAATGAAAGTTACACCACTTTGCAACTTTACACTGCTTGCATCTAACAACTTTTCCCTCAGTTGAAAACTTGCCACCACGGGAAAATGCCTCCGAGATAGCGAAAACCAAGAGAGGTTTTTGTAGATGGTCCCAATACAATCCCACAGCCTTAGATGGAGAATTTGTAAGCCTCATGGTCTCTAAGAAATAGCCCTTCAAAGATTGATGTCTTTTAGCACTTTGGACTCTTAAGGGAAATCATCGGTCCAATGTAGCTCATAGTGATTCAGTGTATTTGGGTACAAAAGAGGACCATACTTAGCATAAAAATACCCATCCGGATGTGTTGAAATAGTCTGTTTGGTCCTACGAGTTGCGGAATGAAAGTTGCACCACTTTGTAACTTTACACTACTTGCATTTGGCAACTTTTCCCTCCAATGAAAAGTCATCACCACAGGAAAACGCCTCTGAGATAGCAAAAACTGAGAGAGGTTTTTGTAGATGGTCCCAAAATGATCCCATAGCCTTGGATGGAGATTTTGTAAGCCTCACAGTCTCTGAGAAATATCCATTCAAATAGTTCTTCCTTTTAGCACTTTGGACACTTAAGGGAAACTAGTGGGCAGCAGAGTTAACTTCTTCACAAACTTGGTTTTAAGTAATTTCATTCTTTTTTGTGCATTTAAGAGACATTTTGACTAAGAATTTATCACACATCTGCAAAGAAATAGAGTAGAACTACAAACTAAAACACATTACACTTAGGTTCTCACTAACTTGATGTACTCTCCAACATCTCTCTTCTCTCATGTGGAGAGTTAGAACTGCTTGGCCATGCCTTTGCATCATTAGGGAATTTTTTCTCTTTTTAACAATGTCAAAAGCATGGGTGCATATAGATTAGGAAAAAGACCCTTCCTTTTAGATTAGCAATGCATGGAAGATTCAAAAAGTATCCTTGATATTACAAAAAGGTATGTGTTGATACACTTCGCGTGAGAAAGAAGACCCTGAAAGTGATCTCTAAATAACTTCAAACACCTTAACTACCTCATTCTTATTCATTTGTTTTGCAAACAAGAATTTTCATTCCAAGAGGCTGAGCTTTCATTTTTTCTTTCAAAGAAAAATCTTCCTATGCCACTGTTACACTACATAGGTAAACCAGATTTTGTATTGTGGACCTATATTAAGCTACCACTCTCAAAATCAATGTAACAATGATACCAAATAACGTTTGAGACTTCAAGAAGACATAAAAATGGCTAGTGTACTAAAAAAATTCTTATGATTTCTAAAGAATGCTGATAACTCTACTCAGTTGTCTTCTTTTTTCAATATCATACAAATTGAACCCTGGCATCAATAGACTTTGTATATCAAGCTACCACAATTCAAGTTTCAATGATGAATATTTATCATGCATGTTTTAAATGTCATTCAAGTTATGGTGGTTTTTTTTTTATATGATGTGAAGTGATATTCTAATCCTAATTCATGCTTCTAAGCTGCATATATATATATATATATATATATATATATAATTTTTACATGTTTTATCCATTGTTTGACCCCTACACAACAAGTAAATGGTTGCATAACGTGTGGAATGAGGGGGAAGTAGGCTTGAGACCCCTTTAAAGTTTGTTTGAGTGCATTTAAAATGAAGCTTTAAGCCTTGCACCCTAAAAGTGACCTCTAAATAACTTCAAACACCTTAACTATCTCATTCTTATTCATTTATTTTTCAAACAAGATTTTTCATTCCAAGAGGTTGAGCTTTCATTTTTGCTTGTTAGATTGAAAGTGGACCATGACACAACTTTCTTTTTTCAAAAAATTGTTCAGCATCATTGAACAAATAATTTATCACACATCTGCAGAGAAATGTAGAGGAGTACTACAAACTAAAACACATTACACTTTGGTTCTCACTGACTTGATGTTCTCTCCAACATCTCTCTTCTCTCATGTGGAGAGTTAGAACTATTTGACCATGCCTTTGCATCATTAGGGAAGTTTTTCTCTTTTTGACAATGTCAAAAGCATGGCTGCATACAGATTAGGAAAAATACCTTTCCTTTTAGATTAGCAATTCATGGAAGATTCAAAAAGTATCCTTGATATTACAAAAAGTTATGTGTTTATACACTTCAAATGTGCAATCACCCTTTGGTTCTTTCAAAGAAAAATCTTCCTATGCCACTATTACACTACACATGTAGATCAAATTTTTTATTGTGGACCTATATTAAGCTACCACTCTCAAGACCAATGTAACAATGATACAAAATAACGTTTGAGACTACAAGAAGACATCAAAATGGCTAGTGTACTAAAAAAATTCTTATGATTTCTGAAGAATGTTGATAACTCTACTCAGTTGGCTTCTTTTTTCAATATCATACAAATTGAACCCTGACATCAATAGACTCTGTATATCAAGCTACCACAATTCAAGTTTCAATGATGAATATTTATCATGAATTTTTTAAATGACATTCAAGTTTATGGTGTTTTTTTTGTTTATATGATGTTATGTGATATTCTAATCATAATTCATGCTTCTAGGCTGCATATATATATATATATAATTTTTACATGTTTTCTCCATTGTTCAGCCCCTACACTACAAGTAAATGGCTACATAGCATGTGGAATGAGGGGGAAACAAGCTTGAGACCACTTTAAAGTTTGTTTGAGTGCTTTCTTTTCATTTTTTGTGAGTTTTGTACCAAATTTCCTCAAAGAAATGTGGTCTCATAGAATTCCATGACAAGCAAATGCAATTGATAGTTGCTCCTAGTTATTAGTTATGTAATGTGAAGTAATTGTATAACTACTTAGGTTGACTTTGTAAAAACTATATTGTAATTGAAATTTTTTCATCTATTAGCATCTAGTTGTTACTTATGCAATGTGAAGTAATGCTTTGAGTTTGAATGATGTGCAATGCAATGTAATCAGCAATATGAATATAAACTACATAATATAACCATTCTTTTTATGCTATTGTACATTGATATTTAACCATTGCTCACTTGATTAAATATTCAAAGAGTTTAATCATGCACATGAGGAGGAAATTAAATTTCGATTGTCAACTTCTATATATCAAATTATCCAATAATCAAGTGTATGTCCATATAAAAAATGGCATCAACGCCAACTCAAACAAAGTTTTACAATATGTGGCATATGCCATCTCGATATCTATTCAAAATTTACATGCCAAAATGTCTATCTCATCTAAAACTACTGGTGGATCATCAAAATGGAGCCTCTTTGAAGCACTCATTAGCTCTGAAGGTAGCTGCACAAGAAAAAGTCAAACCACAATTGAGATTAGTTATACTATATAATTTAAAATCAAATAATTAACATAAAAATCAATATACATTGAATTATAATTGAACTCTAAAATTGAAATCTTGATTACCTGAAATATACGTCTCTTGGAAGGGTCAAGAGTCCTAGAATATACCCCTCTCAAAGAACCAACCAAACCAACTTTTGTAACGTCAATCTATATATGTGATCAAAAACATAAAATTGATCCAAGTTAGCATACAATTGTCAATAATAGGAACATATTTACCAAGCACAAAATAAAATAAACACATGTACCTCTTTAGGCTAATCTTTTTCTTTATCTCCTTTAGGTGTTTTGACACCTCCTCCTTGAGGTGTTTGAATACCTACTCCTTTAGGTGTTGTGACACTTTTCAACAATGATGTATAACTCACAACTTCCTATACATAAAAATGACAAGTATATATGAAACTAACAATCTATGTCGATGTATGCATAATCAATAAAAGATCTTATAAATCTTAATTCAATCAAATTTGAGTTCAATTACCTTTCCCTTATCTAACATTACACCTCCATAGTCTAGAGAGTGTAGCTTCTCGCTCGCACTAGGTTTTTCCTACAAGTAGAGAATAAGATAAACATATAAGTTAATATATAATTTCATTAATGACAATTCAAATGACAAGCAAGTATACAGTAAAAAAATGTAAATGAGTGAGTGTGAAAATACATACTGTGTGTGTGTGTCAAGGCCAAATGAAATGGCCCTAAGGGTGCTATCAGTCAACCGTGTGAGCTCCTCCTAAGACATTAACTGCTAAATATACCATGTAAATAAATATTAGTACTTAATACCATCTCTTATTAATATTCATTTTAAAAAAATGCAAGCTATGAATTTACACCTTAAATGTTACATGTGTAACTACTCCAATGTCCACCTCTCTAGTAGGAGAGGACTCTGTAGGGTGTGCTCCACTCCCCTACGTGTGATCTCCTATATTCTCCACATCCTGGATGTCATAATCAAAAGTGTCTAATGGATGCTCAACGGGCTGTACAATAGGACACAAGCATATTTGGTGGCATATATTCCAAATATGTGGCACAAAAATATGTGGACCTAAGGAGGATGATGCAGCAACATTGGATCCATTGCCAACATCACCAGAATGTGGCTGAGCTACTGAAGAAGCATGGGAAACCAAAAGACCACTCAAAGAGTGAATGGCCTAGATAGTCTGTAATGTTGCATCCTCCATAATATCTGGATGTTGTACTAGAGGTGGTGGAGGAAGGGGAGGAAGGGGAACATGTGGGTTCCTGACTAACTCTAACTGCCCCTGGCCTATCCTGGGGTATACCTCCACCAACGCCCTGAAAGGGTTTAATGTCAAAGTAATTGACATGATGCCCTAACAAAAATTCAGCGTATAATTTTTTAATAAAGTAAATAGGTACATCAAGATTATTGTTGGGTGGTTTATCAAAAACCATACACCAATGATCCGAAAAGTTATCTACTATACCCCTATGCATGCACCATTTTATATAAATTTTTGGTTTTTTAACATTAATTGGAAAACTAATGCGAGGGCTAATAAATAAAGAGGCTATTTGGGATTTTGTTATTTGGAGATTATTCACATCATCATAAGACAATCCACATGCATAATATTCCCTCATGGTTTCTCACCACAAATGAAAGGCATTATGTTGGGTGGAGAGGGTTTCTACATTTGTAATTATTTCTGTCAATGTGGTTGACATATGGGATAATTGAGGGATTTTCTTATAAATATCACAAATGAACCTCAATTGCTCCATTTTTTCACCAATTAAGTCTTCAATTGATGGCTGCGGAGGTGGTGGAGCGTTTGGCATTTCTACATTTTGATTCTCAGTTGGTGGATTTTCATTCTCAACTGGTGGAATTTGTGCATTCTCATTCTCAGCAGCCATAATGCCTGATTAAAGTTAAAAACTAATTAATCTAATTAAAATTAGACAATATAAATGAAAATATTATAAAAATACCCTAGTTTTTTTTTTTTTCTAAAATCCTACTTTTTAACAAAAATCTATAAAATTCTCCAATTTTTAATACAAATACATAAACAACACCATTTTTAAATCAAAATCCATAAAAAACATTCATTTTTAACCAAAATCCATTCTAAACTCAAATTTTTCATAAAAATTCAATCAAAAATCCTATTTTGAAAAAAAATCCATATAAAACTAATTGAAATTATACAAATCTAATTCAAAATTAAATCAAAGCAATGAAAAATCTAAAATCTAACCTTTTCAAATTGGATATTGGTGAAATCTAGGTTTGCTAATTGCTTTGCAAGTGTGTACTGACACCCAAGCCACAAAAAAGTCAACTCGACATTTTTCGCATTTTTTGGTCGATGAAAGATGTAATTTTTTCCTCATTGCCACTTTTTGGCCCATCATGATCTTGCACATACCCAAATCAAGAGACACAAGAATGGTGATCTACAAACATGAAGCAAAAATGGATTGCCCGAGAAGTTAATAATTACAAAGAGATCAATCCTTAAGAAAGGAGACCAAAACCCTAAGGTGAGAACCCTAAGAAGAGGATTAAAAATTAGCATGTGACAAGTGGGTATGTGCAGGATCATGATGTGCCAAAAAGTGGCAATATGATGGGTATGTGGCTGACAAATTTTTTTTTACCCAAAATTGATGAAACAAAAAGGGTTTTTAAAGGTGATTCTCATCTTTCTATCAATATAAATTATGCTTTACTTTGAATTTAATAAGTAATTATTATTCATTTTCTATTCAAATTACGACTAAAGTCTTGATTGATAGATTGATTGAAAAACATCTATAGCTTTCAAACGGTATCACATTTCTTGAATCCAAAACATGAGTCACATTCTATAGGATTAAAAAATTAAAAATTGAATTTCATGAAGTTTCAACCAAGTTAAGGTGGTCGGACATACGAGTTATTTATATTTTTTAAAAGTTGTAATAAAAAATTCATAATTAATTATTTACATGGAAAAAATTACAAAACTATGCATCACATCGGGACATGAGTTCTCTACTTATATCTAAAATATTATTAAAAAATTATCATTTTATTGTGGTTAGGTGGTCCAGACACCTACTTATTTTTCCCCTGAAATTTAAGTACTGCATTGAAATTTCAAATTTTCATCAAATAGATTTCTTTTTTTTAAACAAACCTAGTAGTTTAGAAACTGCATTCAATTTTCTATAGATTCTATTCTTACATATTTTTTAAAGAATATAAATAACCTATTCAAATTTTTACGTCAAGTTGCCTAACTCTATTTTTTTTGATTTTTTTGCCACTTAAGGGCCCATTTTTTCCATGATGATCCTTCACATACCCAAGTGTCAAGATCATAATGAACAAGACAACATGACTAATTTAATAATGAAAAATAAATATTTCTAAGTTTAAATTAAGTGAAATAAAGTAAAGGTGACTTAATTAATTAATCAACATGATTAAATTAATTAAGTAAACAACCTATTAAGTTCTAACAGCCAAAAGGTACATACAAGACCTGATTGGGGACTCATTCACTAGTAGGGGTGAATGGGTCTTGGATAGGTTTTTTTAAACTATTTTAAAATGATTTGCAAGCTTTTGACTGATATCTTTCAGTTCTAGGTCTGAGACAATGAGTTTCAGTTTCAGATTTTCTAGAAATGCAATGTAAATATTTAATGACAAGATGAAATGCAAGGTCTAAATTGAAATGCAACTGTATGAGATCTAAATATGATCCAAAATGACTAATTTTCTTTTTTATTTTTCAGATTTAGAGAGATGAAAAATAATGCAAGTCTAAACACTAGATGAGATGCAAGATTTAATGCAAAACAAGTAACTCTAAAAGAGATCTTAATTCAATAAAAATCTAAATGAAAATTAATGCAAGATCTAACATATGATGTAAAAGAGACTTCAAAAATTAAAAAATGAAATGCTCAATATGTCGGGTTCACCATTAATGATTATGTGGAAATAGGGTTTACCAAAATGAATTGAATCAAGGTGATAAACCACTAGAATTTTCCACACTAAACACTATAATTTATGCAATTATCAAAGCCAAAAGATGCTAATAACAATTAGATATTAACCCTAACTATTATAACTATGAGGGGAGATTTTAGAGCATAAAAGTTGTGTATCTTGTCAAAAACTTTCTTTTAAGATACAAAGGACTCATTTGCCTACAGTGGAAAGAGGGCCCCAATTAGGGTTTTTGAAACTGAGATCATGATTTTGTTCCTTGATGTCTGCACTCTCAAAGTCCTAGTTATCAACTTCTAGAAGTCTACAAATAATTTTATAGCTTCAAATCTTTGATTTTTCACTTTAGATGACAACTTTTGCAACTTTGACAATTTTTCTCCAAACTTGCTCCACTTGTTCTTCAACTTGTAAGTCTGTAACTACACATTCAAGGGAAGAAAAACTTGTTTGTTAGTGAATGGGGGTTTGCCTCGGTCAAACTCCTTGTAGGTAATTAAACCAAAAGATGAAATAAATGAAATGAAGCATGAAACATGAAATAATGCAATTGATGTCACCTTGGATGATGTCTTGTAAAGAAAATCTGCAAACTAGCATGTAGTGGCCATGAAGAATGTAGATCTTTGATTCTTGGATATGATGTGAACAATGCTTGCAAGTAGATCTTCAATGCTACATCCACTTCTTTAGTTCAACAACATACATGAATGCATTAAACCTTTGTCATGATGAAATGATCTCGTATTGCTGCAATAAACTCTTGAAATGTGCCTTGAAATTCCTTATGAACACTCTTGAAATGCTCTATAATGCTCTCTTGAAGTTGCTAGTATGTCTCATAAAATTTATAGATTGCTTCATAAACTTGCTAGGAGAAACAATGTGAATTGGCCCCTTATTTATACTAAATTAGGAGATTAACCCCAAAATTCAAACAATTAAGGTCGACACTAAATTTGGAAGTAAAATTTATTAAATTCCCACCAAAATGAAATTTGAAAAGGGGGTCATCATTAAGGGAGGACCCATTCACCACCTAGGGTGAATGGATCTTGGCTTAGTTTTTCAGGACCTAACCCCCAGGGATGGAAAGTACATTAAAAACCTATTTCAAATCAACTGATAAAGGGGGGTCCTATCAAGGGAGGACCCATTCGCCACCCAAGGTGAATGGATCCTTGCACCATTTTTTAGGACCTAATTTTTTCCCAATTAAATGTTATATTATTTGAATTATGGGTGCTGAGATATATCTTCTGGAGGTGTCATAAATAAGGTTTAAATTTGAATTAAAGGGGTTAATTAGCTCCAATTAACCACAATTAATTAAAACCGACCTAGATAAATGTGAAAGTGTTTTATAACACTTTACAACACCTAAATATGGCACAAATTTAAATACATTTTATTAAGAAGGAGCCCACTTAGCTTAATTAAATAAATAAATCCTAGAAAAGTGTGAAAGTGTGTTACAACACTTTACAATACCTTTGCAAAAGATCAATGAAAGCATGCTTTAATCAAATAAAAGTATGGTACTAGAATGATGTGAATGTGTACAAAACATTACAACACCACTCCAAGACACCATTAATTCAGTTTTTATGTCAATTACCAAACCAAGTAAGGGAAAAAGGCTACTTTTTCTGTTACTATAGAAGGACGTTGAATAATGAGAGAAGGCATAGTTTGACATTTAGGGACACCAAAAGGAGGATACATGATAATATTTTGGTTCAAGGACATGAGGAGGATAAATTATAAATTATGGGTTTATAATTTCAAATGAGATGACTATTTGTTTAAAATCTTCTATTAATGCGCTATTAATGGTTGCATCCTCTTGTGCCAAGATATCCTCACAATTAGGGGAGATATTTGGAGAGCCCGAAACAATCTAAGTCTCATAATTATTAATGATGGCACCCTCTTACACTAAGATATCCTCACAATTAGGAGATATATTGGGAGAGGGATAGGCATGAGTGTCATGATGATCAATTATTGCATCCTCTTGCACCAAGATATCCTCACAAGTAGGAGAGATATTGGGAGGGGACAAACATGATTTGAAAAATGAAGATTAAGAAAAGTATCAATAATAGTATTCTCTTGCACCAAAACATACTCATGGTTAAGAAAAATATTTGTCTATTGAAGGTTGATGTATATCAATTTTGATGACATGGAATGGGAAGCACCCTAAAAAATGTTTTTCTAGAGAATAAATATTTTTCTAAGACACATGAAAAATGAAAATAAAAATGTGAAAAAATGTGTTTAAATTTATGTTTCGATAATGAATAAAATTCTCTAAATGCTTTATATTCCAAAATAAAACATATAACCTTTACAAATTGAAATGAAATAACTCAAATCTAAGCCTTAGGCAAGGAAAATCAGATCTAAAATAATGCAGTTAAATCCAAATATTTCTCAAATTTTCTCTAAATTCAATTCACCAAGGTCTTTAATGCTTAATCAACAAATAATGCAAATTATTAAGTTTGATAATGAAACAAATACAAATGAATAACAAGACCTTCAAATAACCTAGATTTTTTTTTTATCAAATTTTAAAATTTATGCCATAAAAATTAGAAAATTACAAGTGTAAGTATGTCAGGCTCACCAAAATGTAAAGTGGAAAATGGGATCCTAGATCCAACAAGTAGATAACTAATACCGACTTATTTTTCTTTGACTTCACATTCAAACACAAAGCCAAATAGGGTTGATGATTGGATTTTTGTCACCATGGAGATCCAATCTCCTAGGGTTTCGTCCTTATGAGTTGTAAATAGGAGAATTTGAAAGTGTGTTTTAATAAGTCTAATTGACATAAACCTAGATCTAAAAATATAATTACTTGCATAGAAGAAAATGAAAACTAATTGAACAAACTCAAATTTGTGAAATGGTGATAGAGAGAAACTCATGATTTAAAGTTGAGCTTGAATTACAGGGATAGGGGCGTGTGAACCCTAGACTAGAAATCTAGCTTTTTTGAGATCTTTAGAACTTTGATGTTGTATTATAGTCTACCATGTGTTTCTTGTAGATTCTTATTGACAAAACCTTTAGATTTGATTTGCACACATAAAAAGAGGGGGACATATTTTTCTATATATAGGGGCTTTCCTAAGTCAAACTTCATTTTTCCATTTCCACCTCCACATATAGCAAATGATGATGACCAAGAGGGTGTGCCCTAGGTCGGGAAGAGGACAAATAGTAATTTAATGAAATGAGAAATGAGAAATGATAATGTTGACCTTGTATGAAACCCTTGTCAATGTAATGTCCACACCACAAATTTCCATCAAAAGGTTGTTTGATGGATGCTTGAATTGCTTGATAGATTTATAAGAGGTTAGTAAACAAAAGACAATAGATTGTTGTAGCTTTTATGTAGAGGAAATATCAATACATCTTCATAATAATTTCATCATAATAGCTCATTCTTCATAAGTGCCTTCTTATTTCTTTTTCTCTCTCTAATTCCTTGCAAACATGAGGGTAAGTCCACCAAGATGGTTCCCAAAAAGGGGGCTTAAGTGGCCACTTTTTTTCTGAAATCAGGAAATACTAACCTTGGACATGAAATTGAGGATAGTTACACTCAAAATTTTGAGATGGAACAAAAACAAGGATCGAAGTGCTCCGAGTCTTCTTTCTAAACTACTAATTTATTTTGAAAATGGTTGAGATTAAGGGGGTTCAAAGAGGGACATACAAATTGGGTGCTATTTTTGTCGAGAAAACATAACATAGCAACTCTTACGACTTCGTACGGTGAAATTTTGTGTATTATTTTTAAAATGCTTAATGGTCAAAAGTTAGCTAATAAGTATCTAGTTGATGCACAATTTTTTTCGATAATTTTTTAATGAATATTTTATTTTTTACTAATTTTAAAGTGGGCACTTCTGCGAAATTTTTGGCCGTGCTCCCCCAGAATTTTTTGAAGGTAATTGATTTTTTATTTATTTTAAATGTAGAATAGAGTCTAGCTTCTAAAAATGTAATTTATTTGAAATTTCAATGAACGGTTAATTTATAATGAAAAAAAACCAAACATTGCTTTTTGGCGAAAAAGAGACATACAAACAAAAGAAATTATGGATAAAAGGCTTAACATTGTTAAAAAGTGAAAAAAATTACATCGTTGGATAGCTAAGAGAGAACCTAACATTACCCATGTGTTTGCTTTTGTCGATATTGAACCAGATGCAATCCTGATGGTGAGCATGAACCCGATTATGTGAAAAAATTGTAGAATTTGCAAAAACACGTCTCTGGTCATTGGGAATGCCCTCCAAGCCTCTGGGTTGGTATTCCAAGGCAACTACCAATGCTAAGGCTCAGGGATTCCCAAAGAAAAATATAACGCACTCATGTTATTTCCTAGTTTTTATCTCGTTATGTTTCATTGATATGCGTTCTTTTGCCTCTTGCATGTCGCTATAGCATTTTGTTTGTTATGCCGAAACCAAAGAAAATCCTCCTATCCCAATGTGTTTCACTGTGACCTCATGGAGTCGGTGAAACATCATGTAGATAATGCTTCATTATACCGAGAGTCACCCCGAACACCATCTCCTAGTTGCTGAGACATAAGAAATTTTCTTACCGAAACGTGCTTCCTTGCTCCATCCGTTTCACTATAACCTTGAGATATAGGAGAGACAGATCTCATAGATTAGACTTTGCTTTACCAAAAATATTCATTCACAAATTGGTTCTCTCGTCGATGTATTCTTTTATCTTATGTGGGTCACCGTAACATACCGACATCGGGGAGACCTCATACAAAGTGCACTTTGTTTTACCGAAAGACTTTCTCCATCTTGTGTGTCGCTGAGACAATCCAATTTTCATCCCAAAAAAGTCCTCATTGTGTTATTGGCGAGACCAAAAGTCACTTGCCGAAACATTACTTCGAAAGCCTCAACTCTTACCGATATGCATCCTCCCGCGACCGGTCGGTGTGACAATGTATATTCGCTATGACCTCACACTGGAAGCAATATGTTTGGCCGAAGAAACCATCCATGTGTTGTTCGGTAAGACTCTCCTCAAGAACATGCTAACGAAAACCCCGAGTCGACAAGACATAACAACCTCACCAAAATCACATTACGATATTGCCAAGCTCTCGCCGATGAACCTCCACATGCATTAGTTAGGGAGACAATTCAAAATCGATGAGACACTTTCCCGATGACCAAACTCCTATCAATAGGTTCCTCCTCGGTCGCCGAAACCACGTGAAAGTCATGCCGATAGAAACCTACAGGTGAATGTCGATCGCTGTAACAATGAACAAGTCTTTCCGATCACCTGCTGCAAACATATGTTAACACAGGCAACATGGGTCAGGGAGACCTAGATAGACCTATGCCGATATGGACCACAACATGAAAAATTCATGACTCGATGGATTCTATGGGGTCACACGACCAAAATATGGGTAAAAATATCATAAAATGAG
>VDFB02000013.1:173192219-173230965 GCA_007258455.2 Sequoia sempervirens | reverse complement strand
TACACAATGAAATATCAAAATATCTATGGAAAGTGATACAACAACATTTTTTATTTTTTCTTATCTTATCTTTTTTATTTATCTTATTGTCACATTCCTAGGATCTCTCAAATATGTCCATAGATTTAGAGAGGAAGGAATGGATCATTGATATTTGTTTTTTGTTTGTTCTATTTGTTAGATATTTTTTGATACTACTATGGAGAATACTTATTTTATTATGTGTGTGGATTCCATTTTTTATCATGTCATGTAGCAGTTGCATGTTAGGTACTTCATACCTCTCTTTGTAACTAATCCAAAATGTTTTGAAACTTCTCACCCATACAATCTAATAGGGTTTCTATATGTTTGGTATGAAAAAAAATACTCTTTTTCTATAGAGTTGAATTCTACACAATCGATAAAATTCCACCTTGGTCATCAATACCTTGGTGCATCATGTTTTTTTGCTACATCAATAAGGATTGCTAAAACTACAAAGTATATATGATAGAAAAAGGAAACTCGTCAATGAACAACATCAATTTTCTTCTAAAAATCTAACTAACACTTCTTCTAACTAATGGCTCCATCTTGCATCACAATATCATTAGTACCACATGCATCCTATATCCACAAACTTATCAGTGCATATCATGACCATCATAAAATAAAAACATCATACATCATATATCATCATCCATACATCCATGTCATATAAATGCAACAAAAAAGTACAAAAACATGAACATATAATCATAAATCATCTATCATATACATATAAACATCCCATAACAAATATATTGCAATCCTTTTGCAAATCTATTAGGTATGAACTCATTCATTTTTTTGTGTATTTTTTTGCTCTAAATTTCATCATTTTGACAATGGGTTTTCGGTAGTTTTGCAAAACTGCTAAACTTAAACCTTCAAACTCTCATGTGGAACCCTAACCATTGCATGCCAAATTTTGGCTTAGAATCTAGCACCTCCCATAGCACTCAGACACCCCATGTAGGAGTTCATATTTTGAAACACCACACTTACAACAAGCCACTTCATACACTCCTATGAAAGCTACTACCTCGGTGGTTCTGCATTATCTATTTCTACATTGGGTCGAATATACCATGAATGATCATGTGAATTAAAACTTTTAAACTACTATGTGTCCTTAGCAAATAGTTTCATTCAAAATGATTGTCTTAAAAAACTTTAGAATTCCTTGTAGAAAACCTCTTATAGAAAGCTAGTCGCATCATGTCATTTTTAGTGCAGACCTTCCCAGCTTCCACCCTCTTGGATTCCCATGCAGATTTTTCACATGAACCAAAGTGATCATAAAATGAAGTTTCAAATTAAAACTCAAACTTTGTTTCCCCACATGTTTGAATTTAAATTAAAGTTAAAATACTAAGTCATGATGCACTATGAAAAAGTTAGTGCGAGAGGCTGTTTGTCGATCGCCACTCTCTTTGTGCCACTTTTTGGATTTTTTTATACTGGTTTTCACAAAAGTGGCTCTCGCACGGGTTTTTTACACAAGGGTCAAATTAGAAAATTTTCTAAATGTTATGGCTTAAATGACTTTGAGATAAAAATTTCCCACATGCCAAGTTACATTAACATTGAAATGCCTAAGTGTTTTTGTGTAGCAAAACTATTCTTGTGAGATGTCATTTGTGGGGCATCGATTCAATAGCATCATCATCAATGGCTTCAACATTCCTCATCCCTACAACCCTATGGCTTCTACAACTCCTTGGCCTGCATAATGGTAAAACCCACAAATGACTAGAAATTGTTCCAAGAGGCTAAAATTCATGATTCCTTCCTAGTGTTTCATGCATTTATGATGATTTTGGACTATGATGATGTTTCAATTAGACTAATGTTTTTCTTTCTTAATTGTCCAAATCAACTCATTACACATTGTTCTTGTAGGGTTTATGGAAAATACTGAGAAATTAGGGAAGGGTGACAAGACAACAAAGATTGAAAAAGAAAAGGTGAAAAATGAAGTACAAGTTTCATGGAGTCGAGGTCACCTTGAAGATTGTCTGATTGGGATAGGCTCTTAGATACTGACCTTGGACAAATTAACATCAATTATTTTCAAGGGTGCATCTTATTCAAACCTAAAGATGACATGTCTAGGAGGATTAAAAAGAGTGGTATTGCACATGTAGTAGGATTTCCCCCTACCTTGATCAGCCCTAAAGCTCATCCATGGATGCAGGGAGTTTTACCATTGGGACACGAGGAGAATAATCACTACTAAAGAATGGGTGGTTGCAGACTTAACACCTCAATCCATTGGGTGGACTTTTGAGATCCCTTTAATTAATGAAATGGAAGTATATCAAAATGAGTATGCCCTCAATGTATGGAAAGGAGATCTTATGGGATGTTCTAAGGTGACAAACAATAAGTGGATGCACACTCCTCAACCTAGTGTGGGAAAACTTCCCAAGAAACTCTCCAGGAGTGACTTCGTGGAAGATGTCAATGATCTAGTAACACTGTTTAGTAGCGTAATGGGTTTTCCCAAATTTTCTCTCTTTGAAGAATGGATGTGGTATTTTGCTGAAGAAATTCTAAGGGGGGAGTTGAAGTTTCATTGGCCAAGGATCATAAGTGATGACATCCATGCGTAGTTTGTCATGATAAAGAAAACCCAAGAATTCTATATGACATCTTATATTGTTTACATGTTGGCAACCAATTTTCTATATAATTTTTTAACATGTAAGGGTAATCTAGGAACTGAATGAGATCATAACACTGTTTATGAATGTTACTCATAATTACAACATAGAAATTTCAAGAAGAGTTGTAGGTAGGTAAATGATTCCTTTATTATGTATATTCTTAAATCTTTGTTAGGTGAGTTTGGAAACATGATTTCTCACTATGCAAAGGTGATATTGAAAAAATTTGGGTATTGGTTCATTTAGTTTCCCAAGTTCACATATTTTAGAATTGAAAGTTTTTTAGAGCCCCATATAGATTGTTGAGGTACTCGATTGATAAAATAGTCTTTCTTAAGCATACTTGATAGTTGAGATCAACAAACTAGCAACTGCAATATAAATGTTGAGCTAGGGTTCCCTATCCCATGACTCTTGGGAGAGGTTTGTACTCATGCCCTCCTACAATTTTTATAGAAATTTTGGAAAAAGAAATCCAAGAGTATGATTTTCTCCTTCATAGTGTGTGAGGAAATGTAAACCAATGGGGTAAATTGAAGAAATGTGTTGGTAGATAGTATGCACACAAGTTACACATTGAAGACTTCTGGGAAAATTGTGAGGATGATCACAAAATCTAGAAAAGAATATACATGATGATGTATTTAAAGTTCGTAATAACCCTAGAAACGTATACCAATTTGAACTAGGTATAGGAAGATAGCAATATATTGGATGAAAGAACATATAACACAATAGCCAAAGTGACCCTACCAATGATCGACTAGGTGGAGGAAGAGGTGATAGATATTGATGTAATTATTCATGCCATTTTGTAAAGGACAAAGAAATGGCTCAATCACCATATTTCCCAATTGGAACGACAAGCAAGGATTATTTTAGTGGCGAATCTTCATCAATTGGTGAATATTACATATCAATAAAGTTGAAATTGGCCAATTAATTGCACCTATTAGGGTGGTAAAATTGTCCAAATTTTATTATTTGCCAGTCTAATACATTTCCATTTCTCATCAATTTATTTTATGAGGCATATTTAAATAATAATTTTTCCATAACAACCATGCATTTCAAATGGACCAATTAATATTTTCACCTAGAATCTCAGAAGCATCTATTAAATCACCTACATATTCACCAATACTATTAAAACAAAATTGTTTATCAGGACCCATCTCGCCAATTAAAATTTACAAATAGTTGCCTATAAGGACCCATTTTTCCACTTAAAATTTACAAATAGTCGCTTATGAGGACCCATTTCACCAATAACATTAAAAAATAATTACATTTGAGGACACATTTCAACAATTTCCATGATACCTCCATGCTAATCATAGGGCCATAATCACCTTGAAAATTATAATGTATGTATTCCATCAAGGTTTGATTCGCCCAACACTTAAATGTATCATTGTATAATCACATAGGATTCACCAAATTTTTAATATACCATTTAAAAATCTAGCGAAATTTTCCAAATATATATTGATATAAATACAATAAAAATATCATTTATTCTTACACATTTGGTCTAGTTTTGAACTTGTGAGCTCTTGATTCAGAAGTTGGACTTGGAAACTTGAAGTTGATTGTAGGAAAGTTACAAACTTACAACACATCCATTATTGCATTAAAAAATAATAGTTTAGTGAAAACCCAAACTTAAAGGTGAGTGATAATTTCTTCATAGTGTTATAATACTTCTTTATCCCTTTTCTATTCTTGATTCAGTATTAAAGATGATATTGAGTAGGGAATGTGATCTATATTATATTTCCTTCTTAAAAAAGAAGACATTTTCTTCTAACTTTTATTTGAAGTGAGAGATTAATATTTCGAGTAGCAAGTGCAACAAGGGTAAGAATCCTTTGGGTGGTGAAGGGACTAGGAGGTCATCAAAATGCTCAAAATTTAGAGTTACTATATAGTCTTACTTAGGAATTAGCAATGCTTTTGATCCATTCAATCAAGATGGATCTACATCATCAACTCTTCCACCAAATATTAATGAAGAAGGCATTGAAAATACCTCGTTGCCAACAAAATGTGGGATTGTCATTGAGTTAAATAAGTCAAATGAAGATGATAATACCATAGAAGATGTCCCAAGGGATACCCTAGGTAGCTAGAATGAGATAATTGACTTGGATGAAAATTATGGGGCCGTAGATGATGTTGGTAGTAATAAAAGAAAGGGAAATAAGAAATGGGGCTTGAGTGGGAAATGACAAGAAATTTTCAACTTAAGGGTGTCAAAGTACCCATTCGATGAACCAGTAGGCAAAGAAAAAAAAGATGAACCTCCAACAAAATACAAGTGTATGATTTGTAGTTGGAAATGTAAAAGAGACAAGAAGTTGCAGCTAAAGCTTGACACTATAGAAAAGCTTATCAGTAAAGTTTATGAAAAACAAATCATAGATAGAAAGGAACAATCAATAGTACAATGGAAATCAAAGTAAAAATGTCTTCATGTTAAGTATGCCACATAATATGAATAGCATAAGAAAAGAATGCTAAAGCTTGTTGTCTGTGGAGGTACAATTCAAGGGGAAAGTAACGGAAGGAGCACAACTAGAAAAAATTATTTAGATGAGTTTTATTTTTCATATTTTGTCTAGAGGGCATCCTATGATAGACTACCCAAAATATTTTAATTTTTAATCTTTTTTGGGTGTTCCTAACTTTCCTAATGCACATTAGTCAATAAACAATGGATGGGAATGTACAAGCTATCTTGTTGTAGTGGAAAAGCAAGATTTAAAGGAGAAAGTAAAATATTCAAACTTAATTGCATTATCTTTAGATGAAGTTACTATGTTAGATAATACATCTTGGGTTTGTACATATGTGTATACTATAAAACATGTCCACCAAGATCATCTTCTCTATGTTCATAAAATGAAGGACAATTCAACATCGCAAAATCTATTTGAACTAGTCAAGAAATATTTTAATGAAATTGGAGGTATGGATGACTTGACAATATCCAAAAAGTTGGTGTGTATAGGAGCTAATAGAGCTGTAGTAATGCAAGGTCACAAGACCAGTGTTTTCACAAAGTTACAAACCACTTGTGTACCATACATGCTTAGCATTCACTACATGTCCCATAGAATGAATTTAACATTTAGAATTATAAGAAAGTATCATACGATATCAAAAGTTGATAATCTAGTTCACGAGCTCTATGCATACTTCTAGTGAAGTCCCAAATGTTTCATGGAATTTCAAAATTTTGATTAGGGAATAACAACAAGAAATAAGCTTCTTAAGGATGTTGATACTAGATGGATCTCCTTTCATGGACTAGCACAACAAGTTCTTTCAGAATATCGATCCTTGATTGGAGTAATGTATGAGCATCACAACACAATAGAAAAAGCTCCTAACCTCTTACATAGATTAAGTGATATAGAGACACTCTTGACTTTAGCTAGTCTTCTCCCCATGCTGGATGAAATGAATAATCTTGTGAATAAATCCAAAGATATAACTATGTATATCTATGAATATTCCAAACTGTGTAGAATGACATGCATGGCCCTTGATCATCTACGTATAGTTCTAACTTCTAAAAGCCCATAATTTTAAAGCTAGCAGAAAATAACATATTTGAATCATCCTAAAAATTATTTATAATTTAATCCAAGTAGGCACTTATGTGTCTGTGTACGTGGATTTTAGATACCAATGCACCATTGTACGATAGTCAGGCATTCTATTAGAGAAGTTCCTATTACAAAGGAACATTTTATTGACATTGTTAAATTTGTTAGTGATAATTTGAAGGAAATTGAAAATTTTATTTCCACAAAGATTTATAATAGATTCCCTCGAGATGAAATACTTGAATCCATGTCTATTATGTATCCTTAATTTTGGATTCAAGGAAATCAAGATAGCCTAAGCTATTTTCATGATAAAGTAATTACCTTGGCCGAACACTTTTTGAAAAGTGTAGAATACAATGAACATACAATAGAAGGAATTATAAATGGAGCTAAGCTTAGAGAACAATGTAACCATTTTGTAAGAAGTATGATGGGCCATTTTATTCCATGGAGTAGTCCATGGAAGCAAGATCAATGAAAAAGTCTTGGAAAACCTTAGGTCAAAGTGAAATAATGTGTGGTTTGATATCAAAATATTTCAAACTTGTTGATTTATGTCAAACAATGATATTGGGGTCAATGGAGGATGAGAGATTTTTTTAGTTCATTGGCATTTTTGAAATCAAAGATAAGAAAAAATTTAGACAAGGATATGGAAAATTTCTTGAGGGTGTTTGGAACTACGTATAATGTCAAAAAATTTACTTTTGAAAGGGAACTCACAATACAGAGGTCCTTATGTGAAAGAAGAGGCTTGTACAACACTTCAAATGTTGGTAGTGGTGGCACTAGAAATGGGACAAATGACAGTGATGTTGGAAACACAAGGGAAGACAACTGAGAGGGGGGTGAATAATTTGTCACAAAAAATTCAAACTTGTTAAAATTATTAACCCTTATTCTCAGATCTGATTAAAAACCATGAAAGCATAAATCATCAACACATCAGAAACACACATAACACCAAGATTTTTTATGTGGAAATCATGTTATGGGAAAAACCACGGTGGAGGTTAGTCCACAATATTATACCATGTTAAAAGTTAAGAATAATAAATGGGGAATTCGCATGCATTCAGGCACACTACCTAGATCTCATTGCTCAATTATAAAAGGAAGAATCACTGTCTTACAAAAGATTTGGATTACATCCACAAGATTTTGAACTGAGAAAGTAGCATCTGCTAATGCCTGATTATAGTTTTGGTTAAGCACATGAACACTTCTTCACTCTTCTTCACTCTTCTTCACACTTCTTCACACTCTTCTCTTCCTTAGAATGATTTAGAATATTATTCGTGCACATCATACATTCAAATGGAATAAAAAATTGCTTATATATATCTACAACAAGAATTTACATCACTGCATATTGGCTTCAACAAAATAATAAAATGAATATAAATTTTTAGCCCAAAACAATAAATAAATTTTAATATGAATCAACCAATGTCAGCCACAACATAGTGGAGACCCAAAATAAAATCCTCAACCACGAAACACCTTCAAAAATTATTCCTCAAAGATCCACAACATGTTACAACACCTTGTTGGCCAAGAACATGAAAAACATGAACATGCAAGAGAAAATATCTAATCACGAACACAACGAAAAATTTGGATGTGCAACACAAATAGAGCATGATATAGAAACATCCAAAAACATCTTGAATCACTAGAGAAGCATCCAAAACAACTGAACTTACTAGGATCACATCATCTTCATTCAAGAACACCAACTGAAGCAACAAAAAAACTGTCAGAATACAAATCTTCATAACTCAATCTTCATGTGGATCTCTGAAACCTTACGTGGATAAACTAGATATACTCAACAAGAAACCATTTAATCGACAACCTCTGATCATCAACATATTGAGCTAGCCAATAGTTTGAACTTCACTTCACCACTAACAACCTGCAACTCATTTTATTACAATTTTCTCAATATCCTCAACATATACAGCTTCTAATGCATTAATGCTAATGGTGTTGGCATCAATGACAACCACATATTAGTAAGAAAACCACAACATCTAAAAATTCCCCCCTTTGGCATTGATGGAAACACATGATGTGAAAAACACCATCAATGCAACTATCTCTTAGCACTTACTCCCCCTTAGGTTCTGATTCTTTTCTCCTCAAATATTTTACACAACTCTTCTCCCCACATGACTCTTCTCCCTAGATAATTCATGGTTTTTCACATGAATCTTCTCCCTCTTTGACATCAATGAAAAATATCTCTTTTCTCCACACAAGCTTTGAACCACATATCTAAACATCTGACTACTCCCCCTAAGTAGTAGCCACCACAACATCAATCCAGATCAAAATATGACCATGAAATGCATAGATTGATGCAATTCAGTGCATCTTAGTTTTGTTTAGGAGGGGTAATCACCCCTAGCTTCCCTCTAAGATAATAAAAAGTATCCTTAGCCAATGGTTTGGTAAATATTTCTGTAATCTATTCCTTACTAGGCACATACTCCAATCTAACTTCATTTTCACTCACATTCTCTCTCAAAAAGTGAAACTTGATAGATATATACTTGGTCTTTGAATGCAACATTGGATTCTTAGAAATGTTAATTGCACTTGAATTATCACAGAATATAGCAATAGCTTCATCATACACAACTCTGATATCTTTCAACATCTGCTTCATCCACAATACTTGAGTACAATTTTTAGCAACAACAATGTATTCTGCCTCTACAGTGGATAAAGAAATGGCATTCTTCTTCTTACTTAACCATGAAATCAACTTCTTTCCCAAGACAAATGCACCACCACTATTACTCTTTCTATCATTCACATAACCTACCCAATCAGCATCAGTAAATGAACTTAAAGTAAGATCATCATCTTTATGATACCATAGGCCAAAATCAATTGTCTCCTTCAAGTATCTAAAAATTCTCTTCACAATTGTCACATGAGATTCCTTATGATCAACTTGAAATCTTGCAACAATACATACAACATTCATGATATCAGGCCTAGTTTGAGTCAAATAAATCAATCCACCAATCATTGATTTGTATCTAGTCTAATTTTTCTTTAGAGAATCATCATCTATTGTAAACTTACATCCAATCACCATGGGTGTACCAACTAGATTTGAATCTTCCATACCAAATTTCTTCATCAATTTTTTCACATACTTGGACTGAGATATAAACATCCCTTTATCTAACTTAGTAATTTGCAATCCCAAAAATAATTTCATCTCTCCAATCATAGACATCTCAAATTCACTCTGCATCTCATCAGAAAAATTCATGCACAAACTATCATCTCCTCCAAAAATGATATCATCAACAAAGACTTCCACAATCAAATATTTATCATCATCAATCTTGAAATATAGATTACTATCAACAGTACCTTTGTTAAATCCAAGCTTCAACAAATACTTGTCCAACCTAGCATACCATGCTCTAGGGGCTTGATTAAGTCCATACAAGGCTTTCTTCAATCGGAAAACTATATCTCCCTTATCAATCAATTCAAATCCATCAGGTTGTTCAACATACACCTCTTCTTCCAATTCACCATTTAGAAATGTTGACTTGACATCCATTTGATAAACCTTATAGTTTTTGTAAGTAGCATAAGCAAGAAACAATCTTATAGCTTCAATCCTAGCAACAGGGTAAAAAGTCTCTTCAAAGTCAATTCCTTCCATATGAGAATATCCTTTACGCACTAGTCTTGTTTTGTTTCTAACAACTTCACCTTGCTCATTCAGTTTGTTTCTAAAGACCCATTTAGTTCCAATCACATTTTTTTCCTTTGGTCTAGGAACAAGAATCCATGTATCATTCTTCTCAATCTATTGTAGATCGTCTTTCATTGCTTCAACCCAATTCTCATTTTTACATGCTTCATTCACACTATTAGGCTCAGTCTCTGAAATCAAACAATATTCTTCTACAATTTTTCTCCTAGTCTAAAAACCTTCGTTCTTATCACCTATGATATGATCTTCTAAATTATTTAATCTTACATACCTTGGAGTCTTAGGATGTTCTTGAAATTCAGGCTCTTGTGATCTCTCTTATGCACTTTCACTAGTTTCTCCTTCATCTTGATTTTCTTGATTCACCAAAATGATTTGAAATTGATTTGAAGTTTGAACTTTCTTTCCTAAACTGTCATTATGATCATCTCAATCATATCCATAGGTTCTGGATGGTCTAGCTATGTCTTCATAAACCTTTACATATTCACTTTCAACCATTTTTTGTAATCTCTTATTGTAGCACCGGTAGGCCTTAGTTTTAGTAGAATAACCAAGAAAGATTCCTTCATCAATCCTAGCATCAAAATTTCCTATATCTTCATCTCTTCTGATATAACATTTACTCCCAAATATTTTGAAGTATCTAACAGTAGGCTTGTGACCAAACCATAGCTCAAAAGGATTCTTACTAGTATCACCTTTGACTTGTACTCGGTTGAGAATGTAAACAACAATACTCACAACTTCTCTCAAATAGTTATGAGGAACATTTCCTTCCAGCATCATAGTCCTAGCAGCATCTTGAACTATCCTATTCACCACCTCTATCCGATCTTAGAAATTTAATCTTTAGACCTGCCTCCATCTCAACCACAACCTTAAAGATCTTGAACTTCTCCAGAGCTTCAAATTTCTCCCTTAAGAAGATAACCCACATCATTCTAGAATAATCATCAATGAGTAACATGAAATACCTGTAACCTTGTAAACTTCTAACTCTAGAAGGCCCACACAAGTTAGTATGCACAAGCTCCAACAACTCATTTGAACAATGTTGTTTTCTCCTAAATGAAATTCTAGTTTTCTTCCCTAACTGACATTCCTTGCATATGGCATTAGTAGGTTTCATCAACTTAGGAAGATCTCTCACAACCTTAGTAAAACTTATCTTGATAATATTATCAAAGTTAACATGACACATTCTCCTATGCCACAAACAACTTTCATCAACTTGAGCAATCAAAAAAATTTTGCTAGTAGCACTCAGGTGAAAGATATTACCTTTTGTTTTTATACCTAATGCAATCACATTTCCAAAATTCCCCAATATTCTACACTTTCCATCCTTAAAATAAATAGTGTATCCCTTGTCAACCATATGTCCAACACTTAAAAGATTATGTTTTAGACCTTCCACATAAAGAACATCATTAGTATGATTCTTACCATCAAGAGAAATACATCCTCTACCATAGATTACACTGGATTTTTCATCACCAAATCTTACAACACCACCACCATACTTTTCCAGGCTCACAAATTTTCTATTATCACCTATCTTGCGATGAGAGCATCCACTATCAATCACCCATTCATATTTCCCTTCAATTCGAGCATCTAGGGATTTCTCCACATTTGTACAACTAGTAGATTCAGTAGACATAGGATTATTTTCCTTGATAGCAATAAATACCCATTCATATTCACTTGCATTCCCTTTATCAGATTCATCATCTATCACACCTTCATCAGCAACATAATAACACTTTATTTGGAATATAGGCTTATTAGGTCTTGGCTTAGGGACTCTTTTTGGACACCTTGATGCAAAATGATCTATCTTATTGCAAGAAAAACATTTAATAGGAAACTTTCCTTTATACTTACCTTGTCCTCTAGCTTCTCTTTTGACAATAAGCACTTCAAGCTCATCCATTTCTCTCTCTTCGTCTTCAATCTATCTCATTTCCTCCTCATAATTGAATACCTTTCTAGAAGAAATTTCACCTAGATCATATCTCTATTTATCTCTTCCTAAAGTAGTAGTCTTGAATGCAAATTCTACCTTACGGAAGGAATCACCAAATTCACCCAACTCAAAAGTAGTAAGCTTACCAATCAACATATCTTTGGTTACATTTGTCACAGTTTGGAGCTCTTCAATAGTTGTAGCTTTGACTTTGTATGCAACAAGAAAGGATCTAAGCACTTTAGCAATAATCTCTAATTCTTCCAACTATCCACCAACACATCTGATACCACACACAATTCATTCACTCTTTGCATGAAAGTAGTAATATTATCATCACCCATTCTCAACATTTTATATTTCCCTTTCAGACTTTGTAGCTTAGAAATCTTCACATTAGCATCACCTTCATACAAAGTTTCCAACTTTTTATAGATCTCATAAGTAGTCTTCATATCCATAACATTTATCATCTTAGAATTAGTCAAAGCACTCAATAATGCTTCCTTAGCCTTGATATTGTATTTAGCATCTGTAATCTCAACAGTAGTAGTAGGACCATTCTATGGGATAACATACCTATTACTTGTAATGCTCCAGTAGGGTTCACCAATGCCTCTCAAATGACACTCCATTACAGTCTTCCACAGAGAGTAATTTGACCCATCAAATCTCAGACTATCCTTCTTCTATGTCACCATCCTGGATCACCTCAAGCTATTAAAATTCTTCCAAGGAACCTACTTTGATACCAATTGTTGGAAACATAAGGGTAGACAACTAAGAGGGTGGGTTAATCAATTGTCATAGAAATTCAAACTTGTTAAACTTATTAACCCTTATTCTTAGATTTGATTAACAACCATGAAAGCATAAATCATCAACACATCAGAAACACACATAACACCAAGATTTTTTTATGTGTAAACCCTGTTAGGGGAAAAACCACGATGGAGGTTAGTCCACAAGGTTATACCCTATTAAAAGTATAAGAATAATAAATGGGGAATGCACATGCATTCAAGCACACTGCCTAGAGCGCATTGCTCAATTACAAAAGGAAGACTCACTATCTTACAAAATATTTGGATTGCATCCACAAGATTTTGAACTGAGAAAATATCATTTGCTAATGCTTGATTACAATTTCAGTTAAGCACATGAACACTTTTTCACTCTTCTTCACACTCTTCTCTTCCTTCAAATGATTTAGAATATTATTCATGAACACCATACATTCAAATGGAATAAAAAATCACTTGTATATATCCACAACAAGAATTTACATCACTATGTGTCGACTTCAACAAAATAATAAAATGAATATAAATTGTTGACCCAAAACAATAAATAAATTTCAATGTGAATCAACTAAGGCTGGCCAAAACATACTGGTGACCCAAAATAAAATCCTTAACCATGAAACACCTTAAAAAATTATTCCTCGAAGATCCACAACATGCTACAACACCCTGTCAGCAAAGAATGTGAAAAACATGAACACAAAAGAGAAAATATCTAATTGCAAGCACAAGGATCAATGTGGATGTGCAACATAGATTGAGCATGATATAGAAACATCCACAAACATATTTAATCACCAGAGAATCATCCATAACAATTGAACTTACTAGGATCACATCATCTTCATTCAGGAACTTAATCACCAGAGAATCATCCACAATAATTGAACTTACTAGGATCACATCATCTTCATTCAAGAACACCAATTGAAGCAAGAAAAAAATTTTCAGAACACAAATCTTCATAACTTGATAAAATCTTCATACAGATCTCTGAAACTCAACATGGATAAACTAGATATACTTGACAAGAAACCCTTTAATTCAAAACTTCTAATCATCAATGTACTGAGCCAACCAACAAACTAAAATTCACTTCACCACTAACAACCTGCAACTCATTTTATTACAATTTTTTCAATATCCTCAACATATAAAACTTCTAATGCATTAATGCTAATAGTGTTGACATCAATGACAACCACATATCAGCAACACAACCACAACATCCAACAAGTGACACAATGAATGTTGAATTTGAGACGCAGGGCAAGGAAAATGAAGACCAAATTCAAAATCAAAATAACTCTTTTAATTTATCTCAAGTTTAACGTCAATTTGAGGACACTGACTTGATTTCGCAAATGGAAGTGGATTACTAGTTTTAAGGTATTTTTACTATACTTCGTGAATCATATTCCAAACTATAGTTGATGATATTTTATATTGTATTCCATGAAATTGTGTATCAAATTGAATAGAATAATAGATTATTAATAATTTCATATTGATAAGTTTTATGTGTACTGAGTGATTCATTATTCAACTCAATGCTTAATGTTTCCTTGCTAGCATGGATTTGTGCATAAAACATAAAATTTGCTGTGAGGTAATTTTTTTATTATTTGATATTGGATTTTGCATTATTTTTCACAGTTTATGAATTATTTTGATCAGTGCCTTATCCATAAATGAGTTAGAAAATGAAATATAATCCTACAATAAACCAACACACGACTTCTTATAACCTCACCACCGTACAATGTGAAACCAAGCGAAGAACAACACTTATCACACTACTTATAAATTCCTATTGCATTGCCATTCACACAATCTTTGATAAATAACTAAAAGTAATATTAATCCATTCCTTGAATAAAAGATAATAGTTCAACATCCATAACATAAAAACATGATGTGATATGAAAGCTTATAAATAACCCTTGATTATTTTGAGTCAAAAGATAGTGAATACAATACTGAAGAGCAAGATAGGTCGATGTTCAAAATTAAAGAAATATACTTAAGTATTTGAGTCATATTTTGTTATTATAGAGAAACATTACAATATTTCCTATCTATGTTATCAAATAGCTTAAATTGTGCAAAAAGAGATTATAGAGAATGAGATGACAGATAAAAAAACTTAGAATGCTTCAAAATTTTGAATGAGGCTTGGAATTCCTTTTTATAACATAACGGAAGCAACAAGAAAAGAAGTGAAGAACCTCATCCCAAAAAATTTCATTCCATGCTAGGTAAAAAAAATTACTTAAATTCATTCTATTCCTTAAACATATCCTCAGAAATCCAACCATGAGCTAATAGCTTTTCTGCATGCTTGAAATTTTGATGATACTTGGAATCAATTAAAGCGCTAGCCTCTCAAAAAAGTTTCTTTCATTTGTTCTACATTGACCATCCTATCTGAATAGAAATCAAGCTGATTTAAATCAAGTTTTTCATCTTTGCAAATTAGAGGGAGGAGTGTGGGGATTACAATATTGAAACTATCCTTCCATTTCTTTAGGGTCTTCAACTCTCCATTATCTTCTATCACATGGGGTACAACCCTTTTGTCAAAATTTATGAAAGAGTTCATTTTTGATCGTTCAAATTCAATTATACTTTCCAAATACCCTTTATGATTCCATTCCATCTTGAGAATCTCAAAAGTAAGATAGATACTAGGTGGGGCATCAAATGTGTTTGTAGGTCCCTTATACATACCTTCCAAGGATGAAAATATAGGATTCCATTTTTCAAATATACATTTGATCCTCTCTTGATCCCCACTTATTTTGGTAATGAAATTTCTCAAATTTAGATATGACACACAAGTATTTTCTAGCCTTCTTAATATTTTAGATAGTTTGTACTCCAAGGTGCATGTTACAATGCACGCACTCTCCTTTTGTTGATTCTACTAAGCATTCTTCAAATGTTATTCTAGCATTTGAATCTTTTCTTTAAGCTTGCATTTCCAATCATCACATGAGTAGGGGGAACTATAGAAGAGGAGTGTGATTCCTACACACTTTCAAGAAGGGATGCATTTTTAGCCAATAATACATGTTGCAAGAACTGTAAGCTTCCATGAGATCATTATGTTTCTTCAACACTGTATTAATTCTATCTTACAAACATTGAATAGTAGATTCATTAAACCTGGCAACATCTACCACTAATGAAATAGCTTCAAGGGTAGAGGTGTGGGACACCCTCTTTACAATCAATCTCCCTTTGATACCCTTACCCTTCAATGCTACACAATCGTAAGATTTCTTGTATTTGGGGAAAGAGCCGAAATTGCAAGGGCTTCCCAATGTGGGTTGAACCTTGATCCTAACAATTCCATCTTTGCTTCCTCTTCTATGGAGAAAACTTATTTTTTCCTAATAGTATCAAATATAATTGTAGAAGCAATGTCCCATTCAAGGAGCAATAGCACCATTCATAAGGAGTAATATTTTTGGACTCGAATTTCATTTCTACCCTTACCTTTGTAGCTACTTCATCATAATTTTATCTAGGTACACCTTCTTGTGCCAACTGAACTCTTTTGAGGTACTCCTCCCTCTTTGATCTAAAAAAAACTCTTTAAACTCTTGGTATTTTATAAACTCATCATCATACGTGAATTATGAACATACCAATTCCCTCACATCATTGAGGTTATCTATCTCCATATCCACATCCAACACCAACCTTTGCTAAAGAAGGAAAGCAATATTTGGTCTTGGGGGGGATGGCATATATTGTTGAACTTCATCCATGGTGATATGAACATCTTCACTTTCATCTAGATTGATGAGATTGTCAACCAACAATGGTAGTTTCTCAACTTTCATCCTCTTCTTTGGTTGCTCTCTTGTGCGAGAATTAGAGTCCATAGTGATTGTGTGGGGTGAAGGAGAGGGAGTGACATGTGGTGGGTTTGATTGCAGATTTTCTCTAATAAAAGGCCCCTAGGGTTGGGACCTTTGGATAGAGAGGTCAGGTGAAGGTCTAGGCCACTTTACTAGTTTCTTTTTGAAGATAGGGGCCTTACCTACAACTCTATCAAAATTATTCAACACCACCTTAATATTTTCAATTGGGTCAACAATATTAGAAAATGCTCCATAACAATCCTTTACATTCTTTATCCTAGTAGCCTCTACCTTCTTGAATGCAAGAAATTTCACCTTTATGTCCATTACCTTAGATTCATCCTTGCAATTTCTTATGAAATCGTCATTTTCATCAACTTGATGGAAAAAATCGGACATTCTGATACCTTTCCTAACCTCGTGTATAAAACCTTTAGGGTCAAATTCCATAACATTTAAATAAAATAACCTATATTCCCCAAGCATTTATTTCAGCCTATCTAAGTCATCTCTGGTAAAAGTGAAATATGAAAAGGAAATAACAAAGGGAAAAAAGGCCCTTTCTTTTGTTTCCTTAAATGAAAACTGATCATTCTAATTCAAATCCCATATAATTTATATGAATTCCAACTTGGGTGACACATATTTGGGTAGCACATGGGGGGCTTGAGGGTACCCATATACTCTAATAACAACTGAGTTCTCATGGTAGTAATAATCTACCCAGTTATGTTGTACTCCTAATTCTAGCCTCCACTTTTTGGGCCTAAGAAAATATAAAATTTCCCTTTTCAATCTAACTCCAGGTAGATTTTGAAAGTATGAGGCGTTTCCATTAATGTCAACTATGTGTAGAGGAAGATAGTTATTGATTATTTATGTCAAGCATATTGAGAAAGTTGTAATAAAGAAATTTTGGTGTTTATGCATGTATTGTTGAGATGTTGAAGGTGTTGTGAGTACATGGATTTATCCTTATGTTATGTCTCAAAGTGTGTTAGAGTAAAGAAGTGTGTTAAAATGTTGTCTCTTGTACTTGGTCTCCAAGTGATTTTGAGAAATTTTGATAAAGAAAGAAAATAGTGTCTTGTAGGTATTCAGTGTATGCTCTCAAATGTGCTACACACTTATTTTGTATTGATTATATGCTTTTTGGTAGTTGCTACGTTCAAAATTTGGGTGTTTGGATCATAGTACAGTGCGAGATATTTTCACTAGTATGTGAACCAGTTATTTAGTGATCTTTTCTACTATCTGGGAGAAATTTTTATGCTCCACATTTCTCTACTATTTAGATTCAGGTTGTACAAATTTGTGAAGTTGTTAATAATTATTTTATTTTTCTGTAATCAAATTTTTACTTGATTTGGTGTAGTACAATGTAAGTTTCATTTATCAGTATGCAAACAAACATTATCAATTGTCTTGAATTGAAGTAATTGTTGATGCAATCTTGTATGAATTATTTGATGACTCTTGTATAGTTTGTGGGTTTTTCTAAATTTATTTCAAGTGAATTATGCTATCAAGAACTTTCATCTCGATTGAAGGAAGTATCTACTTAATGTTTATGCTATTTTGCATAGGTGTTGGCTAGCCTTGTGTTTAACACTACATGTGAGGCTTGTGGAAGCGTGTTGAAGTGTATTTGGATCTATTTGGTTCTTAATTAAGTATTTATGTAGGTTTCCTTTCATTCCTATCCACCATAGGAATTTTTAGGTGCTAACCTATTTCAAATTTGAATGTTTAATGACTACTGGCCAACATTAGAGAAAGTTTTTCAAGAAGAGGATGATATAAATATGGATGATATTAATGAGAGTTGGGTGAAGAGAGAGTAAGAAGCAAGATAGATGTTAGATTGTTGTGAGGGAAGTGTAATGTGATGTGAATTTAAGCGGAGTAGTATGAATTTCATGATAGGGTTCTAAAAGTAGTGAGTTGAAGGCATCCAATATATTTCATGTGAGTCTACAAAAGTGTGTGAGAAATTGTGGTGGAATCCTTGTTGCATTGAGAAGTGTTTTTTTGTGTGAAATTATTCTTCTATCTTCCTATTTTCTTTCTATGGAAGTGAGCCTTAACTGTGAGCCCTTTTGGGTAGTGTGTCCTATTCTGGCAATGAGCCTTTCTGGTAGTGAGCGTTTGTATTTAGTTTTGGAATTCTCTATATTGTGAGCTAATCCTCATTATGGTTTTCCCTCATTGTGGTTTTCCCTCATTGGGTTTTCCACATAAATATGGTCTTCTTATGTGTATGGTGTTGTGATTTCAATTTCTATTATCTATATTTCATGTTTAATCAAACTAACAAAATAAGGTGTTAATGAATGCTTGTGGATATAATTATTGTTGAGGGTTTTGAAGGAATAGATTGCTACAACTAATTCACCCCCCTATATCTTATCTTGTTTATTTCAACTATTGGTATTAGAGTGAGGTTCCTTGGAAGATGAGCTTAACCACTTAAGGAAGATTTGGGATGGTAAGAAAGTTAGTGTTATATCTTATCTTACAAATTCTTTTTGTTTCATGTATTTTTGTTGAGTTTTGTGTGAGTTATGGAATTTTTACTAAGAGTGGGTCTGAGACTAGACTAGGGTTTCCAAAAACCTATAAAATTTCATATCTTTGTTTTCCACTATCAAAAAGTTATGAAAATTGGTAGAAAAAATTATTTTGAGGATATCTAAAAACCCTTTGGAGCTGAAGCCTTTAAAATTTTGCATGTGTGAGTAATCAATGACAATTTGTATGACTATCTTGCAAAAACTATCAACCACCTAGTGAATGATGGTATTTGTCAAATATTAATGTTTGAGAGGGAAAAGATCAATGTTTTGAATCTATTATCTATATTTCATGTTTAATCAAACTAACAAAATAAGGTGTTAATGAATGCTTGTGGATATAATTATTCTTGAGGGTTTGAAGGAATAGATTGCTACAACTAATTCACCCCCTCTTGTGATTTCAATTTCTATTATCTATACCTATTGTGATTTCAATTTCTATTATCTATATTTCATGTTTAATCAAACTAACAAAATAAGGTGTTAATGAATGCTTGTGGATATAATTATTGTTGAGGGTTTTGAAGGAATAGATTGCTACAACTAATTCACCCCCCTCTTCTTTTCTTGTTTATTTCAACTATTGGTATTAGAGTGAGGTTCCTTGGAAGATGAGCTTAACCACTTAAGGAAGATTTGGGATGGTAAGAAAGTTAGTGTTATATCTTATCTTACAAATTCTTTTTGTTTCATGTATTTTTGTTGAGTTTTGTGTGAGTTATGGAATTTTTACTAAGAGTGGGTCTGAGACTAGACTAGGGTTTCCAAAAACCTATAAAATTTCATATCTTTGTTTTCCACTATCAAAAAGTTATGAAAATTGGTAGAAAAAATTATTTTGAGGATATCTAAAAACCCTTTGGAGCTGAAGCCTTTAAAATTTTGCATGTGTGAGTAATCAATGACAATTTGTATGACTATCTTGCAAAAACTATCAACCACCTAGTGAATGATGGTATTTGTCAAATATTAATGTTTGAGAGGGAAAAGATCAATGTTTTGAATCCTAGAAGCATTGTAAAAATTTTCCTTGTAACAAGAGGAAAGGTGTATTGAAAAGAAGCAAGGTTTTTGAAGTTGAGGTAAATTATTGATTACTTTCTAAAGTTGAAGCTAAGATAGTGAGTGAGGCATATGAGGATGAACTTTGGATGAAAGCTATGAAAGAAGAAATTATGCAAATTGAGAAAAATAAAACTTGGGAATTGGTTCCTAGACTAGTAGATAAGAACATAATTGGAAGGAAGTGGGTTTTCAGAAATAGACTGAATGAGAATGGATAAGTGATACGAAACAAGGAAAGGATTGTATGTAAGGGTTACTCACAAGTGGAGGCATATATTTTAAGGAGAAATTTTCTCTAGTGGCTATAATGGAAGCTATTAGAATGTTATTATAATTTTCAGCACATAAAGATTTCAAGGTTTATCATATGAATGTGAAGTTTGCTTTCTTGAATGGAGAATTGAAAGAAGAATATTACATGGAACAGCCATAAGGATTCTAGTTGTCAGATCAATCGAATATGGTATGCAAATTGAGAAAGGCTTCATATGGTTTGAAGCAAGATCCCAAAGCTTGGTATGCAAGGTTGGATGGATATTTGATTCAACAAGGTTTCAACAAAGGTATTGTGGATAACAATCTCTATTTCAAAATTGAAGATGACAAGATCTTGATAGTAGTTCTATATGTGGATATGAAACTATGTGCAAGTTGTTTTCTGAAGAAATGTAGAAAGAATTTTATTTCTATGTTTAGTGAGATAAATTTCTTCTTAGAATAAAAATCAATCAAACAAACAAAGGGATTTTCATTTCACAATATAAGTATGTGAAAGAAATGTTGAAGAAGTTTGGGATGGATGCTTCCAAACTCGTATGCACTCCTATAGTAACTGGCTATAAATTGAGTAAGGATGATGATTCACTTAATGCTAATTAGAGAAAATATAGATCCATGATTGGTGGACTATTGTATCTAACTAATAGAATAGATATCATGGATGCAGTTTTTCTTGTAACTAGATTTCAAGAGTATCCTAAAGATACACATGTTGTAGCTATCAAGAGGATATTCAAATATTTAAATGGCACTCTAGATATTGGTTTATGGTATCCTAGGGATACTAACTTTACACTAATTTCTTATACTGATGTAGATTAGGTAGGTTGTGTTGATGATAGAAAAATTACAGGTGGTGGTGCATTCTTTCTTGGTTGTAGATTGGTGTCATGGTTAAGTAAAAAGGAAGATTCAATTTCCTTATCCATTATAGAGGTTGAGTATATTAATGTTGCATATTTTTTTGCACGCACATTTTATGGATGAGATAGCGATTGAAGGATATCAAAGTCATCTTTGATGATCACATCTGTACTTTCTATGATAATACAAGTGCAATTAACATTTCAAAGAATCTAGTGATGCACTCAAGGAAAAAGCATATATCTATTAGGTATCACTTTTTGATAGAGAATGTTATGGAGAATGAAGTAAAACATGAGTATTTATTTACAAAAGATCAAATTACTGACATATTTACTAAGTCCCTTCCTAAAGATACTTTTGAGTATCTTTGAGAGAATTTGGGGGTTATTTTCCCTCCTTTCATGAACTAGATGCATATGGAGATGCATCGTTCTAGTGGATCTATGGATCTATCTTCTTTATGGACTGATGTTTGGTGGCTACCTCTCAGGGGGATTAGGTAGTGTCATGTGTTGTCATTATGTAGATGATTGGGTGTACTCCTAAGGGGGAGTATTCAATGTTGGTATAGATCTTGGTTCAATTTCAAAAGGAGAGATCAAAGAAAAATACTTTTTTCTTTTTCCATTGATGTCAAAGGGGCAGAAAAAGTATCTAGTGAAAAAGCTTATTCATTCAAAAAAATTACAAGAAAAGTTGTTCAGAGCTGTGGTGTTGTCTTTGATGGTTTTTCACATCATGTGTTGACATCAATGACAAAGGGGGAGATTTTTGAAATTATGAGGTTTTGCCATTGATGTCAACTATGTGTAGAAGAAGTTGGTTATTGATTGTATACGTCAAGGATATTGAGAAAATTGTAATAAAGAAAGTTTATTATTTTTCATATATAGTTGAGATGTTGAATAAGTGTTGTGAGTACATGGAGTTATCCTTATGTTGTTATATCTGAAAGTGTGTTAGAGTAAATGAGTGTGCTGAAATTATGTCTCTAGTACTTGGTCTCTAAGTGTTTTTGATAAATTTTGATAAAGAGAGAAAATAATATCTTGTAGGTATTCACTGTATGCTCTAGGATGTGCTCTGCATTTTTTAAGTATTTATTCTATGCTTGTGCAGATCTGAGGTATTGTTTATGGTTGCTGGTAGTTTCTACATTAACAATTTGGGTGTCTAGATCATAGTACAGTGTGAGATATTTTCACCAGTATGTGAACCATTTATTTAGTGATGTTTTCTACTATTTGGGAGAAATATTTTTGCTCTAAATTTCTCTGCTATTTGGATTCATATTGTGTAGATTTGAGAAGTTTCTAATAATTCTTTTATCATTCTTTGATCAAAGTTTTACTTGATTTGGTGCAATATAGTGTAAGTTTCATTAATGAGTATACAAACAAAGGTTATCAATTATTCTGAATTGAACTAATTTTTTATGCAAGCCTGTGTGAAGTATTTGATGAATCTTGTATAGTTTGTGGGTTGTTTTGGATTGATTTCAAGTGAATTATGTTCAAAAATTTTGGCTTTATCTAACGAAGTATGTACATAATGTTTACGATGTTTTTCATGAGTGTTGTTCGTCCTTGTGTCTAACAATACATGTGAGGCTTGTGGAAGCATGTTTAAGGTTATTTGGATCTATTTGGGTCTTAATTAAGGTTGTATGTTAGTCACCTTTTATTCCTATCCACCATGGGAAAGTTTAGGTGCCAACCTATTTCAAATTTGAATGTATAATTGCTAATGGCTGACATTGGAGAAAGGTTTTAAAGAAGAGGATGATATAAATATGTATGATATTGATGAGAGTTCAATGAAGAGAGAGTAAGAAGAAAAATAGATGTGATATTGTTGTGAGGGAAGTGTAATGTGATGCGAATTCAAGTAAAGCAGTGTGAATTTCATGTTAGGGTTCCGAAAGCAATGAGTTGAAGGCTTCCAATATGTGAGACTATGGAAGTGTGTGAGAAATTGTGGTGGAATCCTTGTTGCATTTGAGAACTATTTCTTTTTGTGACATTCTTCTTATATCTTCTTTTTTAATTTCTATAGCAATCAACACTGGTCGCGAGCCCTTTTGGATAGTGTGTCCTATTCTTGAAGTGATCCTTTTTGGCAGTGAGCCTTTGTAATCAATTTTGGAATTCTCTATATTGTGAGCTAATCCCCTTATGTGGTTTTTCCCTCATTCGATTTTCCATGTAAATCTGGTGTTCTTATGTGTATGGAGTTTTGATTTAAATTTCTATTATCTAAATTTCATGTTTAATCAAACTAATAGAATAAGGTGTTAATGAATGCTTGTGGATCTAATTACTTTTGATGGTTTTGAAGGAATAAATTGATACAACTAATTCACTCCCCTCCTCTCATTTTTCTTGTTTATTTCAATAGTAGACCCAAACTTTCCATGACTTGTCTTGCCAAGAAAATCTCAAAAAAATATTATTCGGACTCACTACAATTTTCATCCCAAATATGGGTCCAACATTACACTGGGAGATCATAGCCCTCTTTATCTTTCATGTTCAATTGTAATTTTTTGCAGCAATGATATTTCCCTTTGTACAAAAGTGTATGGAAAAGGAGAGAATACCACATGAAATTCACCTCCAGCTCCTTACCACTTTTCCTTCTCTCAATGTCTACTATCCAATTGTGAATAGCCTTAGCTAAAAAGATATCCTAGTCAAAGTCATTATTGACAAAAGGATTTTGTATATCAATAGCCATATACATAAGAGGTATCTCCATTTTTTAGTGTGCATATTCTCCCAACACTTGGAATGATGTCCAATATGTTCTTTTGAAATAGTATTCAAAAGATTTGACATCAAAAGGATCATGTTCATTATCACGGACTCTCAATACCTTTCCATAGAAGATTTTATGTCTAAACCTAGGGAGTCATTCCACTTTGAAGCTATTTTTGTCTTTCTTTTATTTTCTTCTGAAAGAAGTAAGGTCCATAACCTTATTTGTGACCACATTAAGTCTAAAAACCTCACAAATAAACTCAGGATGGTTATATCCATTAGGACAGTTCAATCTAATGCCCTAATTACTTTGATATTCTCATCATACCCAGAAGCAAGGTGTCTAATGATATCCAAATTTATAAAGACATTAGGAACAACTAGCTTCCCCAAATCATAGGTCCATGCATTGGAGACAAAGAAATGGTTGTTTCTTTTTCCATTCTAGTGTAGCAACAATTCCCACCTAGAGACTATGTCATCCCAATACTTCATCTCAACATCTCTGCAATTTCTAGCTATGTCTACTATCCCCTCTATTGAATTAGGGTTCAGGTTACGTTGGTGTTGAGGCTTTTTTGAGGAACCTAACAACTGAGCCAAAATATCCTCCTCTAAGGGTCTTTTAGATGTAGAGCCAGAGGGTTGGGTGTTTGATTGACTCATAATTTTAGAATGAATTAAAACTAATTTCTATAATATTTTGCAACAAAAACCTGATTACGAGCTTCAAGACTAACAATGGTGAATTTTTCCAAGAAGGGCATACCTATTTTTTAATTGTTTAGAGCTTCAACTCAAGTTGACAGGAAATAGGTGCACCTCTATTTTTTTCTACTATTTTGTACCAAACAAATGAATTGAAAATTTATGAAGGAAATTACGATCCATCATTCATCACATCCTACATTACTTCTTGTCTGCATGAGTGTAGTTCATTCATCTACCCATTTATCGATTTTGAATGTGGGTCATCCATTTGGAAAGGGACGTACAAATCTCAAATTTCAATGATGAGTAAAGCCTTGATTTTCTTGAAGAGGACACAATTGTCCCCTCTATCTAATAGAATTCTCCCATGTCCCATGTGACAATATCATCACAGAGTGTCCTTCGGTTTTGCAACCAAGAAAAGGACATGTTGCAATGGGCCCACAAACTTGTAGAATCCTTTATCTTTCACCACATGGTAGTATTTCATGTCCTTCTATGGTTCCACAATAAAGAAAAGGACATGCCATAGTGGGCCCGAGGACTTGTAGAATCCTTTATCTTTTTCCATAGGGCAGCATTACATGTCCTTTCACAATTCCACAACTAAGAAAATGGCATGCCACAATGGGCTCGCAGACTTGTAGAATCTTTTATCTTCCACCACATGGCAGCATTCCATGTCCTTTCACAAATTTTCAACTAAGAAAAGGACATGCCGCAATGGGCCTATGGACTTGTAGAATCCTTTATCTTCTACCACGTAATGAAAAAAAAAATTACAGAAAAGTAAAGGTTTTTTATTTTGATTTTATATTTGATATTAAAGGGGTAGTTCCTAGCAAAACGAGACATGGGACTCATAATATTGATACCCATAAGTCATACCTTAAATACCAATCAAAAATTGAATGATATAAACAACACAACATAAGAATGCTAGGGTTTTAGGATAATAGGGTTTTAGAAATCCCTAGGTTGCAGACCTAACAACCATAATTTAACTAGTTGAGGATTACCAAGAATTTTATATTCCAAATTGTAGTTGATATTATTTGATATTTTATATTGCATTCCATGAAATTACACATTAGATTGAATAAATTAACATATTATTAATAATTTCATATTTCAATTATGTTAAAGACCAGTAAAAAAGTGAACGATGTCAACAACAAAACATAAGAATGCATGGGTTTTAGGATAATAAGGTTTGAGAAAGCCCTAGGTGTAAACCTAACTTGCTTGATTTAGTCAATTGAGGATTACCAAGAATTTTATATTCCAAATTGCAAATGATATTTTATATTGTATTCCATTTAATTATACAAGTAGGTGCAAGAAGGTAAGTCCACAAAATGTTCAAAAAGTAGAAGTGTTTTTCCTGATTTTTATAATTTGTCATAGTTGGAATTAAAATTTGAAGCACTTACACATTGAATCTTAAAAAAGTTGAATAATACAAAATTTAGTATTTTGAGTGTAGTATTCAAATATGTAATTTATTCTAATACCCAGATGATACAAAATATTTTTTAATACATGTATAAAAAACCAATTTTTAAAAGTCACCTTTTTAGGACCATCCCATGCATGTGTATAGACACCATAATTTGGCATAAATAAAATTTATTTTCTAATTCCTTTTCATGAAAGATGTGTATTATAATGAATATTGATGGGGATATTTTTTATTATCTTTTTCATAATATTTTTTATTTATTAACTTTTTATTGGCCCTAATTGTTGGTGTTTAGAACCCTTGTTTATGGACACCATAACTTGACCTAAACTTATCATTTTTGAATTTTATTTTTTTCATTGTGTAAATATTTTTTTATGGATTGATGTCATAATTTTTTTAACAAGAAAATTAACAAATTAAAAATTATTAAAAAAATATGAAAACCTAACATTTCAAGTTTATGGACCTATTTCCTCATAAATTAATTAAAAATAGAAAAATAATCAAACCATTAAAAAAAATACATATTTGAAAGCTAGACATATTCATATATAATGGGTTCTAATTTTATAAAACAATTGAAAGAAAAACCTCATTAGATATACTATGAAAGTTAGTTTTTTCTCTTGAAATTGCTATGATGTTGTACTTCTAGGTTCAATCCTAAGTGTTGAGTTACCATGCTTTTTCTAAGCCTAAATCCAAATGAAAAACATGTATTGTGAGTTTCAAACCTTTTAAACAAAGTACCCACTTCAAAATGGGTACCTATTCTTAAAAATGAATGGATATTTGTTTTAAAGTTGAAAATTGACACTTCCCTTGAATGTGGACCCAACTTCTTGCACTTACCCATACATCAAGTTGAATAAATTAACATATTATTAATAATTTTATATTTTAATTGTGTTAAACATGTACTCAATGATTCATCACTCAACTTAATGCTTAATAACATATTAATAACAATAGCATATACAACAATGAACATCAACAATTGTTTAATGTGTATCTAGTAGTTGAAACCAGAGTTTTCCTTCAAATGATAAAATAAATAATAAAGATAATTAAACATCAACACATTAATGAATTTGAGTTTTTAATTGATTTTTAAATGAAGGAATATATAGAGGCAATGCAAAATATTTCTCAAAGACAACTCTGCACAAAGTTGAGTTGGAACTTGAAAACTCATGTTACCAATACCAAATCATTTTATCACCTTTTGTAGCAACTTCCACTATTTAGGTGGTGGAATTGTCATTTATTCTAACTAATGTTGTCTAACTTGATATTTTTTTAATAATTGATGATTGAAATCAAAACTTGACTTGAATGTTTTAGTCAAAGTTGCATTCAAGGTTATTAGTGATTTGATGGAATCTAAATAGTTCGCCTCATTTGGGTTCTGAGGAAACTAGTCCAAATCAATCTTCCTTGCACCCTCCATCTACTTTCTAAAATCATCATTTCCAATTAATCACTCATTTGTGTCAAAATCCTCTAGCAAATCAAGCTCTATCAAGTTCTTTACCTTTTTATCCAACTTCATCTTTTTTGTAGCCAAATGCACAAATTCCATTGTTTCACACATTCTCAAACATTTTTGAATGATAGATGACTACATCATTGAGGTAGCAAGCTGATTATTAATCCCTTTTGATTTCAATTCATTGTCACTGGCTTTATGGACTATCTTTTTAACTTGATTTGTAGATTTCTATGTTTCTAGCACATTTTTGTTGTCTATTAAATATTTGTTGAGCTTCTTATAATGTAGTCTTATAGCATCAATCAATTGAAACAATTTACACAAATGATCAATCCTCTGCATTATTTCTTCCTAGATCTTTTGTTTCATATGCCCCACTAGTTCTCTATAAAATGTAGTTAACTTATTTTGACAATAATTTATTTCATTTTTCTGCTTTCTTCAACTCTATTGTCAATCTTTCACTTTTTTTTTCTCTTTATCCAATTTTTCTTCCCATTGTTGATATTGTTTACCCACGTTTATTCCTAATTTTTCCTCATCATATTTATTTTTTCTCTCATCTAACCTTTTCTCCAATTCATTCAATTCCACCTTTGTTTGTTTATCCTCTTTGCTTATTGATGAGTGGTGGATTTTTTATTGTTTTTTCTAATTCATTGCTCTTGTTATTTGTTTCCTTCCTCTTTGCTTTCTCATTATCTAGGTATGCCTATAACTTTTCTATTTGAATATGCAAACTTTTCTTCTCTCTCTCTTGCTTTAGCAATGATGTGTACACCAATTCATTGTTCTTCTTTGATGAATTGTTTTTTTTAGTATTTTTGTATCCAAAAACATCCAATTAGAATTTTCTAACCTAAAATTAAGATATCAATCCATCTGATTTTCTAGTTTATTTTGAACTTTCAGAACAACAAACACGTACCTCGGGTATCAACACAAAGCTATGTCACACTTTCAACAAACTTATCAACATAAGTGAATTTATGTACTTTTAACTAAAAATTAATTTTGGTAAAACATATGATTTTGTAAGATTCATTCTAGCTAAGTAATATGTGTCCACAAATTTCCAACTAAAATTGTTGGCTAAATGCATATTTAGCACCACTTTGAGTCCAATTTACCAAACATTTATAGCTTTCAAATGATATCACATTTTTGGAATCCAAAACATGCATCACATTTTATGCTTCGCATACTATAGGATTATAAAAATAAAAATTGAATTTCATGAAGTTTTGATGAAGTTAAGGTGGTCAAACATACAAGTTTTTATATTTTTTAAAAGTTGTAATAAAAAATTTATAATTAATTATTTACTTGGAAAAAAATTACAAAAAAATATGCATCGCATCCAGACATGAGTCCTCTACTTATGTCTAAAATCTTATAAAAAAAATATTATCATTTTATTGTGGTAGGGTGGTCGATAGACACCTACTTATTTTTCCCTCAAATTTAAGTACTCTGCATTGAAATTTCAAATTTTTACCAAATAGATTTAAAAAATAAAAATAAACGTAGTAGTTTAGAAACTACATTCAATTTTCTACAAATTCTATTCTAACATTTTTTTGAAATAATATAGATAACTTATTCAAATTTTTATGTCAAGTTGCCTAACTCTAATTTTTCTGAATTTTTTGCCACTTAAGGGCCTATTTTTCCATTATGATCTTGCACATACCCCTACATAAACTTAGAATCTGTTTGACCACTGAGGCTAATTTCCAACTAACATCATCCAAACTCTGTTTGTTCAACATATCCACAAAAATATGAGAATCTGACTCAAATAATCCTCCTCTAGCCTAAAGAGCATCCTCTCTCAACTACAATCTTAATAGCAAGGGCCTCCATCATATTATTAGAGTGTCATCCTTTGTAAATAGTGAAGAAAAAATTTGCACCACCATCATTACCTCTACCTATACACCCAATACCAGCATGTCCAGGGTTACCATGAGAAGAACCATCTGTATTAATCTTCATGACCCCAATCGGGGGAGGCATCCACCTCCTATCACAACAAACCCATTGCTTGACATGTCGAGGTCTTTTTATAGCAATGCATCCCCTTCTACTATCCCCTAGGTTCAAATTCCTCATAATAGCATAATCACCAGGATCAATATTTTTAGACATATCACACTTAGTAGAAATAGTCTCCTGAAGCCTGCTAATTATCTTCTTCCACAATTGAAAACTACCTAATTTGGGACCACAAAGAACTCTATGGTTCCTTTCCAACCAAAGGTTCTAGAGAATGAAAATAGGCCCAATAGCCTAGGACACCTATAGGAAAGAAGTCTTCACTAGAGGCCTACCCAAACTCTCCCAAAATTCTATTAGGGAGGTAGCATGAATACAACCATGATGCCAAGCCTCCCACCACCTGTGCCATATCTCTCTAGAAAAAGGGAAGAGAACAAAAAATGGGTAGTACATTCCTCACTGTGCAAACAAAGGAAGCAAATAGAAGGTCCCTGAAAACATCGCTTGCAAAGATTCTCCCAAGTGAGGCATTTCTTCTGAGCAACCAACCATAAGAAAAAATTGCATTTGAGCCAAGAAAAGTTGTTCCATACCTTCTTCCACTAGGGCACCTCAACAGGACCGTGTAAGTTCCTGTCTAGCATAGCATAGCCTTGAGCAACAGTAAATTTACCTTTTGGGCTAGGACTCCAAGCCAACGTGTCCCTCTCATTAAGGGAGCTGTAAAACCTACCCTCCAAGACTTTAGTCAGATCAGCATGATCCTCATCAGAACCACCCATGGGCCACTCCTGAGGATCCTTCGAGCAAGTCACCTCCACCTGACTAATATGCTTAATTGTTTTAAAATGCTTCACCTTAATCCACCCAGCATCAATAAAAATATGGCAGAGAGGCTGAAGCTAAGGGAAGCTAGAAAGAATGGGAGGGTGGCCATCCCAAGAGTCCTACCAAAATAGAGCATCAGAGCCTCTATTATAGATCCAGAAGAGACCATCCTTAATAAGTTGAGCTCTATTTTTAAGAGTATCACAAATACAAGATCCTTTTCCAAACAAAGAAAGTCGTGACACATCTTGGCTATCAACACTTGGAAGATACTTGTGGGAAAGAATCTTGGCCCAATCCTAATACTAATTATTGCACCACCTCTAGTACAGCTTGGCCGCCAAGGCCATGACAATAAGATCCATTGACCTAAGACCAAGGCCCCCAACATGATTCGGCCTACAGAAAGACTCCCACTTGACTAAACTCCACTTCAAGGATAGAAGGCTGCCTGACCAAAGGAATTTCTGAGATAGAGCATCAAATTCTCTCACAAAGGTGGAAGGGGGAACTTGCACACAACACCTATAAATGGGGAGAGACTACACCACAATTTTTAGGAGAATCACTCTCCCAGTAGAAGATAGCCATTTGTAAGTCCAGTGACTAACCTTACTTTATAATTTATCCAAAGTCCCTTGCCAGTAATCTCTACACTGAGATCCCAAAGCCAAAGGAATCCCAGGGTCATCAAGGGAAGAGAACCGATCTGAAATCTAAGGATCCTAGCAATCTTGTTCTGAATAAGCCAAGGAGTATTAAAGAAATAAATGGAAGATTTATAATCATTAACACTCTAACCTAAAGATTTCAAATAGATGTCTAAAGCTCTCTTGAAGTTCACTATCTCACAAATTCTAGCCATGCCCATCAACCCAGTATCATCCACAAACTGAAGATGAGAGTAGGGAGGGAGATTATTGTTCTAGCTCCAACCTTGGATAAAACCCTACCTCACCTAAGATTTAATAAATCTTCCAAGACCTTTCACCATGATAATGAATAAATAAGGAGATAAAGGGTCCCCTTTCCGAAGTCCCTGAGAAGCACTAAACAAATCTAAAGTTCCCCATTAATGAGAACTAAAAAAGAGGACGAGGTCACACAACTAAGAACCCAATTCACCCACTCCTCTTCAAAGCCAAAAGCCAAGAAAATTTTATGTAAGAACTCCCAGCTCACCCGATCATAAGCTTTAGCCATGTCAAGTTTAATAAACATAGCCTTCTCCTTAGAGGTATCAATAGAGTGAAGAGCCTCCATTGCTATCACACCACCATCCAAAATTTGTCTTCCTTCAACAAAACCATCCTGCTCAGTAGAGATCAAAGTACAAAGGAGTGGTTTGAGTCTCTCAGCAATCAATTTGGTGATGATTTTGTAGACAACATTACATAGAGCAATAGGCTTAAATTGATCCAAACGATTAGCCTCCTCCTTCTTAGGTATGAGAGCCAAAAAAGTAGAATTCAAAGACTTAAGTGTTTGTTTGTTCCTATGTGATTCCTGAACCACATTGAGAAGAACAAGCTTTATTATTTCCCAAAATTCCTAAAAGAACTCAATCAGAAACCCATCTAGGCTAGGAGCCTTACCTTTTTTCATATTAAACACAACTTTCTCCAATTTAGGTAACAAGATAGGCTACAAAAGAGCCACATTCATCTTAGCAAAAACCAGGGTGGGAATACAATCCAAGATAGCCCTCTCTTTAGCCCTAACTGCAAGATCCTCCCTAGTAAACATATTTGAAAAATATTTGATAGCTTCCCTGGAAATTTATTCACAGGAAGAGAGTTGAGCCCCTTCTAGTGAAACAAGAGAGAGAATTCCACTGCCTCTGAGCCTTAACTGAGTTATGAAAAAATACAGTGTTCCTATCCCCCTCCTGAAGCCAATCAACGTGAGATTTCTACTGCCAAAAAATATCAACCTGAAGCTCCCACTCTTCTAATCCCTTAAGAGCCAAGGACTCAGCTTTACTCAGATCCGAGGTCAACCCTTGGTCCTGAATCTGGTGAGTGATATTATCCAACTTGGACTAAGCAACAATCTTCTGAGCATGCAAGTTCCCAAAACATTGTTTCTTCCACCTCTTAAGATTGTATTTCACATGTTTAAGCCTCTTACTAAAGGTAAACACAATCACACCATGGGTAGGCACCCCTTCATACCACCAAGCCACAATAATATCTTATAGAGATTGATCTCTTAACCACATCAACTAAAATTTGAAAGAAGGTTTTTTGGTAACCCCATATGAGGTGGCAGAGAACTTGATAGGCCAGTGATCGGAGCCCCTCCAATCAAGAATTTTTGAACTGGTGGACCACCTGCTATTCATCCAATAGAAAGAAACCATTAATCTATGAAGCCTTTTATAAATAGCCTCAACCCCCCACCTCCTATTATTCCAAGTAAATACACCATTAGTTGGCTTCACATCAATGAGATTCAAGGAACAATAATTATCTCTAAGAAGATTTGAAAAAGGGTCTAGCCTAGCTAACCCACCATGTTTTTCATCCAACCTAGTAACAACATTAAAATCACCAGCCATAATCCATGGGAGAAATAGGGCCAAGGACTGAATGAAACTGATGTGAGCCCAAAGATGTGACTTACCTAAAAACTCAGTAGGAACATAAATATTGGATAAACGACACCTTTCTCTAGTCTCAAAACTAGAGGCGACCATAGAAATGGAAGATCGACTAGAAATCCACCATAAGGGAGAAACCTTCCTTGGGTTCCAGAAGCAATCCACCCCCCCTAAACTGCCCTGAGAACCCACCCCTTGCCAATAGCCCTGGGGCCAAATACGTGGGGCACAATTAGCCAAACCATCCACTATAGGCTTGGTTTTCTAAATAAAGACCATATCATGAGACTGAGACTCAATTAATCTATGAAAAAGTTTTTGTCTAGGGATGTTGTTCAACCCCCTTACATTCCATGATAAAAAAATCATTTATGGGGCTGCGAGAAGTGGGAATCAATGGGTTTCATGGATCTAGACTCAACCAATGTATCACCCATAATCTTGACCTTCTCTTAAATATCAGTCTCCCTTCCACTCCTTGATGATTTGTCTAGAGGCCTCTTTTTAAAGGATTTCTGCAGTAGGCCTAAGGCATGAGAAGCTTTGTTACCCTTCATAGAATTTGAGGTCCCCTTAGTAGCAGGGGGATCAAGAGCCAACACAACTGAACCCTTCATAACCTATGACCCTCGAAGATCTCTGATATCCTGAACTTGAGAAGGAAAATCAATAGCCATCTGTCCAACCTATTGGTCCCCTAGAGATAAAATCTGATCCTATTTCTATGCATCCTCATCCTGAACCTCTTGTTAAACCTTAGCCCCAAAAGAGAGCTCAACTGGAATTACTTCCTCTTGGACCAAGTCATCAAGAGCATCAAACCTGTTAAAAGTTCCATCATTCTGTCTATCCATCTAGGTTCTCTTCTTTCCTTTTCCTTTGTTATGGGACTTAATTGGAATAAATCCCTCCTTGTCTATAGGTCCATCAGACAAAGGATCCTTCCCCTTTTCCTCCCTAGGAGGTCTAGAGAAATCCGAGGGGGAAGATTTATTTTTGGGACATCTATGATGTAAATGACCATATTCATGACAAATTTTGCATCTAAATGGTAGGGTCTCGTAATCCAGCTATTGGATCCAAGAGGATGAACCCATGCAAATCTCCATAGAATCTGGTAACAGATTATTTAAATCAACTTCTACACAAATACATGCAAAAGAAATTACCTTACAATCTTGAGTTTGTGTAGCTGATCCCACAAGTTTTCCAAGAAGCAATGAGATTGAATGAATAATATCTTCCCTCTAGAATTCCAAAGGAAGCCTCGACAATCAAACCCACACAGGCACCGGCAAGGGAATCTCCTCAGTAGAGTTGAAGCCCATGTGCCAAGGCTTAATGAAGAGCCCCACCTAGTTAAAGAAGTAAGGGTCTCCTTCAAAATCCCTATTCCTATTTGACATGCTTGAAAAGATAACCAAAAAATAGTTATTAGCTGCTAAAAGAATCTCCATATCTCCTTCTCGGTTCCAAACATGATATGCCCAAGATTCCAGCACAGGTAGAGAAAGACAAAGGCCCATAAATTTGCAAATAAGGGCATGATTGCACTAGTATTCACCATCCTCTAAAACTTTCTCTGGTTGAATAACCAAAACTGGTTGATCCTCGGATCTCTCCAAACATCCGTTTACTTTTTTATTTGAAACATCCCTTTTGAAGAGGAGACCCCTTCCCCAAATTGGGGTTTACCTATTTGATCCTTAACATTGGCATATAACAAAGAAGATGACTCTACCATCTCCAAATCCCTAGAGGATACCTAAGAAAAGGAAAGACCATGATTCTCCATGAACCGAAGAGCACAAACCCCACCAAAAGAGAGAAAGAGACGGGGCAGGAGACCCATAGTCTTAGTCCACAACACACCACCCGCCGAGCACACACCAGCATAGAAAAATGCAAAAAATTCCCACCCACAAGACAAAAAAGGTCAAAATACCCTATCTGACTAGCTCACCCATGCAAATAATCAAACCCTCCCCCCAAAAAGCAATAGAAACGACACAGACAAAGAATAGGGACACAAGAACTAGGACGAGCTAGGACTAGTGCACCGCTGCAAACAATCAAACCCTCCCCCCAAAAAGTAATAGAAACGGCTCGAACATAGAGCAGGGACACAACAACTAGGATGAGCTAGGGCATGTAGGTCCTAGCTCTCTCCAAACCACCATGTAGAGCCATAAAATATTACATTTCACCTTCCTGATGTCCTATATATAATTTAATTATTACTTATATTTTTTATTTTTATTACTTATATTTTTCCTTTTTGTTTTTACCAAATGTAGGCTTTCAACACAAAATATTAGGTTGATTACCAAGTCAATGAAAAATTGTAAAACTTATTTAAAAAAATATAAAAAAATATGATGCCCTAGATACAAGAATCTATATCAAGATGCTATAAAAAAATTTCTAACTTAGATAAATAATTAATATGAAAGTTGATGTCGATTGGAAACAACTAATTTTTAATGCACACACATTTTAATATTTATTTAAAAATATATATTAATCAAAATTGGAAAACAATATATCCATGCCATAAAGTTTCAAGTTATAAATACATAGAAAAAAATTGAAGAAAAGAAAATAAAATTTACTATATAAAGATTGACATCTCATGAACTTCATTTTTCAACATTTTATCAAAAACTAGATTTTAGTGTTAATTTATAAAAAAAATTATTCAAATAATTTTTTAATTTTTCCAAAAAAATACAAATATTAAATATACTAAAAAATAAATATTTAATTAGTGTACATCATTTCAAAATTCAAAATACATATCACTTTTTAGTGATTCAAGTTTAAAAGTTAGATCAGTGTTGGTCATTTCCTTTATAAAAGTGCGACACATCTTTGTTCTTTTATCCCCTCATGATTTCTTTACTTGGGTCAAATGTGGGTAATACCATGGTTGTTGCAGGCTCTAAAGTTATAGTAGACAAACTCTTCGTCAGTTGCTTCCTTTATTTTTTATATAATTCTGATTTCTTTTTAAACTAATCATTGTAATCAAAACCTAGGGACACAAAAATAATGGAATTCTTGAATGGTGAATGACTAGGAGTGCTTAAAGTTTTGGTTGCAACCACACTAATTGGAGGAGTGCATGGAAATAACTCCTTTGTGGTGGAATTGGTAATTAGACTTGGACCTATCATAATCCTTGTCCTCTTCAGTATGCCTTCATCATTGGGTGTTTGTGTGGTATCTTTTATTGTTGGCCTCTTGTGTGTAATTTGTAATTATTTTTGTAGCACATGTTGACCACTACTAGTACTACTACATATACCATCACCACCAGTGGCAGTGTTATTTTCTCTAGTTTCTCCACCATGGGCATGTCCTAATTGTGATTGTATTTGACCTTGAGGATTAGGATTTGAAGCTTTAATAAAATGAATTGTTTTAGATGTACTTGTATGCTCTTGACCTATTTTATTAGCTTTAAGGCCTCATTTATCACCCAATTTTTTATGCTCTACATTTGCTACCATGAAAGGGTCTTGTCCTTGGGACCCAAAAGAACCACCTTCATAACCAATTTTTTGGCTATGGCTACTCCTAAAGTAAATACTTATTTTGTGGCCTCACTTAAACCATATTGCATTTGTACTATGTGTTCTTCCCTATCATCATTTGATTCATCATCATTTTCTTCACGTTCATTGGGATGCTCTATCTTCCACAACTTGCTAAACTTAGAATCTTCTTTGTTATCTCCATACTCTACAAGAGTTCTTGGTTCACCTAGATCCTTCCACATAGACCAAAAGGAAGTAATTTTTTTATTGGGATCAATTTTTTCTCTACATTTATTTTGTAGAGAATCTGGCATTTTTACTCTACTAGATACCAACATGTATCACTTTTCATAAAAATTATTGTACCTCCTGATTTGATTATCTGCTCCTATCTATTGGTGTAATGCCATAATTTCTACTAATAATTGTTGAAAAGAAATACATTTCTTAGCAACACTTTTCTCCATTGCTATTTTGAGCTCATCCCAAGAATCCTTATTTCTCAAGTTTTCAAGCAAGGGTTTACTTTAATGTTTAATTGTACTTGCAACATTCCTATTGGTGAAAATCCTCGATTTAATGGTGTCACTTGGATCATACTACAAGTGATAGATAGCATCAAATTTTTAAAAAAAATCAAAAGATCATGTGTTAGACTAAATGTGTTCCTCATAAAAGTGAACCCTCCACATGAAAAAGGTAAAGAAGGAAATAAGTTATTCTTTTGCTAACTAAGAAAGTATTCTTTATTAGTACTCTCCATTTACCTTACATATTCCAATGCAAAATCCCTTTATGTCACATGAATTGGAAGTTTGTATGTGTAACTAAGGGTAAAATTTTCTAAGGATTAGATGCAATCAATTGAAAGCACAATAAACCCAAAGAAGTAATGAAGTGCAAAGGAAAATAAATGAAAACATAAAATAGAACAATCTCACCCAGTGTCTTCAATCTCCATGGCTGATCTCCATTACACCTTCTAACTTGTTGATTTGTGTTGCCCTCAGATAGAGTGTGTGAGCAATCTTGACTATGCCATTGTCCTAAACAAGCTTTGAAGGATTTGAATCTTAAATTCCTATGCCTATGACAATATGATAAATGAAAATAATAACTATGAATGCTAAATGACTATAATCCCTATATTAATCGAAGTGGTCCCAAAATTATGAACAAAATTATCTTTTATAGAAAACACAATTTTGAGTGGACGGATGAGATCGACTCTTGACAAAAACCTAAAATCAGAGGACAAGATTTCACTTGATAATCCCTAATCAGGGTTAGGGAAAAATCCTTAAGTGAGTGGTCAAGATGTTATAGAAGAAAATCGAATCAGTGGTGGAGAAAAGAGGAGATAATTAATTTTGAAAATAAAGATTTCCAAATATGAGAAGATAAAGATAGCCTGCTTTGTGAGATTCATAAAAGATGGACTGAAAAGAAAATTTGATTAAAATCAAGAACCTGCTTGCTTTATTTTATTTTTGGAAGAAAGCTACCAATCAACTCAAAATATGAATTTTGTGAAATAAATAAATAATCTTTTTTAGATTATTTACCAAAATGGACTGTCAATTAAGATTGTGATGACATTTTAAATAATTTCATTTATTTAAAATGAGAGGAATATTAATTTTGTCAATTAAATAATTAAAGATAATTATTTAATTTAACTGATGAGATTAAGAATTAAATAAATTACTAAATTTATTTAATTGTGAGGATTAGTGACATATTAAATAAATAAATGAAATTCATTTATTTAATAATCAGGAAGAATTAATGAATAAAGAAAGTTAAATAAATTAAGAAATTTATTTAATTAAGGGAAGACTTAGACAATAATGA
>VDFB02000013.1:173179153-173192119 GCA_007258455.2 Sequoia sempervirens | reverse complement strand
GGCTACTCCTTGCTAATTTCATACATGAAGTTGATTGAACTCTTGGTGTTTGATGCTACTGCACCTATTTCATTGCACATTCGATGAACTTTTGGTGTTCTTTCAACGCTACTACTTGAGTATTTCGTTGCAATTTCGACGAACGTCTTCTGTTGTTTCGATGCTATTGCTTGCCCATTTCGTCGAACTGGCAACAAACTTCTGGTGTAATTCGTTGGTGGATAAACAAAGTTTTCATCGATATTCTGACGAAATCCCTAGGTATTTCATGATGCCGTCGACCGACGATTCTTTGCCGTTATTTCAACGTTTAATTTTTCATAAGCCTTATGACAAAAAAACAACGACGAAAAGATTTTCGCCATTGCGTCGCTCTTCCGACAAAGATTTGTCGAACGACTAATGAACACTCATCAGAAAATGGTGTCAAATCTAGTAGTGTCTCCAAGGACAATGGACTGCTTTTGACATAATATGTAGGTGGGCCATTTTGATTTTGATTGATGGTGGAAACTTGCTTTTGAAGGGATGAAATGGTTTGCAAAATTTGGTTTATGAGAGGGTTGGTATAGGTAGGAATTGAGGCAATTGTTTGGGAGGAGGAATTTGAGCTCCTCCTTGGCTTGTGACATTGCTTGTAGATAAAGGATAACTAGTGGTTGAGGTGAGGTGTTTTCCAAAGATTTGAACTATGTTTTTCACGAGGTCAAGTCCATCTTCACTTTCAAGCATGTAGTGAATGTTATCTATAGTAGGGATGGAAGTAGTTGAAATGTTGTCACTTTGCACTTGATGTTGTAGGTTTGCAAAATCTTCATGAATTTGAATTATGTTTTCTTGAGGAACACTAGCAACCATTGTTTCAACATGCGTCGTGCACTACTTGAAGGTAAAGAGTTGTTAAGGGTATGGCCCATACCTAGTGTACTAGTGTCAATACTAGGAGTGAAAGAGCTAGATAACCCAAGATCCACAACGATTGTGCAATCGCAGGATGACATGAGTCTTGCACTTTGTCTCATTATAGTGCTAGCAATAGGACACCAAATACTCATACAAGGGCTACTAAATGCAAAATGAATGCAAATGCAATATAAGCTAAGAGAAATGAAATGATTATATTTTTTTTTTGGAAACTAAAATAGAAAGCTATAAACAACAAAAAAAAGCTCAAAAACAATGCTTTAAATGTTGAAAAATGCAGTGAAGAATCTGCACTAGGACTGATTCACCCAAGGTGGCAAATGAGTCCTAGTAGGGATTTTTTTCAAAAATTTAAAAAATTTTCAATTGATTTTTATGCTTTTTATGTTGTATGATCTGTAAACTAAGTGCAAATGCAAATTTTGTTTGATTTTCAATGATTGAAGGTGCAAAAACACAAGCTATATGAACTTTCACTAATGCAAATTTTGAAACCCTAAAATTCCAATTAACTAATGCAAACCATAATGCAATGTTAATGCAAGCAAGATATAGGATGGTAATGCAATCCAAATCAAAATTATGATGTTCTAAATGTAGGTTCACCAAAATGGGGTTATGATGCTATCATATGGTTTAGGACATAAAGCACACCCACTTTCCAATTTCATTCAAGGATAACCCTAGAGATCTCAATGCAAAGGAGATACAAATCTTGCAATAGGGTTATCCTAGGGGCTGAATATAAACTAATGAGGGGTTCACCACCAAGTAAGAACTTGGAAAGACAAGTGCAATGCAAGATGTAATGCTAAACCCTAATTCAATGCAATCTTTCACTAAATAACCTAGAAATGCAAATAAAACAAAAAGACAAGCTGCAAGATGAATTGTGTGCACCTGGGAATCTGAAGATGACTAGAAGGAGGTTTGAAATGATAGAAATTTTGACTTTAATATTGATTGGAATCATTCACCAAGTTGGGCGAATTAGTCCAAGATTTGGGTTTCTATGTAGGAACAAGAATCTAGCAAATGGGTATCCGCATTTGTAAAAATATGAATTTTTACCTAAACTGGGACTCATTTGCCAGAAGTGGCGAATTAGTCTATTTAGGGCTTTCTAAAACTTCAGGATTTGAATTGGCTCTTCTTAGTCTACTCAATCTACTTCAAATTTTCGGATCCGAATCTTTGTAAATCAACCTATAGGTGTTCTCCAATAATGCTTAATGACAACTTTGACAACTTTCTCCAAACTTGCTCCTTAATGTATATTCAATCTAGATCTACAAATCACACACTAAAGAGATCTCTAGGGTTATCTTTGAATGAAATTGGAAAGTGGGTATGCTCTATGTCTCAAACTTTCTATATTCCACATTCAAGGATGCCCTAGAGATCTCAATCAAATGATGAAAATGGGAGAAAGATGTTTGCTAAAGGACCATCCTAGGGCATGTTTAGAGATTAATGAGGGGTTCACCACCAAGCTAGGGCTTGGAAAAATGTGTGAAATGCAAGATCTAATGATTGAACTCAATGATGCAAGAAAATTCACTAAATGAACTATAAATGCAAATAAATCATAAAAATTGGAAAAGTACAGAGGAGCACCTGGAAACTTGAAGAAGACTTGAAGGAGCTTTGAAATATTGAAAATATTAGAATTTTGACCTACTAGGACTCATATGCCAATCTAGGCGAATCAGCCTCAGATCAGGGTTTTTGCATAGGAATAGGTTTTTTAAAAAAGGGTATCCAAAACTACAAAAATCTCAAAATTGACCTAAACTGGGACTCATTCGCCAATCTAGGTGAATGATTCTAGTTAGGGTTTTCTAGAATTTCAAAGGCTGAATCTAGTCTTCAATGTCTCCTCTTTCTATTCCACTTTGTTTTCAAATCTGAAACCCTAATTTCAGACCTGTAGATGGAATTTTAGTGAAGATTACAACCTTGCAAATGAGGAGACAATTCCAAAAAATTTCTCCAATCTTGTAACCTAATCTTCAATGGTCCTTCATGCTTCAAGATACCTAGATTTGTAATCACACATGTAAAGAGGAGAAAAGCTTGTTGGTTGTTAGTGAATAGGGGTTTGTCTTGGTCAAACCCCGTTTAGGTAATTAAACCAAATGATGAAACAATGAAACAAGGACATGAAACATGAACAATGATACCTTGTAGATGATGTCTTGTAAATCTACAACTCAACATGAAATGGCCATAAAGGATGTAGATCTTGATCTTGACATTAGGTGTGGAAAAATTCTTGATCTTGGATCTTCAATGCTACATCACAATACTAGCTCAATAACATGTTTGATTCTTGATAACCTTGACATGATGATGGATCTTGGATTGATACAATAATTGATGGAGAATTTTTCTCTTGAATGCTTAAAATTGGCTTTGAATGCTCTTGTGAACTCAAAATTGCTTTAAGGATGCTCATTCAACTTGCTAGGTGTATTTAAATGAGTGAAAAAAACTTGTATTTATACTTAATTATGCAAGAATTCTTGAAATTACAACACTACAAGTCGAAATTAGATCTAGGAGGATAAAATCCCACCAAAAATTTGAATTAATTTTGATTTTGGCCACATGAGACTCATTCACCCAAGGTGGTGAATGAGTCCCATTAGGCATAATTTATGGGACCATTTTAAAAAATGCTTAGAAAGGTGTGAAACTAAGTTTGGGACCCAAAAACCTAGGTGGGACTCATTCGCCCAAGGTGGCGAATGAGTCCTAGATCACTAAATCTAGGTCATACAACTTGAAAACACCTGAATTATGATTGGATATTGATTTGTGTCGGGATTATCCTCAAAAAGATGCATTAAATGAGGCTTGTGGATGCAAAATAAGGCCAATTAAAGCATAAAGAAGCCCAATTACTAATGAAAACAATAGAAAAGTGTGAAAGTGTGTTACAACACTTTAAATAAGGCATGATTAAGGTTAAAAAGAGATTTATTAGGCTCAATTAATTAATAAAACCTTAGAAAAGTGTGAAAGTGTGTTACAACACTTCACAACACTTTAGCAAGGTACCATTTATTCCACACAAGCTGAAAACACTTGAATTATGATTGGATGTTAATTTGTGTCGGGATTATCCTTGAAAAGATGCATTAAACAAGGCTTGTGGGTGTAAAATAAGGCCAATTAAAACATAAAGAAGCCCAATTATTAAATAAAACCCTAGAAAAGTGTGAAAGTGTGTTACAACACTTTACAACACTCCAAATAAGGCATCAATAAGCTCATTTAGTTCACAAGGGCCCAAGACCTAATGTGAATATGTTAGACATATTACAACACTAAATCAAGGGCATGTTAGGGGGACCTTTTTCCATAATTACAAATGCTAATTTATGCCCACACTTTAAATAAATTTCTAAACACCAAGCTATGCAAAATTACTTTAAAGTAGAAAATGATAAATGCTAATTGATTACAAGACAATGAGAGCATATTTGGAAAGCCCTATGCCAAACATATGTTTCCAAATAAAGTTACATCATGAAAAGGGGTTGTCCCCAAAATACAATGCTAAAGATAATATAGAAAGAAAATTACGTCACATGTGAGCCAACTTAAGGCATGTCATCCACATCCCAAGATTTCTCTTAGATATACATGGAAGGCAGTCAAATAGTCCAAAGAGGCAGCTACAAGTGCCATACTAGGACAAGGATACCTAACCCCTTGCCCCCAAAATTTAGGACAAGGATAAGCCAAAATAAAGCATTATATACACTACTCCTTGCAATATAAAAGATGCAATTTTAAATACATGTGGTAGTAAGCATGTTACAATTCTAACACTGTCACATGGCAAGGAAAAACAACTAATGTTATTGATTATAATGAGTGGGAAAAGTATCAATTTGATGCATATGCAATGAGACATGTATCTATCAATTTAGGATGCACCAAGATTAAAGTTGAATCTTTTGTAAGAGTGTTTATATTAAGTGAAGGATTTTTTGATGCTTTTATTTTTTTTGAGGGACAATAACCAATAACACTAGTTGTTTCTTGTATATTAGGCTCTATAGGGACACAAATTCCTTGTTCTCTAGCACCACATCCTTTTCTACTATAACCAAGTTGTCTCAAAAGCTCATAGCCTCTTCCATTAATATTTTTCATTTCTTTTGGATTTGGTGGTTTCTCATGATCACACTCTTCATATGTGGATGTGTAAGTTTTTTTTTCTTCTTCTTTGCTAAAATTTGTGGACTTACATGATTTTTATGACTCTTCTTGTGTTGGTACTATGTTTTTTTCTTTCTCTTTTCCTATTTTTTTTGTAATCTTGTATTCTCCTATAGATGTAGGTGTAAAATATAAGGAACCCCACACATCATCCATTAGATTTGTAACTTCTTCAATATTATTTTATTTTTCCTCCTCTTGCACGGGTTCTACTTTTGAAGTTGGTATCAATTTTTTCAAAGGACTTTCCTTGTCTTTCTTAGTGTGCAAACAAATTTTTGGGCGAGGATAAACCTTGATTGTATAAACTTTGTTGTTATAGAAATATTTCATTAAATGATGAAGAGTTGAAGGTACCACATTCATTTCATGAATCCAAGGTCTACCCAAGAGAAGATTATATGAAATATTATTGGGCATGCCATGAATAGGAGTTTGCAATGTGACCTTTTCAACTCTAATAGGCAATGTTATCACACCAAGTCGTTGTTTTCCCACATTATCAAATCCATGAATAGATAAAGAATTAAGCTCAATCATAGCCTTGTCTACTCCAATCCTATCCAAAAGGTTTAAACTACACACATTAAGAGCCAAACTATTGTTAATGAGAGTTTTTTTTATCCCACACTTATTAATGAAAACCATTACCATGAAAGCTTCATTTTTGTTTTGCACTTCTAATGGAGGTAACTCATCTTGATGAAAGGTAATGTCTAAGCTGACCAAGTTCATACCTTGAATTAGGGATGCTACATAATTTGGTTGCACACTAGGAGGAACACCAACTTTTTTTAAAGAATTTTGAAGCATGCTATGATAATTAGGTGAAGCTTGAATCAAATCCCACAAGGATATATTAGTAGGAGTGTTGTAAAGTTGTTCTACAAGATCATACTCCTTTCCAAGTGCTATGCAAAGGAAAACAAGGAGCACTAGGAAAGATAGGTTGAGGAAGTGGCAATGAAGTAGGTATGGTTTGTGGTTTCCTATTATTCCTTGTGTTATATGTATGGGCAATGGTATGATAACTTAGTTGCTACGAAACATTGTTACTAACTTAAGTTTACTTGCAAAATTCAAAATAGTTCCTTGAGGTAATGGCTTGTGTTGAGGTGGTCTTATGATAAGCATAGGTTTTTTTTGAACTTGTGGTTGTTGTGAGGGTGGATAGGGGATAAGTTGAGGCTTAGGAGGTGTAGCAAAGAAAAAAGTATTTCTTGCTTGATTTGGGAATAATTAATAATAAATTGGACTTAAGGTCACCTTGATTTAGTGTTGTGATGTGTTTTACACATCCACATTAGATCTTGGTCCCTTGCAAATTGAATAAAATGCATTTATTGATGTCTTGTAAAGGTGTTGTAAAGTTTTGTAAAGGACTTTCACACTTTTCTAGACTTTTATTAAGCATCTAAGTCTAAGGGACCTATTTTTCCCCTAATTTAATACTATAAAATATATTTAATTGCATTCTCACATTAATCTAGAAGGCTTGTAAATTAAACTAATTTTAATTTAGTGTTGTAATGTGTTTTACACATTCACATTGGTTCTTGTGCCTTTCTAGGCCATGTGGACCTCATTTTAATGTTGTAAAGTGTATTTAATCACACTTTAACATTGAACTTTGTGTCCCTAGCCCTAATTACCATTTACATCATCACTAATAGGCCCCTATGACCCCATATTGTGCATCCTGAGGCTTATTTTGATCAAACACCTGATAAAATCAATATAAATACTATAATTCTTCACTCCCCGACATCCCAGCTAGCAAAAGAGCCCCTGTGGGACTAAGTCACCCATTTGGGTGAATGAGTCCCATCTAGGTGGAACTAAGTCACCCAGCTTGGTGACTTAGTCCCATTTGGGCTATTTTTGAGGTTTGAGTAGGAAAAAATGGGTTTTAATTTTAATTTTCCTCCATGTCATCCTTGGGGATCAAATTAACAAGAATTTTTAGGTGGATTGCCTATATAAACAAGCTTTTAAACCCTAATTCATAATTCATTCATCATTCATTCTCCATCCCAAGTCAAGCGAGCTAGGGTTTTATTATTCTAAGTCATCAAGATAGCTTTCTAAGGCATTCAAGGGAAAATTCTTCATCCATTGTTGCAAAAATTCAAGATCTATCATCATGGAAATTTTCTAATCCCTTCATTTCATATTCATGCTTCAACTTATTTATTCATTTGGTTTAATTATCTAAAAGGAGTTTGACCAAGGAAAACCCCTATTCCCTAACATTCAACATTTCTCTTTCTTTCTTTGTGTGTTTGTAGATTTGAAGACTTGAAGATGATTGAAGAATATGTTACAAAGTTGTTGAAGACATCTCCTTGTTAGCTAGGTCAAAATCTACACAAAAATTCACTTATAGCCTCATAAATCAGGGTTTTGGATTCAGACACCTAGAGGTTCCTATTAAGCAGACTAAAAGCTACAGATTGCACTTTTGAATTTACCAAAATATGGAAGTGGATTAAGTCACAAGTAGTGGCGAATTATTCCCATTGCTAGGCCTGAAAAGGGATTTTTGCAGTTTTGAGTACCCGTTTGTCTGAAACTCGTTTCGGCAGAATTTCCCTAAAACATGACTAAGTCACCCAACTTACCGTAAGTGTCTTAATGGGATTCAACAATGAATTCTACAAGATTCCAGAGCTCCTCTCCATCACTTCCCAGTTTCCAGGTGCACCTCTCCATTCTCATTAAGTTCTATTACAATTTACTTGTATTTTTAGTTCTTTTTTCATATCATAGCATGTTTTCAAACATTTTTTATTTCCTTAGTTTTTCATTAGTATTCAATCTCTTTGATAAGCTCTTTGCATCTAGGAAATTCCCCTTAGACAAATCTCAATCATCTTTGCATTGAAATCTCAAGGGAATATTCTTGAGTGAGCCATCAAGGTTTTTGGGATTCCTCTCTCCTTTTAGGTGAAAAACCCTAGAAGTGTAAGAGAGTCCCCTATTCCAAAAATATTTGGCTCATTTTGGTGAACCTTCTTTTCTGGTTTGAAGCCATCATCATCCTAGAATTAGCTTGCATTGCATTTTTCATTAGTTAAGTTGCATTCTAGGGTATCAAATTTTTCATTAGTGAAAGTGCATATAGGTTACATTTTTGCATCTCAAATCATTTTTTTTTTGAAATTCTGCATTTGCATCTTACGTCTGCATCATACAGCACAAAAAGCATAAAAATCACTCAAAAAATCTAAAAATTCTGAAAAAAATTCCCATTGGGATTCATTCGCTACCTTTGGTGAGGGTGATCCCACAATAGTGTTTTACAATTTTTGGCCAAATTGGACACTGGAATATTTTTTTTGAACTAAATCTTCACTTTCAAGCATCTATAGCAGCTAAACCATGAGGAATTTGAAGATGATGCAAACTAGAGTTTCATGACATTTTTTTTTCTGTAGATTCTAAATATATTTTTTTCAAAATTTTTGGAATTAGATTGCACTTCTTTTTCCATCTCTCTTGAAAACTAGTTTTTTTTAGAAAACAACATTTTTAAAAAGTGATGCTCACCGTTTAATGTACAACTTTTTTTCCATGAAGGATAAAATTATAATTATTTTGAATTTATATTTGTAACTCCGATATCTAGTGCTTCCACTTGGTTAGATAGTTTTTTATTGAATATTTTTTCTTTAATCAAGTTTCAAAGTCAAACCAATTACAATTCAGACATAGCGATTGTATAATGTGTAACTTTTTTTGTATGTATCGAATTCCATTTTTTTTTTGTTGGATCAAAGATTTCAATATTTGGTGCACTCATATTTTTCAATTTTTTTTTTGATAATATTCTATTTTTCCACATGTGTAGAACAAAGAGTTGGATTTTCGGTGAAAAACCTACATTCACAAGAAATAAAAAATAAATACAATAATAAAATAAAATTTATTTAAAATTATAATTTTTGGGAAGCTTATAATAAGGACTAAATACTTACAAAAAATAAATTATAAATGAATTCATTTGATCCCCCAAAAGATAATTCAAAAGTTGTTTTTTATCAGCATTTTGATAGGTGTAAAGGAGACTCCATTATAGGTATGGTTTAAAACTAGTGGGGTTCTATCCAAGAGGGTTTGATCTAAGGTAGTTTGATATAAACATATTCAATTGGAATGCTTTAAATGAAACTTTTAAAGGCTTAAATCATTATATTTTCTAAAAATATGTGATTTCAGTAAAAATCAGAATCTCCCAAAAATTATAAACTAGCTTTGTGGGATCACCCGTGACTTAGTCCCTTTATGCCTCTGAAACTTCCTTTCACGACACTAAAAAAATTGTTTCTAAACTTCTATTTGCTGCAATTACCTATATGTATTAGTTGGTTAAGTTCTTATTACATGCATTTCACTACATCTAGCTTAATTTGTCTCATTTCATTGCTTAATTTCAATTTTACATTCATAACATTTCATTTTCAGATTATTGCATAACATAATCAAAACATTACCTTGTGTGAAATTTGAAAAGTGGCATTTCATTCTAGGCCTTTACATTGCATTTTAAGTTTGCATACATTATTGTTCAAAAATGTTACTTTCGGTCTTTTCTAAGTTTGCAAAGAAAACTTTAGTTACTAAGCATGTTAGTCATTCATTCAATGCATTCCCTAGTTATGAGAGTCTCTTAATGCAAGGGAGTGAAAATGGTAATACTTGCCTTAAACTTACACCCCATCCTATCTCTCCTATTTGTGTGGATGATGTGATAGAAGAGCATGCAAACATAGATAACCATGATGATCGTATTTGTTCTTCTCATGATACCTGCTCTTTTAATGATGAAGGTATCTTGGTGAAAGAAGATAAAATCATTGAGAAACATGGGGATATTTCTTTTCCTTCTCCTCATCCCCTTTGGCAAGATATTTTAGCACAAGAGAATGACATCTTAGACACATTCCTAGAAACATCACCTTACCTAATTTCCATTCTCCTTTGGCTTGTGAGAGTTATTTCGAGGAAGATGAGATTATAAATGATGAGGGTATGTTTGTGTTAGATGACCAAATCTTTAAGGTCTATAACAACCCTCTTTTGGAAGACATTAGGGAACAAAGGAATGAAGTCGTACATGATCATGATAATCATACTTGTTCTTCTCCTAGTATCTCGCCTAGTTGTAAGGAAGATGCTTTGATGTTAGAAAATACAACCAATGAGAGTCATGAGAATCTTAGTTGTCCTTCTTCACCTAAGGAGACCCTTATTAATCAAGATCATTCAATCATAGATCATTCCCCTACTTGCGATGAAGTTATTTTAGAAGAACCAATTCATGAATATCAAGAATATGTGATTGGTAGTTCTCCTAATAACTCTCCTCCTAGGGAGAATATCCTGGTGCAAGAAAATGGAAACAATAGTAATGTGTTTTCCTTAGATAACGATAACAAGGTGATTCTAGATTTCCCTTTATTAGAGATACATCAAACCAAGACCACCGAGGTTATGAATGCGCAAGTGTCTATTTGATCCTCCTTGATTAATGGACCTCATACATACCCCATAGGACATCCTAAGAATCCTCTAATTCTTTACCAACCATCACACAAACCTCAAACTCAAAAAAAAACTAAATTCATCCTCTACCCACCTAAGAATAATATGTCGCAACAGCTGAGTCATAATACCATTGCTCATACATATAACACTAGGAACAATCCGCAACCCAGTCAACCAACCTTGACACCATTACCTTTACGTAATCCTATCCTACATAACCCTATCTTACCAGGTCTTCCTTGTGGAAAGGAGTATGATCTTGTTGAGAAACTTAAGAATACTCCTGCTAAGATATCATTATGGGACCTTATTCAAGCATCCCCTCACTATCACAATATGATTCAAGCATCCTTAAAACAAGTTCCTATCCATTGTAATGCGCAACCAAATGACATAGCAGCCATAATTCAAGGAATAAATGCTGACATTATTTTCCGCCAAAGCGAACTCCTCCTTTGGAAGTGCAAAAACAAATTGAATCTTTCATAATAATATCTCAATACAAAAGAAAAGGGATAAAGTGAACCCTTGTTGATAATGGCTCAAGGGTTAATGTGTGTAGTGTGACCCTTTCAGATAAGCTTAGCATTGATAAATCAAACATTCAACCTACCTCTTTATCTATTAGTGGATTTGACAGTGTAGGAAAGAAACCACTTGGTGTGATCAATTTGCCTAATATAGTTGGAATGACCACATTAGAAACACCGATCCATGTTATGCCACATGATATTTCATATAATCTTATTTTAGGTAGGCCATGGATTCATGTAATGAATAGGGTGCCTTCCACTCTTCATCCTAAAATGAAGTACATCTACAATAACAAACTATACACACTTGAAGCTGACCTTAACCCAAATAGTTGTTTGAACATTGAGAAAAAAAAACAAAATAATTTAAACACATTGACACCATCTACACAAGTCAAACTCGTGCAACACAAAGAAAAAAATTGAGGGAATCACAAAGCTCTTAGAAGATAATTGGGGTTCCTTAGATTTCAAACATACATTCATGGGAGAGTACAAGATCATAAACAAGGACTCTGACAAGGGAAACAAAAAAGCAGTCATGTCAACACAAAACTCAGAAGACCCTTCAAAAGAATCCACCTCAACCAATTTAGACAAAGAAGAAAATTATGCGCAACAAACTTTGATGAACTTAAACACAAACAACCACTTGATCCAAAAGAAATGAAAAAGCTTTATGGAAAAGGTTATGAACTTATGAAACAACTTGGATATAGTGGAAAAGGATGTGGTGCTAACGAACAAGGTATCTACAACCCTATAAAGCCTAACACACAAGAAACAACTAATGGTATTGGTTATTTTCCTTTGATAGAAATAAACAAGCCTTCACTTAACATTAATACTATCACAAAACACCCTTCTAAGATGGCTTTAACAATAGAGAATCTTGAGCTGATAGACACTAGTGGTATTGATTGTTCTCCTTTGCCTCAAATGAAACAAACAAAGACATCCTCACTTAATGTAAATATTATCTCACAAAACACTAATGATTTGAGTTCGTTAGATTTTACACCCTCCTGTAAAGGAGAGAACAAAATGGGTATGTGCAGGATCATCATGGAAAAAACAGGCCCTTAAGTGGCAATGAAAATTCAGAAAAATTAGAGTTATGCAACTTGACTTAAAAATTTGAATAAGTTATCTATATTATTTCAAAAATATGTAAGAATAGAATCTATGGAAAATTGAATGTAGTTTCTAAACTACTAGGTTTATTTTTCTAAAAAAAATCTATTTGATGAAAAATTGAAATTTCAATGTAGTAGTACTTAAATTTCAGGGAAAAAAATAAGAAGTAGGTGTCTATCTGACCACCCTAACCATAATAAAATCATAATATTTTTTTATAAGATTTTAGATATAAGTAGAGGACTCATGTCTAGATGTGATGCATATTTTTTTTGTATTTTTTTCCAAGTAAATAATTAATTATGAATTTTAATTACAACTTTTAAAAATATAAAACTCACAAATAATACGAACTTGGTCAAAATTCATGAAATTCATTTTTTAAAATCCTACTTAAGCACACAATAATGACATTGGATTAAAAAAATGTGATACCATTAAGTTATATATTTTCAATCAGGCTATCAATCGGGACTTTAGTCACAATTCTAATAGAAAATGAATAATATTTATTTATTAGATTCAAACTAAAGTATAATTTATATTGGTGGAAATTTGAGAATCTCCTTTACAAAACCTTTTCATTTCATCA
>VDFB02000013.1:173162186-173179053 GCA_007258455.2 Sequoia sempervirens | reverse complement strand
CTTAACAAAACTTTCTTATAACACCCAAGAAGATCTAAAAATAGAACATGAATTATGATAACTATAGAACTTTGTAATGAGAACATGATGTAATGATTATTCAACAAACTTGAAATGTAACCTTGTGAAAGCAAAGATACAAAATAAAAATGCAAATTTTTAGATGTTAAGGATGACAATTGACTAATTATGCTATGTAACAATATGAGAATGCAAACTTGAAATTTCAACCATGCATGAAATGAGCTAATTTAAGCTAGATCGAATGAAATGCATATTACAGAAACTCAACCAAATAATACAAATAGGTAATGGATGGCACCAAAAAAAAGATTAAAAATAGAGTTTTTAGCGCTGTAAAAGGTATTTTCAGGGGTGAAAAGGGACCGATTCGCCCAAGGTGGTGAATGAGTCCCAATGGGGAATTTTTTTAGAATTTTCAGATCTTTTTTATGGATTTTTATGTTTTATGTGTTGTATGATGTATACCTAAGATTCCAATTCAAAATTTTAGAAATTTTCAATGATTTACGATGCAAAAATGCAACCTCTATGCACTTTCACTAATGCAAAATTTGAAACCCTTGAATACAACTTAACTAATGCAAAATGCAATGCAAGATAATTCTAAAATTATGATGTACTCCAAATCAGAAAATAAAAGTATTTTAAAGTCAATTTCACCAAAATGTTAACAAATATTTTGGTTCCCAAATGCTTTGTTGTCCTTCTAGGGTTTTTCACCTAAAAGGATAAAGAATGGGCCAAAATGAAATGTAAAAATTCAAACTAATGCAAGAATGGGTGGAATATATCTAGATGAGATGATCTAAATTCAGAAAACTAAAGAAAGATATTGATTATTAAGTGAAAACTAAAAAAATGTAAGTTGTTGGAAAATGCATTATGATATGCGAAAACACCTAGAAATGAATCCTAAACTGTAACAAAAATGGATGAAACTAAATGTGTGCACCTTAGAACTTGTTGGAGACTATAAATGACTTCTAAAATGTTGTGGATGCTAAAAATTTGGCCTACTAGAACTCATTCATCATTCTAGGTGAATTAGTCCCAGGTCTGGGAAATTGTTTTGAAGCCCATTTCAGAAAAATGGGTATCCAAAATAGCAGAAAACCTTTTTCATGCTTGGCAGTGAGACTCATTCACAACTAATGGTGAATCAGTCCACTTTTGAATTTTTGAGAATTCAAAAGTGGAAACAAAATTCCTCGATCTGCACTTTGATTCCTGATAGGTGTCTGCCTTTGAAAGTCTGATTTCTAGAACTGAAAGTGACTTTTTGTTGATATTTTGACTTTTCAAGGAAGAAGATGACTCCAATAATTCTTCAACCTATTCTTCAATGATTTCCAAGCTTCCAAGATACCTAAATCTGCAAATACACAAGGAGCTAGAAGGAGAAAATATTGATTGTTAGGGTATGGGGGTTTGCCTTGTTCAAACCCCTTTTTAGGTAATTAAACCAAAATGAAGAAAGAATGTAATGAATCATGAAAAAATGTAGTTAATACCTTACCATGATGATTGATCTTGATTTTCTACAGCAAAAGATGAAGAATTTTCCTCTGAATGTCTAAAAATTGATCTTGAATGACTTGGAATGGTAAAACCCTAGCTTGCTTGAGAAGAATACTGAATGATGAGTGAAGAATGAATGAATTGGTTATGGATTATGGTTTAGAGACTTATATTTATAGGAAATTCACCTTTATTTTCCTATTAATTGGATCCCTAAGGCCGACATGGAGAAAAATTAAACTTAAAACCTAATTTTTCCTACTTAAACCCCCAAAATAGCTCAAATGGGACTCATTCGCCATCAAGGGAAAATGGGTCCCACCTGGATGGGACTGATTTGCTCCTAATGGTGAATGGGTCCCACAGGGGCCATTCTACTAGCTAGGATGCTAGGAAGTAAGGAAATCAAGTTTATATGATGACTTTGTTGGTTATTTCATCAAATTATTCCTTGGGATGCATAATATGGGGTCATAGGTGCCTATTAATGATGATGTAAAGGTCATTTAGGGGTTGGGACACAAAATTCAATGTGAAATTGTGATTAAATACACTTTACAACACTAAAATAGGGTCCACACAGCCTATAAAGGCATAATATCCAATGTGAATGTGTAAGGCACATTGCAACACTAGATTAAAATCAAGTTTAATTTACAAGCCTTCTAGATTGATGTGAAGATGTAATTAAATACATTTTATAACATTGAATTAGGGGAAGATAGGTCCATTAAGTCTAGAGAGGCGTGAAAGTCTTTTACAACACTTTACAACACCTTTACAAGACTTTGTTAGATGTATTTTATTCTATTTGTAAGGGTACAAGACCTAATGTGGACATGTAAAACACTTCACAACACTAAATCAAGGCCTCATTAAGTCCAATTTATCATTAATTGTTTCCAAATCAAGAAAGCAAAAAGGGATACTTTTTCCATGTCCACATTATGATATTGGAAAAGTGTTGACACATATACACATTACTCATTTAAATTATTATGTGGAAATACAAAGTGAATTTACATTCCAATATTTTGTGTTAAATTAAATTTTCATTAGAAAGTAGAGAGGGAGGGAGGGAGGGAGAGGTTTTTAAAGATATATGTAGGGAGTGATGGAGAGATAGGTAGAGAGGGAAGGAAAGAGTAGATAGGGAGAATTAAAGAGTAGAGAGAGAAGGAGTGAGGGAGGGAAAGGGAGATAGAAAGGTATGGAGGGAGGGAGGGATAGGTATGTAGAGAGATAGAGTTAGGGAGAGAGGGAGAGGTAGGTAGAGAGGGAGAGCAAAGATAGTGAGAAATAAGGAGAGACAAAGAGGGGAAGAGAGGGAGATAGAGAGTGGGAGGGAGAGTGGGAGGGAGAGAGGGGGAGAGAGGGAGGGAGAGGTGGAGAGGTAAGGAGGGAGGGAGAGGTAGAGAGGGGAGAGAGAGGTGAGAGAGAGGTAGATAGACCCTCAACCCTCCATCATGAACCCTAAAAACTAGGCCCTAAACCTTAAACCCTAAAACATAAGCCCTAAACTCTGAACACTATAAACTAAACCCTAAATCCTAGGCTCTATACCCTAAACCTTAAACCTAGCTTTAATAATTTTTAACACTAAAACCTTAAAAATTAAATTTAATCCTTAAATCATCAATGTTGAACCCTCCATCACAAACTATAAACCTTAAACCCTAAGCCCTATACCCTAAAATCTCATTAATAATTTGACACTAAAACCTAAAAAAATTAATTTAATCTTTAAACCATCCATCATAAAATATGAATAATTTAGAGGAGAGATGGAGATAGATAGGTGAGATAGAGAGGAAGAGAGTGATAGAGGGAGAGAGAGTAATGGATGGACGGAGAAGTAGAGAGTGATGGAGGGAAGGAGAGGTAGCGAGGAGAGAGAGATAGAGAGGCAAGAGAGAATACATGGACATATAGAAGACATAGATAGAGGGAGTGGAGGGAGGTAGAGCAATGAAGGAGGTAGAGAGATTAGAGATAGATAGAGAGAGAGAGGAGGGAGCTAGAAAGGTGAGAGAGAGGGAGGTAGAGAGGGGAGGGATCTAGATAGGTGAGAGAGAGGAGGGAGGTAGAGGGATGAGAAAGAGAGGTAGGGAGGTAGAGAGTTGAGAGAGAGAGAGGAAGGAGGTAGAGAGGGGAGGGAGGTAGAGAGAGAAGTAGAGAGAGAAGTAGAGAAATTTATAGAGGGAAGGAGAGAGAGTGAGAGAGATTGAGGGAGAGAGAAAGAGAGGTAGAGAGAGTGAGGAATGGAGGGAGAGGTAGTGAGGGGAGACAGATAAACAAGTGAGAGAGAATAAGATATGGAGAGAGAAAGAGAGAGGTGAGATAGAGAGAAATACAAAGGGAAGAAGGGAGGGAGGGAGAGGTAGAGAGATATGTCTAGAGAGAGATGGAGATCTAAAAGTGGATGAAGAGAGAGAGGGAGGAGAGATAGATATGTCTAGAGCTTGGGGGAGGGAGAGAGAGAGGGAAGGAGAGGGAAGGTAGAGAGTTGGAGAGAGAGATGATGGGGAGAGAAGCTAATCATTTTTCCTTCACAAGAACATGAGTGTGTTATAACACACTCATATTATGGAAACATAAGACAAACAATAACATGAGCATGTTATAACATGCTCACGTTATTATCTGCCTTTGTAATTTCCAACCCTTAGAGTTACATTTTCCTTAGGCATCAAACTCAAAGAGTTAGACTAACATTTCAACACCCAAAGATATGTTTTCTTAAATTGTAAAAAAATTGACAAAATTTCAAGCATGCTCTCCATCAATTTTTTGCATCTTTCAATGTCAAGTCCAAACAATGACATAGTAACATTGAGTTTTCTCTTGGCTTTCTAACCATGTTTTTTTTTCACATTTTGAATTTATTAAGGTTTTGGTTTTGAATTTGTTTTTCTAGTGTCTTCATTTCTTGTCAAAAACCTAGTTATGGTTTTTTTTTCTTTATTTTTTATTCATTTGTTGAAATTTCAAATTAATTATATTTTAAGAAAATATACTCTATTGTATACATAGTAAAAAAAAAAAATTGATTAGTTTCTTATAAAATTTGGGGGAGCACACTCATTTTTTAATTTTTCAAGATGTGTCCACTTTGAAAATTAGTAAAAAAAAATCATATGTTAATAAAAAAATAGAAACTAAAAAGGCATAAACTACATGGCATTAGCTAATTTCTAACCAAAGCAATTTTTAAAACTAAAAAAATAACATTTTAGGGGTAATATGGTGCACTAGATGTTAGGTTATGTCTTTTTGATAGAAATAAGGGCATTTTTTGTTCTCCACCTTTTTGAACCTCTTAATCTCCACCATTTGAAAAAAATAGTAGTTTAGAAAGTAGATTCAGGGCACTACAATTCTTGTTCTTATTGTGTCTCCAAATTTTGAGCATAACTATCTTTAATTTCTCATCCAAGTTCAAACTTTTCTAATTCCATAAAAAAATGTGACCACTTAAGACTCCTTTTTGGTCCCCCATATCCATGCACTTACCCTCATTTCCAATAATATTTTCCTTATACTTGTTGTAGAAAGCTAATGATTTTAATTTATAACAAGCTTATATGTATTTTTATTAAATTCAAAACTTTAGTTGGACTCTAGTAGGTGTGCATACCTCATTGCACCATTACAATTTAGTATTTATTATTAAATTAGTTTCTATTCTATATATACATCTAGCCAACAAAAATAGGGTTAGGCATTATTACTAATTTTTAAATAATAAGAAATATAATAGAATACAATTACATAATCATAATTTTTCCATATGAATATTTGAAGTTAGTAAATGAGGCAACACTATCTTGAAGTTCTTCAATAGTTTTATTGAATTTAGTAGTTTGAGAGAGTTTGTGTATTCTTGTTTCCAGAGAACTAGCCACTCTTTTAGACAAAATAACCTATAAGGTAGAGATACATATTTATTTATTGAATGATTAGATACATAGTTTTTATCATTTGCATAATTATATTCATTGATTTTCTTCTATTACATTACCTATAGAAATATTACATTTTGTATCATTGTGTGCATGCATAAATAAATTTTAAAAAATAGAAAAAATTATTGTTGTTGTATTTTTCCCTTGATAATATTTTAACTAGCATAAGTAATATCCATTTCATACATAGCCTTCATTTTTCAAGAATAATAAATTTTTATTTTATTCATTAATTTAGCATAAGCATTTTTCATTCCATAGATATAATGAATTCAACTTCACATGAGAATTTTATTTTCTTAGATTAACAATTAAATTTAACATGTTTATTTTTCAAATAGAGTAGAATCAACACTAGAAAGGAATCCTAAAATTCCCTTTTGAAAATGGCTATCAAAGACCACCCAAATTAACAAGATAACTTTCTACTAAAATATGAGGCTCAAAAACACTTATCGATTTGAAACTTGGAAAGGGAAATTATTAACATTCACTAGGAGAATCACCAAGATAAAGGTTTTCTTATATTCACTCGTAATCTACCTCCTTTAGTCTTGGGGGCTTAAAAAATCACTATTAATTCTATCCAAAATATTAGGGAATTCATATGGTAGGGTATGGAGGAATAGAATAAATTTCCCTTAATTTCCTTATATAAATTTTTCCTTCCCCAAATTAATGGTAGTGTTGGAATTGGGAAAGTAACTACTCAAAACATGGTATTAGATGCCAATTTGGTTTGGAATTTTTTTGAAAATACCAACTCAAAATGGATCATTCTCAAAAGTATTGATTCTATGTATGAAAATAAAATTTTCACTACCTTAAACCCTCCCCTAAATTCTCACTCTAGAACTTCATCATCAAATAGAAGAATCTAATTTTAGATCACCTCTAATGGGAAGCAAGGAATGGTAGAAAATCTAAGGTCTTTAAAGACTCGTGGAATGACCACAAACATTTCTAAGATAGCCAAGATCTCAAGGACACAAAATAACTACTATGTAGTTTATGGGATATGCATATAGTGGACTATGTCTAATGTCAATAAAAATTTAGGGACTTCCCATCCCTTCCATGCCCCTAAGATCTACTTTAAAAATTATACACACTCAATAAAATTTATCTATTCATTAAACATGTTATTCCCCATAGATTAGGACTATATTATATACATCAAGTGTTTGGCATAAAAGATACTTCTCAAAAGTAGGGGCACTCATATGTGATATAATATAAATAAAGTCACTAACTTATGACAGACTCACAAAGATGGCTTGCATGCCCCATTATAGTATGTTCTTTATAAACAATCTAAGAAAACCCAAAATCGCCTCTTTTTGTATTATACTTTCTAAAACAAAATTTGGAACTAGCTCACTATTCGCTTGAAAATGTAAATAAATATCTTAGTCTTGCGGAAGTTTTTAATTAGTGGACCTCCTAATTTGGCACATTTTGAAGGAAATGAACCACCACATTTCAAGACAAATCTATCAATTAGGAAATTTGTATATACCTCAAATAGAATGTAATTGTAATGAATTGTTCATGTGTGAAATCATAGAAGAAGAGACTATTCATGTCTCGAGATAGAGATATGATGAATTATGGATCAAAATAAGATTTCACTTTATTTTGGGGATTTTTAGGTTGAGCCACCTGTACTATAGAAAAAATGACCTCTTGCTTGACATGGGAATAATTCATGATAATTTGGACTTAATGAGGCCTTGATTCAAGTGTTGTGAGGCATTTTATGCATCCACACTAGGTCTTGGACCCTTGCAAATTGAATAAAATACATATATTAATGTCCTGTGAAGGTGTTGTGAAGTTTTGTAACACATTTCTACACTTTTCTAGACTCTTCTTATTATAATTCATCTAAAAATTACTTTTTTATCCCTTACCAATTCCTATTCTAAAGTGTTGTAAAGTCTTGTAACAAGCTTTCACACTTTTCTAGGCTTAATTTCACTATTTACACCTTTCTTATGCTTTATTTGACCCCTTTATGCCCTTATAAGGCTTAATAAAGTGTATTTTTTAATGTAAGCCTAACAAACAACATTAAATGTGACTTAATTCCCAACACCCACTTTTAGGTCCAAGGTGGGACCCATTCACCAAGGGTGGCGAATGAATCCCCCTTGGCTCTAAATTTAAAAAAATTAAAATTTCCTTTCAAGTTTTTATTCAAAATTACTTGATGTCAGCCTGTGATGAGGTATCATTGGGTTACTAAGGCACAAGAGTATAAATAAGTGTTTTTCTCCTCATTTTGCATGCCCCATCTCACATACATCCATTCTTCATTATTCATCCACCAATCTTCCATCTTAAGTCAAGCAACTTAGGGTTTTAACATTACAAGTCATTGAAGATCAATTTTCAGACATTCAAGGGAAGATTCGTCATGTTTTTTTGTAGTATTTCAAGATCAAACATCATGGCAAGGTAAAAAATTCCATTAATGCACGTTTCATTCCATTCTTTCATCATTTTGGTTTAATTACCTAAAAAGGGTTTGACTAAGGCAAACCCCCATACCCTAACATTCACTATTTCTCTCTCTTGTCTTGTGTGTTTGTAGATTTAGGTCTCTTGGAAGCTTGGAAACCATTGAAGAATCATGTTGCACGGTTTCTCAAGTCTTCTCTTCACCAACAAGTCAAAACATCAACAAAAACTCATTTTCAAGTTTGGAAATCAAGGTTTCGAAAGCAGACACCCGTAGGAAGCCAAAGTGCAAACCAAGAGCTTTGAATTCCACTCTTGAATATTCAAAAATTTAAAAGTGGACTCATTCACCATGAGTGGCGAATGAGTCCCACTTCTAGGTCAATTTTTAGTTTTCTGCATTTTTAGATACCCTTTTATTTGAAACGGGTTTCAGCTCATTTTTTGCAAAACTAGGACTGATTCGCCCAAAATGGTGAATGAGTCCCACTAGGATTGAAAATCAGAATTAGCAGCATTCCAGAATCCATTTCTAGTCTTCATCCACATTCTAGGTGCACACTTTCAGTTTGGTTCAATTCTGTTTAGTTTTGTATTCATTTCTTGGTGATTTTGCATTACATAATGTGTTTTCAAACAAGTCACATTTCTTTGGTTTTGCATATTTAATCAATCAATTTCAGTACTTAGCAGCATTTATATCATTGTGTTTAGTCATAATTTAATCATACAAGCTTCTATTTGAGTGAACCTAGCTAGCATTTTTTGCCTACCTCTCTCCTTTTAGGTGCAAAACCCTAAAAGAGTTAGAGTCTTGTGGTGCCAAAAATCTACAGTTCATTTTGGTGAACCTATTTTTTGAACATCTTATTTTTTTATTTGGAATCCATTTTCATCCTAATCCTAGCTTGCATTGAATTTGCATTAGAGTTGCAATGGTTAATTTACATCTAGGGTTTCAAACTTTTGCATTAGAGAAAAGGTCATTTAGCTTGCATTTTTGCATCTAATTCTCTTTAAAAACAAAAAAAATCTGCATCTCCATCTTAGGTCTACATCACACAACATCAAACACAACAAAAACAACTCAAAATTTTTGAAAATTTTGCAAAAAACTAGTATTGTGACTCATTCACCATACTACACGAATCAATCCCTGTCCATATTTTTAACTAGTTGTTATAGCATTAGAAACCTCATTTTTTTGCTTCTTAAGCCTCCTAGTATCATACAGTATAATTCTAGAAATTTTTTAAAATGTTTGTTTTATGCATCTAGCTCAAAACCATCATTTTAGATTACTCATTCTTCAAATCACTTCATTTGCACACATCCTTACATCTGAAAATGTTTCCATTTCTATAATTTTGCATAGCATTGATAAAAGTACATTTCACTTTTGCATATACAATGTTTCTATTCCTCAAACTTTGCATAATTTTGCTAAAAGTACTTTTCATTCTTGCATGTACATTGTTTGCATTCTTCAAATCTTGCATATATTGGATAAGAATGTTTTTTACCTTTGCATATACATTGTTCATATTGTTGAAACATTGCATGACATGGTTATATGTGTGTTTCATTCTTATTCAAACAATGCTAGTACCTTACATATGTATACATGTTAAGAAACATTTCCTATCCCCTCCCTATGAGAGTTTTTCTGTGAAAGAGACTACAATTTGGGCCATTCCTAATGATCATACTTGTTCTTCTCATAATATCTCTCCTCTTGGTGATGAAGATATTTTGGTAGAAGAATCAATTAATGAGAGTTTTGAGAATCCTAGTTGTTTCTCTCCTCTTACCTCTCTTAGTGGACAAGACATTGATAAACATGACAATCCAACCATAGATCATCATGACAACAACATTTGTGCTTCTTCTAGTATCTCTCCTAGTTTTGTAGTAGATACTTTGATGTTAGATAGCACAATCGATGGTCATGAATATCTTAGTTGTCTCCATTCACCTAGGGAAATCCCTCTTGAAAAACAATATTACACCATTGATCATTCCCCTACTTGCGATGAAGTCCTTTTGGAAGAACCAACCTATGAATGTCAACAACATTTGGCTTGTTGCTCTCCTAAAACCTCTCCTCCTAGGGAGAATCTCATGGTACAAAATCATATGAACATTGACACATCTCCTTCAACTACTAAACCTTCCCTAGGTGATGATAATCAAGTGACATTTGAATTCCCTTCACCCACATATCATGCCAATAAAGACAAAAATTTTGAGGTTATGATGACACAAGTAGGATCTCCTTTAATTAGTGAGCTTCCTAAGTCACCTTCCATTAGTGAGTCACACAAAAAATTTAGAGATTTCTTGAAATCCATGATGCAATCTACTCATAACAATGTTTTGCATCCACTAAGTTGTAACTTAGTGACTCAAACATATAGGGGACCACACAACACTTCTACACCATTACCTTTTCCTCAAAAAGTGTCTAGAGTTGAAGATCTTAAAAAGACTCCTGCTAATATATCTGTATGGGAACTCATTCAACTCTCACCTACATTCAAACTTATTTTTCACAAAATGTTGCAAATACAAAAGGAGGAGATCCAATATTACATGAATTTGAATCATGTAACATCCTCCTCTCATCCCATGCAAGCCACCCAGTCAAAAATCGCATTCCCTAAACATGAATTACCCTCATTTGATATCAAAAACAAGAATGATCCCTTGATGATAAAGGTGATCATTAATGAGACTTTAATTAGGCACACTCTCATTGAAAATGGAGTGGAAATTAATTTTTGTAGCATGGACCTCCTACACAAACTTGGCATGGACAAAAATCTCATTCAACTAAATTTTCATATTCGCGGCTTTGACAATGTTCATAGGAAACCACTTGGGACGATCACATTACCTATTGAGGTCAGACCTATAGTGTTGCCTACCTCTATTCATATCATGCAAGGACCCATTCCATACAATATTCTCCTAGGGAGACCATGGATTCATGCTATGAAAGGAGTCCCATCTACCCTTTATTGTGTCATGAATTTTGAATACAACAACAAGATATATACGATTGATGTAGATGAGTGAAGCAATGCATCAACTAATCACAACACTTCCAACTCCCCTCATCCTTTCATTCCTAGGTTAAAACTTGAACCTATACAATTTGGTCCTAACTCTTCACCTACAATAAAACTCTTTCGCAATAATTGGGGATCGTTATCTAGATTATACACCTCCTTTCCATAAAATTTCCAAAATCTCACCCTTATGGTCCAATGAGTCATATACAAACAATTCATTTTCAGAAACAAGTTCTAATAGTTATTGGAATTTCACACCTACCTTCATGGGAGGGTGCGCAATATCCCAATCTCAACCCAAACAACCTTGTGTTCCATTCACTCAACTTAGTTCTACCAAATCACCCCATAGTGGTGATGGGATCAATATAACTCCCGTCCCTCGTGAAGCAACAACACATAACATTAAAAAGGATTTGTGTTCTTGTAAAGAAACCAATCCTTCTCACAAACAAACATCCCCTTCATCTAACTTGGAAGATTGTTATGGTAATGGTTACAATCTTCCTCCTACACATGGATGCAATGAACACATGAACCAAGATGACATATCATACTCTTTCAAGAAATATATAGGGGTATCTCCCTTATCTCAAAACACTTCGCACAACAATAACATTCAACCTCTCAAGGAGTGTGGTGCTCTTCCTTGTGTGGGAGCACCTAATTCCTTTACTTGATACTCACTTTCATCCATTCCAAGCTCACCTTTGTCCTACACGAAGTGGGGGCAAGGGGTTCGATAGCCTTGTCCTCGTATGACACTTTTTGTTGTCTCTTTTGACTAGTTGTTAACCTTTCATGAACATATAAGAGCAAGCTTGGGATCTAGATGACATGTCTTAAGATCAACTCGCAGGTGACATACTACCTTTCTTCATGATGTAGCTTATCGAAAACATATGACTTGGCATAGGGCTTCCCGAGTAAGCTTTCATGTCTTCTTCCCTCTTCTTCTACTTTAAAGCAATTGCTCATAGTACTGGTGTTCGCAATTGCTTTAAAGTGGGGGGCATACATCACCACTCACATTTCATTGTGCAATTTCTTTCTTCTTGTGATGTCTCCTTTTCTTGGTGGATTCATTGGGCTTGATTCCTTCCAAGAGCATGATACTTCTTTTGACTTATCCTCTCTTGGAGACATTGAGCATGATGTTCCCTAAGATGAGACCTTGCACGAATTAAGCAAAATCCCTTTGAACAGTCTATGCAATATTTTTCATTAACGATGTCTATGAGTGTCAAGCATATGAAGTTTTTCTTACCTCATAGAGCTCGAAAATCATTTTCCTTTGTGGCATCTTATTAAATTTATCAGGAGATATAACTTTGGTATGGTTGAGCGAGAAGCCCATTCCAAGGCACGACTTCCCCCATAGCCACCTATGTGTTTTGTGAGTGCATACCAACTAGCGTATGTTTCTCACCCTTTGGGATTTTTCACCCCGTAGACAATTAGAAGTTTTTTGTCCCTAGAGTGAGTATGTTGTGGACTTCTCACCCCGCAAATGACCTGAAGTTCTGTGGCCCCAGAGTGAGTGCATATTTTCCACCCCATTTTTCGTTCTTACCATTGCATGATTTTGTATCTTGTTGGTTTGACTTAGGATCTTGGATCCTGGGGGATTGAATTCCTTCTTGATCTTTTTCATTCTTTGTCATCTTCATTTGTACATTTGGATCTCTCTTGAATGTCTACTTTAGTGTGAGTTTGAAGCAAGTTCATCCTCTCACTAAATTAGGGGCTAAATGTACCATAGAAAAAAGAACCTCTTGCTTGACATGGGAATAATTCATGATCATTTGGACTTAATGAGGCCTTGGTTCAGGTGTTCTGAGGCATTTTATGCATCCACACTAGGTCTTGGACCCTTGAAAATTGAATAAAATACATTTATTAATGTCTTGTGAAGGTGTTGTGAAGTGTTGTAACACATTTCTACACTTTTCTATACTCTTCTTATTATAATTCATCCAAAAATTCACCTTTTTATCCCTTACCAAGTCCTATTCTAAAGTGTTGTAAAGTCTTGTAACAAGCTTTCACACTTTTCTATGCTTAATTTCACTATTTACACCTTTCTTATGCTTTATTTTACCCCTTATGCCCTTATAAGGCTTAATAAAGGTATTTTTTAATGTAAGCCCAAAAAGAACATTAAATGTGACTTAATTCCCAACACCCACTTCCAGGTCCAAGGTGAGACCCATTCGCCATGGGTGGCGCAATGAGTCCCACTTGGCTCTAAATTCAAAAAAAATCAAATTTCCTTTTAGTTTTTTATTCAAAATTACTTGATGTCGGCCTGTGATGAGGTTTCATTGGGTTACTAAGGCACAAGAGTGTATAAATAAGTGTTTTTCTCCTCATTTTACATCCCCCATCTCACATACATCCATTCTTCATTATTCATCCACCAATCTTCCATCTCAAGTCAAGCAACTTAGGGTTTTAACATTACAAGTCATTCAAGATCAATTTTCAGACATTCAAGGGAAGATTCTTCATGTTTTGTTCAGAATTTTGAGATCAAACATCATGGAAAGGTAATCAATTCCATTATTTCATGTTTCATTCCATTCTTTCATCATTTTGGTTTAATTACCTAAAAGTAAAGGTTTGACTAAGGAAACCCCCTAAAATTCCTAACATTCGATTTTTTGCTATTTCTCTCTCTTTGTCTTATGTGTTTGTAGATTCTAGGTCTCTTGGAAGCTTGGAAACCATTAAAGAATCAAGTTGCAAGGTTTCTCAAGTCTTCTCTTCATCAACAAGTCAAAACATCAACAAAAACTCATTTTCAGGTTCAAAAATTAGGGTTTCAGAAGCAAACACCTATAGGAAGCCAAAGTGAAAACCAAGAGCTCCAGATTCACCATGAGTGGTGAATGAGTCCCACTTCCAGGTCAATTTTTAGTTTTCTGCATTTTAAGATACCCTTTTATTTGAAACGGATTCTAGCTCAGTTTTGCAGAACTAGGACTGATTCGCCCAGAATGGTGAATGAGTCCCACTGGGCCTAAAAAATAGCATTAGTAGCATCAAGAATCATTTCTAGTCTTCATCCACATTCCAGGTGCACACTTTTAGTTTGGTTTAGTTCTATTTAGTTTTGCATTCATTTCTAGGTGTTTTTGCATTACATAATGTCTTTTCAAACAAGTCACATTTCTTAGGTTTTGTATATTTAATCAATCAATTTCAATACTTGGCATCATTTAGATCATTGTGTTTATTCATGAATTTTAATCCCACATACAATCTTCTATTTGAGTGAACCTAAGCTAGCATTTTTGGCCCTACCTCTCTCCTTTTAGGTCATGAAACCCTAGAAGAGTTAGAGAGTCTTGTGGTGCAAAATCTCACAGTTCCTCCCTGGAAACTATAAAAGAGATCAAATAAAATGGATTCTTACTTATAATAACATGTTCAGAAGCTAATTTTTATGGCACCACTTGTGGAAACTTGATACCACTAGGCTTAAGGTTATGTCATCGAGGTATTTTAGGAAGCCTGATAAAAGGTATCCACACTATAAGAAGCTATAACTTAAATTGTTAGTGTATTTATTAGTTTACATAGGTTTTAAGTATATTTAGAGTGGCTACATTATGTGCATGACACTTGCACACACAAGGTGTCAAATTAGTTATAAATTCTATTGAGGTTTCAACCATCTTTTGACACCTCATGCTACAATGTTGTGAGAACAAACTGCCACTGCTCCATGAATGAGGAGTCATATCCTCATTTCATGGACATTTGGTGCTCAAACACTTTCCTATTTATGTGCATTTCATCCATCTAATAAACTAGTTGAGTTTACACAGACTTTGTGCTTGTTATCTATCTCTATGATTTGCAGGTTTCTTCATGGTATCAAAGCAGTTAAAGATATTTTCAATCCATAGGTGAATGCATTGAATAGAAATTGGGTGATGGCATGAATATTTGGATGCATAAAAATTTGTTTAGCATTAAAAAATATATGTGTATGCATTCAAAATTATTGTTCCCAGACTAACTCCCATCAATTCATGGGTAGAGGCACATTTTTCTCTTAAAAACCAGGGTTTCAAAGAGTTGTGATTAAAAATACACTCCAAATTTATTTCTCTCAAGTTCCTAAAAATTTATAAATCAAACAAAGGATGGAGCCTAATCAACACATTAGTCCTCTCACACCCTTTAACTATCATGAATGGAAGTTGCAAGTACAACTTTCACTCAAAAACAAAGGCTTGTTTAGAGTTACTATGGGTACTCAAAAGGAACCAAATGGAGTTAAGGATAAGGAAAAGTGGTTCAACAAGTGTAGCCAAGCTTTTTGTTTTTTTTGCTTATGTCTCTCTCCAGAACTCCTATTTTATGTGGAGGCATTAAAAACCCCACATGAAGTATGGCTAGCTCTTGAGAAATATTTGGGAAAGTTGATATCAAAGGCCATGAGTTAGAAAATGAGTTAATCAACTTAAGTCCAAGTGATTACAAAACATTACAAGAGTAATTCACCAAGTTTAAGTCACTTCGCCAACAACTAAAGGAATGTGGAATAGAGAAGAAATATGACCAACTCATCTTATCAACTCTTTCCAAATTGGGCCCTTCTTATTCATTTTTTGTGTCAACCTTCTATTCTAGAAAGAGGGCTTTAGGTCCAAATTAGTCAATGCAAAAAATAGATGACTCTATTGTTGATCCGATTAGAGAGAAAGATAAACTCATTTAGATGAGGACCATAGTTTCCTACAAGTCACATGCATTATTAGCTAAAATTTGAAAATATGAGGCATTGACAAGCAAAGGTGAAGAAAGAAAGATAAAGAAATACAAGGAGCAACAAAATCACAAAAATAGGAAAATACTAAAAACTATGTCAAATGTTCCTTTTGTAATAAATTGGGACATATAACACTTGATTGTATGAGGAAAAAGATAATCAATCCCACTCAAATCATTGAGGAACGTAAGATTGTGTAGTGTAGAAAAATGTATCCCTTTACATTTTTACACTTTTTTCGGTCCTCCTTGCTAAAATGTGCCTCATTTATGTCTTATTCAGTCCTATTTTTGCATCCACAAGACTAATCAAATGCATTTTTCTAAGGATAATCACGACATTTAACAAATGGAAAATCATAATTTAATTTTTTTGGTTGTGTTCCAGATCTAGGACTAATACGCCCCTTTGGGCGTATGGGTACCACCTAGGTCTTGGAGCCTGATTTCAAATGTTACATTAAGCTTAACACTTCTCAAAGTTTGTGTCCATGGTTTAAGTCTCTAGGACTCATATGCTAGAACCTAGCATATGAGTCCTGTTTTAACCTAGGACCTATTTTAAATCAATTTATTGGTGAGATTTTATTATCCTTAGATTCAAATTCTGAATTTTGGCTTGTAGTATTATAATTTTGAGAAATTAGGCATAAGAAAACTATATAAATACAAGGTCATTTCATTAAGTTTCTCCTAGCAAATTTCAAGTATCCAAGTATCTTAACAAGTTTATGAGATCGAGAGCATTCAAAAGAAAACCATTAAGCATTTGGAGCTACATTCAAGATTCAAGCATCATGTCAAAGTCTTCATACATCATGTGTGTTTGTGAGCTAACATTTGTGATGTAGGTTTCATGATTCAAGCAAGCATTCAAAATAAATTTTCACACATTCAATCAAGAGTCAAGATCCACATCCATTAAAGTCATTTCACACAAGTTTGTAACCTTCATTTCAAGGATTCGGTGAGTTGCAACATTGCATTTGTTCATTCACCATTCCTTCATGCTTTTCTATTTCATTTCAAGGTTTAATTACC
>VDFB02000013.1:173073867-173162086 GCA_007258455.2 Sequoia sempervirens | reverse complement strand
AAAAAATTGAAGCATATAGACAAAGAGATAGAGAAGGTCATAGGAAGAGAAGACAAGGTATGTTAAATATTGGTGAACCTAACCCCTATGGTCTTTCAAGTGAAGAGGAAATTGAAGATATTCAAGGTGAAAATATTGGAATTGAATATGTTGAACATTATATTTAAATTAGGAATGAAATTATTGAAATTGATAATGAAAATGTTTAAGGTGAAAATGTTGGATTTGAAGATGTTGAACATGATATTAAAATTGGGAATGAAAATATTGAAATTGATAATGAAAATGTTCAAGGTGAAAATGTTGGATTTGAAGATGTTGAACATGATATTGAAGTTGGGAATGAAATTATTCAAATTGATATTGAAAATGTTCAAGGTGAAAATGTTGGAAATGAAGATTTTGGGCATAATATTGAAGGAAGTATAGAATTATGTTTCACCCGGATTACGACAAATGAAAAGAACAGCAATGGTGGAAAGGTATATTCAATTCAAGACATTCAAAATTTCGTGGTTACTTGAATTTGATGAAACTATTATAAACAATTTTGAAGGCAAAGAGGTCAACCTAAACTGTTCGGTTGTGGGCTAGAAGAATTTTCAACCAATATTTTAGCGATAAGACATTGACCAAGCAATGCCAAATTTTTGTACAATTTCTAAAGATGCAAAAGATGAGACCTTTGCTATTAGGTGAAGATTAGATGTGAACAAGAAGACCGAAAAAAATTATATTATTGTCAAAAATATTTTTAATGCTCTCAAGTCTATTGGAAAAATAACAAGGAAAAGGATAAGAGAGCTGCTTGGAGAGTCATTACAACCGCCCTAGTAAGCCATCAATTGAAAAAGGCTCACTTTATGAGACAAACTTGTATTGATTTTGACATAAATCATAAAAATTTGGATAGAGCACTTGCATGAAGAGAAAGAATAGATGATCCTCTTCAAAATGATACATGGGATTTTTCCAGGAGGCTTCCACATGTTTATAAGAAGCTAACCAATAAAGAAAAGCAGGTAATATCTCCCATTTATATATAATAAATTATAGTGGCTTGCAACTTTTGCTCCTCAAATCCAACTTGGGTGCAACTTCATTTGTAGCAACTTTCATGAGGTTTTTAAGGAAATAAATGTGGATCATTTCAATGATTAAAGTGTTAATAGTTTGAGTTTTTGTCTTTAATGAGATCTAATAGTCCTAATGGTCATGTATTAGGAGGAGTTTTTAGGTTTTAGGGTAAGAAAAACATGGAGATCCCAACTTGTCCTAGTTGTTGCTTTGTAGCCTTTGAAGGAAAAATTAGTAAATTTGTTTAGGGAAAAGCAAGAACAGTATTTTGAACATGTAATGATGCTATTTCAAGCCATTAAGTGAGGTATTAGTAAAGTTAGAAGTGGAAAAGTGCAACATTTCATTATGAGTCATATTAATGTGAAAAATGTTTGTATTTTGGCCTTCAACGGTCATTAAGTTTTCAAAAGTCAGTTAATATTGGTGGTTAAAGGCATTGGGAGTTGGATTCCAAAGCATAGCAATGTACTTAAGGCCTTCAAGGGCTTGAGATAGGTTTGGTTGAAGGAGTTTTTTTCTTTGAATCAATAAAGTTTCAATTGCTTAGTTCATATTTTACTACTTTTCTTGTGTTTTTTGCCTGTGCATAAGCCATTCAAGCATTTTTGGATCAAAAATTTATGTAGAAATGTTATTACATGTCTTGAATTTATTCTGACTTCTTAATAGAGGGTTTCTTTATTCATTTTGTGCCTCAAAACTCAAACTTTCTTTAGACGGGTTCCTGAATAGGAGAATAAGAGTTTTGCAATTTTAATGGCTTGAATCTCATCCCACCTACTGTGTGCCAATGTGAATCGATGGGATGAGTTGGTAGGGATTAGGAAATGATATTTCAAGAGTGGAAGGCATGGAGAACTAGGTTTTGAAATAAAATGAAGAGTTAAAGTTCTAAAAATGGTGGTTCTTTTTCACTTGAAAATAGAGTTTTTACCCTAGGGTTTGCAAAAATATCTGAGATACCAGAAATTTCTTTGTTTTCTAAGCATATTGGGGCCTAAATAAAGGTGTCTGAGGTGGTGGAAGAGTTTGAAAGGTTGTGGAAGTGCTACATCCAATAAACCCTCAAGAATTACACTAAAAACAAGGGTTTTCTGATTTGATGGTTACAGGTCTGTACAAATGGAATCCAATTGTAGAATCTTTGTTTTCTTGGAAATTTATTTGCTACCCCAAGGTTTCAGGGGTTTGTGTGGTGTTTGAAGGTATGTTGCTTTGCATTTTTGGGCTAATTGAGTAGCCTTTTCAAGGGTGAATGTATAGGAAGTCAACGCTGGTCCAAAGGAGTCTATGTTGTTTCTCATATATGTTGTGTAACTTGGATATGGATGTTTGAATCAGTCATGTGTTGGTCTGGTATTTCAGAAAAATTGTGGAGTAATTGGACAAAAACTAATTTTTCATTATTACAAGGGTTTAAGGGGCTTAAAGAGGGAAATGTGTATTTAGTTTCTTGTCAAGTTTTAAGGGAGTTTTGGACTGTCGAAAGAGGTCAAAATAATGTTGTTAGATTCCTCAAATAGGCAGGTTGCAAAGAGTTTGTGATTGTGCCCTTGTGTCTGCATCAAATTTTCACCTAATTTCACTCAGTCCATTGTAGCTCAGAGTAATTTGGCATATTTGGTTGCAAAATAGGACCATCCCTAGCATAAACGTACCCATACAGATGTGTTGGAACATCCTGTTTGGTCGTACGAGTTGCGGAATGAAAGTTGCACCACTTTGCAACTTTACACTGCTCGCATCTGGCAACTTTTCCCTCCACTGAAAAGTCATCACCACAGGAAAATGCCTCCGAGATAGCAAAAAATGAGAGACTGTATTGTAGATGGTCCCAACATGATCCCATATCCTTAGACAAAGATTCTATAAGCCTCACGATCTCTGAGAAATAGCCCTTCAAAGATTGCTTCCTTTTAGCACTTTGGACTCTTAAGGGAAATCGTCGGTCCAATGTAGCTCAGAGTGATTCGGCGTATTTGGGTGCAAAAGAGGACCATCCCTAGCGTAAATGTACCCATCCGGACGTGTTGGGACAGTCCGTTTGGTCGTACGAGTTGCTGAATGAAAGTTGCACCACTTTGCAACTTTACCTTCCTTGCATCCTAGCAATTTCCCTCCATTGAAAAGTCATCACACCCGCAGGAAAATGCCTCGAGATAGCAAAAAGTGAGAGGTTTGTAGATGGTCCCAAAAATCCATAGCCTCAGGGACGGAGAGTCTGTAAGCCTCATGGTCTCCAAGAAATAGCCCTTCAAAGATTGCTGCCTTTTAGCACTTTGGACTCTTAAGGGAAATCGCCGGTCCAATGTAGCTCAGAGTGATTCGGTGTATTTGGGTGTAAAAGAGGACCATCCCTAGCATAAAAATACTTATAGAGTGGAACAATATGTTTGGTCGTACGAGTTGCAGAATGGAAGTTGCACCACTTTGCAACTTTACATTGCTTGCATTTGGCAACTTTTCCCTCCCCTGAAAAGTCATCACCATAGGAAAATGCCTCTGAGATAGAAAAATAAAGAGAGGTTTTTGTAAATGGTCTAAACACGATCCCATAGCCTTAGACAGAGAGTCTGTAAGCCTCATGGTCTCTGAGAAATAGCCTTTCAAAGATTGCTACCTTTTAGCATTTGGACTCTTAAGGGAAATCGCCGGTCCAATGTAGCTTAGAGTTATTCGGTGTATTTGGGTGAAAAATATGACCATCCATAACGTAAATGTACCCATATGGACATGTTGGAATAGTCTATTTGGTCGTACGAGTTGCGGAATGAAAGTTGCACCACTTTGCAACTTTACACTGCTTGCATTTGGCAACTTTTCCCTCCACTGAAAAGTCATCACCATAGGAAAACACCTCCGAGATAGCAAAAACCGAGAGAGGTTTTTGTAGATGGTCCCAACATGATCCCATAGCCTCAAACAGAGAGTCTGTAAGCATCATGGTCTCTGAGAAATACCCCTTCAAAGATTGCTGCCTTTTAGCACTTTGAACTCTTAAGGAAAACTAGTGGGCAACATAGTTAACTTCTTCACAAACTTGGTTTGAAGTAATTTCATTCTTTTTTATGCATTTAAAATGGAGTTTTAAGCCTTACACCCTAAAAGTGACCTCTAAATAACTTCAAACACCTTAACTACCTCATTCTTATTCATTTGTTTTGCAAACAAGCATTTTCATTCCAAGAAGCTGAGCTTTCATTTTTGCTTGTTGGATTGAAAGCGGACCATGACACAACTTTCTTTTTTAAAAAATTGTTCAACATCATTGAACTAAGAATTTATCACACATCTGCAGAGAAACAAAGGAGTACTACAAACTAAAACACATTACACTTTGGTTCTCACTAACTTGATGTACTCTCCAACATCTCTCTTCTCTCTTGTGGAGAGTTAGAATTGCTTGGCCATGCCTTTGAATCATTAGGGAAGATTAGCAATGCATTAAAATCTCCTTTTAGATTAGCAATGTATGGAAGATTCAAAAAGTATCCTTGATATTACAAAAAGGTATGTGTTGATACACTTCGCGTGAAGAAGAAGACCCTAAAAGCGACTTCTAAATCACTTCAAACACCTTAACTACCTCATTCTTATTTTTTATTTTTTGCAAACAAGCATTTTCATTCCAAGAGGCTGAGCTTTCATTTTTGCTTTCAAAGAAAAATCTTCCTATGCCACTGTTACACTGCACAGGTAAACCAGGTTTTGTATTGTGGACCTATATTAAGCTACCACTCTCAAGACCAATGTAACAATGATACAAAATAATGTTTGAGATTGCAAGAAGACATCAAAATGGCTAGTGTACTAAAAAAAATCTTATGATTTTGAAGAATGTTACAAATTGAACCTTGGCATCAATAGACTATGTATATAAAGCTCCACAATTCAAGTTTCAACGATGAATATTTATCATGCATGTTTTAAATGACATTCAAGTTTATGGTGGTTTTTTGTTTATATGATGTTATGTGATATTCTAATCGTAATTCATGCTTCTAGGCTGCACACACACACACACATATATATATTATTTTTACATGTTTTCTCCATTGTTCGGCCCCTACACCGCAAGTAAATTGCTGCATAGCGTGTGGAATGAGGGGGCAGCAGGCCTGAAACCCCTTTAAAGTTTGTTTGAGTGCATTTAAAATGAAGTTTTAAGCCTTGCACCCTAAAAGTGACCTCTAAATAACTTCAAACACCTTAACTACCTCATTCTTATTCATTTGTTTTGCAAACAAGAATTTTCATTCCAAGAGGTTGAGCTTTCATTTTTGCTTGTTGGATTGAATGCGGACCATGACACAACTTTCTTTTTTCAAAAATTGTTCAGCATCATTGAACTAAGAATTTATCACACATTTGCAGAGAAACAGAGGAGTACTAAAAACTAAAACACATTACACTTTGGTTCTCATCGACTTGATGTACTCTCCAACATCTCTCTTCTCTCATGTGGAGAGTTAGAATTGCTTGGCCATGCCTTTGCATCATTAGGGAAGTTTTGCTCTTTTTGACAATGTCAAAAGCATGGCTACATACAGATTAGGAAAAAGACCTTTGCTTTTAGATTAGCAATGCATGGAAGATTCAAAAAGTATCCTTGATATTACAAAAAGGTATGTGTTTATACACTTCAAACGTGCAATCACCCTTTTGTTCTTTCAAAGAAAAATCTTCCTATGCCATTGTTACACTGTACAAGTAAACCGAATTTTGTATTGTGGACCTATATTAAGCTACCACTCTCAAAATCAATGTAACAATGATACAAAATAACGTTTGAGACTGCAAGAAGACATCAAAATGGCTAGTGTACTAAAAGAATTATTATGATTTTTGAAGAATGCTGATAACTCTACTCAGTTGGCTTCTTTTTTCAATATCATACAAATTGAACTCTGGCATCAATAGACTCTGTATATCAAGCTACCACAATTCAAGTTTCAACGATGAATATTTATCATGCATGTTTTAAATGACATTCAAGTTTATAGTGGTTTTTTTGTTTATATGATGTTATGTGATATTCTAATTGTAATTCATGCTTCTAGGCTGCATATATATATATTATTTTTACATGTTTTCTCCATTGTTCGGCCCCTACACTGCAAGTAAATGGCTGCATAGCGTGTGGAATGAGGGGGCAGCAGGCTTGAGACCCCTTTAAATTTTGTTTGAGTGCTTTCTTTTCATTTTTTGTGAGTTTTGTGCCAAGTTTCCTCAAAGACATGTGGTCTCATAGAATTCCATGACAAGCTAATGCAATTGATAGCTTCTCCTAGTTATTAGTTATGTAATGTGAAGTAATTGCATAACTGCTTAGGTTGACTTTGTAAAAACTATCTTGTTATTGAATTTTTTTCATCTATTAGCATCTAGTTGTTACTTATGCAATGTGAAGTAATGATTTGAGTTTGAAAGATGTGCAATGCAATGTAATCAACAATATGAATATAAACTACATAATATTTAACCATTATTTTTATTCTATTGCACATTGATATTTAACCATTGCTCACTTGATTAAATTTTCAAAGAGTTTAATCATGCACATGAGGAGGAAATTAAATTTCGATTGCCAACTTCTATATATCAAATTATCTAATAATCAAGTGTATGTCCATATACAAAAATGGCATCAACGCCAACTGAAACAAAGTTTTACAATATGTGGCATATGCCATCTCAGTATCTATTCAAAATTTACATGCCAAAATGTCTATCTCATCCTAAACTACTGGTGGATCATCAAAATGGAGCCTCTTTGAAGCACTCGTTGGCTCTGAAGGTAGTTGCACAAGAAAAAGTCAAACCAAAATTGAGATTAGTTATACTATATAATTTAAAATATAATAATTAACATAAAAATCAATATACATTGAATTATAATTGAACTCTAAAATTGAAATCTTGATTACTTGAAATATACGTCTCTTTGAAGGGTTAGGAGTCCTAGAATATATCCCTCTCAAAGAACCAACCAAACCAACTTTTGTAACATCAATCTATATATGTGAACAAAAACATAAAATTGATCCAAGTTAGCATACAATTGTCGGTAATAAGAACATATTTGCCAAGCACAATAAAATAAATACATACCTCTTTAGGATGATCTTTTTCTTTATCTCCTTTAGGTGTTTCGAAACCTCCTCCTTGAGGTGTTTCAACACCTCCTCCTTGAGGTGTTCGAATACCTACTCCTTCAAGTGTCGTGACACTTATCAACAATGATGTATAGCTCACAACTGCTTGTACATAAAAATGACAAGTACATATGAAACTACCAATCTATGTCAATGTATGCATAATCAATAAAAGATCTTATAAATCTTAATTCAATCAAATTTGAGTTCAATTACCTTTCCCTTATCTATCATTGCGCCTCCATAGTCTGGAGAGCGTCACATCTCGCTCGCACTAGGTGTTTCCTACAGGCAGAGAATAAGATAAACATATAAGTTAATATATAATTTCATTAATGACAATTCAAATGACAAGCAAGTATATAGTAAAAAAATGTAAATGAGTGAGTGCGAAAATACATACTGTGTGCATGTCGAGGCCAAATGAAATGGCCCTAAGGGTGCTATCAATCACCTGTGTGAGCTCCTCCTTGGACATTAACTATTAAATAGACCATGTAAATAAATATTAGTATTTGATACTATATCTTATTAATATTCATTTTTAAAAAAATGCGAGTTATAAATTTACACCTTAAATGTTACCTGTGTAACTATTCCAATGTCCACCTCTCTAGCAGGAGAGGACTCTATAGGGTGTGATCCACTCCCCTACGTGTGATCTACTATAATATCCACATCCTGGATGTCATAATCAGAAGTGTCTAATGGATGCTCAGCGGGCTATACAATAGGACCCAAGCATATCTGCTGGCACGTATTGCAAATATGTGGACCCGAGGAGGATGATGCAACAACACTGGATCCATCACCAACATCACCAGAATGTGGCTGACCTACTGAAGAAGCATGGGAAACCAAAAGACCACTCAAAGAGTGAATGGACTGGATAGTCTGTGTGGCTGCATCCTCCGTAATATCTGGATGTTGTACTGGAGGTGGAAGAGGAAGGGAAGGGGAACATGTGGGCACCTAACTACTCTAACTACCCCTAGCCTATCCTAGGGCATACCTCCACCAACACCCTGGAAGGGTTTAATGTCAAAGTAATTGACATGATGCCCTAACAAAAACTCAGTGTATAATTTTTTAATAAAGTAAAAAGGTACATCAAGATTATTGTTGGGTGGTTTATCAAAACCATACACCAACGATCCCAAAAGTTATCTACTATGCCCCTATGCATGCACCATTTTATAGAAAGTTTTGGTTTGTTAACATTAACTGGTAAACCAATGTTGGGGCTAATAAATAAAGAGGCTATTTGGGCTTTTGTTATTTGGAGATTTTTCACATCATCATAAGACAATCCACATGCATAATATTCCCTCATGGTTTCTCACCACAAATGAAAGGCATTATGTTGGGTGGAGAGGGTTTCTACATTTGTAATTATTTCCTATCAATGTGGTTGACATATGGGATAATCGAGGGATTTTCTTATAAACATCACAAATGCCCCTCAATTGCTCCAATTTTTCATGAATTAAGTCTTCAATTGATGGCTGCAGAGGTGGTGGAGCATTTGGCATTTCTGCATTTTGATTCTAGCTGGTGGATTTTCATTCTCAACTGGTGGAATTTGTGCATTCTCATTCTCAGCCAACCATAATTCGATTAAAGTTAAAAATAATTAATCTAATTAAAATTAGACAATATAAATGAAAATATTATAAAAATACCCCTAGTTTTTAAAAAAAAAAAAAACCCTACTTTTAAAAAAAAATCTATAAAATTCTCTAATTTTTAATAAAAATACATAAAAAACACTATTTTTAAATCAAAATCCATAAAAATTTCATTTTAATCAAAATCCATTCTAAACTCAATTTTTTTTTAAAATTCAATGAAAAACCCTATTTTGAAAAAAAATTCATTAAAAACTAATTGAAATTATACAAATCTCATTCAAAATTCAATCAAAGCAAAGAAAAATCTAAATTCTAACCTTTTCAAATCGTATATTAGCGAAATCGGATATCCATTGTGTGAAGAACCTCCTAACTGTGCGCTCGTGGGTTGTTTGATTGTGAAATGATTTTGACAGCCGAAAAATTGTTTATATATAATTTTTTCAAATTGGATATCCGATTTGGAAAACTAGGTTTGGTAATTGCTTTGGAGGTGTGTACTGACACCCAAGCCACCAAAAAGTCAACTCAACATTTTCACGTTTTTGGGTCGATGAAAGACGTGATTTTTTCCTCATTGCCACTTTTTGGCCCATCATGATCTTGCACATACCCAAATATCGACATCCAAAGAGTCTTGCGTAGATATGATATCTTGTGCTAAGCAAGAGAAATATTTGTCACATAATAAAGGAACACCTTCTATCATTGATCAAGTGGGTATCTTGTCAAGACTCCTCCAAGATCACTTGATATCCCTTCCTCCAAGAACTCGAAAGAAATTCTATTACAATACTTCATTTTGTGCCTATCATAGAGTTCATGGTCATGCTACTAATGAATGCAAGGCTTTGAATAGTAAAATCCAACATCTTAAGGAGTTTGGTACTCTCCCTTATGTGGGAGCACCTAATTCCTCTAATTGATACTGATTTTCACCCTAACATTCATCTTATCAATAATTTCGGATCACCCTTGTCCTACACTAAGTGAGGGAAAGGGGTTAGGTAGCCTTGTCCTCGTATGTGACATGTCGTTGCCTCTTTTGGCTAGTTGTTAACCTTTCATGAACATGTAAGAGAAAGCTTGGGATGTGGACAACATGCCTTCAGTTGGCTTGCATGTGACATACTACCTTTTTCATGATGTAGCTTATAGGAAACATATGACTTGGCATAGGGCTTTCCAAATAAGCTCTCATATCCTCTTCTAATTTAAAGCAATTTCTCACAGTAGTGGTGTTAGCAACCACTTTAAAGTGGGGACATACAATGATACTAATATTTCATTGTGCGGTTTTCTTTTTCTTGCGATTTCCTCTCTTGGAAAAATTAGGTACAATGTTTCCCAGAACGAGACATTACACTTGTCCTCTCTTGGAAACAAGATGATACCATTTGCAATTTTCCTCTCATGGAAACATTAAGCATGATGTTCCCTAAGATGAGACCTTGCGTGAACTAAGCAAAATCCCTTTGAACATTCCTTGCACTATTTTGCATTTACAATGTCTGAGTGTCAAGAATACAAAGTTTTGCTTACCTCATAGAGCTCGAAGACCATTTTTGTGTGGTGCCTTATTAAAGTTATTAGGAGGTATAACTTTGGTATGGTTGAGCGGGAAGCCCATTCCAAGGCATGACTTTCCCTATAGACATTTGTGTGTGTGTGAGTGCATACTAGCCATGAGTGTATGTTTCTCACCTTTCAAGACTTATTACCTAGTGGAAAACCAAGAGTTCTGTCGCCTTAGAGTGAGTATGAATTTTTTTGGACAAACAATCTAGATATAATCCACATCGTGTTGGACAAATGATCAAATCTTGATCCACCTCTTTCTGCTCATTTATACTTCTCTTCCTTCTAGTTATTTCCATTGCATGATTGCATATCTTGTTTTGTTGCAAACTACTCACCTCAGTTTGACTTATGATCTTGGATCCTGGGGGCTTGATCACCTCCTTCATCTTTTTTATCCTAGACTATCGGCATTGGTACAATTGGATCCCTCTTGACTGTCTACTTTAGTGTGAGTTTGAAGCAAATTCATCCTCTCACTAAAGTGGGGGCTAAATGTAGCGTATAAAAAAGTATTTCTTACTCGATTTGGGAATAATTAATGATAAATTAGACTTAAGGTTGCCTTGATTTAGTGTTGTGAGGTGTTTTACACATCCACATTAGAGCTTGGGCCCTTGAAAATTGAATAAAATGCATTTATTGATGTCTTGTAAAAGTGTTGTAAAGTGTTGTAAAGAAATTTCACTCTTTTCTAGATTTTTATTAAGCATCTAAGTCTAAGGGACCTATTTTTCCCCTAATTTAATGCTATAAAATGTATTTAATTACATTCTCACATTAATCTAGAATGCTTGTAAATTAAACCTAATTTTAATTTAGTGTTGTAATGTGTTTTACACATTCACATTGGTTCTTGTGGCTTTCTAGGCTATGTGGACCTCATTTTAATGTTGTAAAGTGTATTTAATCACACTTTCACATTGAACTTTGTGTCCCTAGCCCTAATTACCCTTTACATCATCATTAATAGGCCCCTATGACCCCATATTGTGCATCCAAAGGTTTATTTTGATCAAAGACCTAATAAAATCAACATAAATACTAAAATTATTCACTCCTCGACATCCCAGCTAGAAAAAGAGCCCTTGTGGGACTAAATCACCCATCTGGGCGAATGAGTCCCATCTAAGTGGGACTAAGTCACCCAGCTTGGTGACTTAGTCCCATTTGGGCTATTTTTGAGGTTTGAGCGAGAAAAATTGGGTTTTAAGTTTAATTTTTGTCCATGTCAGCCTTGGGGATCAAATTAACAAGCATTTTTAGGTGGATTTCCTATATAAACAAGCTTTTAAAACCTAATTCATAATTCATTCATCATTCATTCTCCATCTCAAGTCAAGCGAGCTAGGGTTTTATTATTCTAAGTCATCAAGATATCTTTCTAAAGCATTCAAGGGAAAATTCTTCATACATTGTTGTAGAAATTCAAGATCTATAATCATGGCAAGTTTCTAATCCCTTCATTTCATGTTCATGGGTTTAATTACCTAAAAGGGGTTTGACCAAGGCAAACCCCTATTCCCTAACATTCAACATTTCTCTTTCTTTCTTTGTGTGTTTGTAGATTTGAAGACTTGAAGATGATTGAATAATAGGTTGCAAATTTGTTGAAGACATCTCCTTGTTGGCTAGGTCAAAATCTACACAAAAAGTCACTTATAGCCTTAGAAATCAGGGTTTCGGATCCAAACACCTGGAGGTTTCGATTAAGCAAACTGAGAGCTACAGATTGCACTTTTGAATTTCCCAAAATCTGGAAGTGGACTAAGTCGCCGTCAGTGGCAAATTATTCCCACTGCCAAGCCTGAAAAGGGGTTTCTACAGTTTTGAGTAACCTTTTGTCTGAAACTCGTTCTGGAAAAATTTCCCCTAAACAGGACTAAGTCACCCAGTTTGGCTTAAGTGTCCTACTGGGCTTCAATAGTGAATGATGTAGGATTCTATAGCTCCTCTCCATCACTTTCCAATTTCTAGGTGCACCTCTCCAATCTCATTAAGTTCTGTTACAATTTACTTGTAGTTTTAGTTCATTTTGCATATCATAGCGTGTTTTCAAACATTTTGCATTTCCTTAGTTTTGCATTAGTATTCAATCTCTTTTATTAGTTCTTTGCATCTAGGACATTTACCATAGACAAATTTCAATCATCTTTGCATTGAAATCTTAAGGGCATATTCTTGAGTGAGCCATCAAGGTTTTTGAGATTCCTCTCTCCTTTTAGGTTCAAAACCCTAGAAGTGTAAGAGAGTCCCCTATTCCAAAATATTTGGTTTAGGAGGTCCAATAATTAAAGGACTTGTAGGAGGTCTAATGATTAGAGGAATCAATGGAGATCTAATGTTCATAACCTCAAAAGACATTCTTAATTTGATGGTCTTCTAGCGAGGGGAAGTCTAATGTCACCTTATCATCTTCATATGAGGAAACCACATCACTATTGTTTGAAAGATATCTCCCAATGTTATCATCTTCCTACACCATGATATCTTCCCTACTAGGAGAGTTTTTAGGAGAGAAGCAAACAAGATTTTCATGGTCCATTCAATGGTTGGGTCTTCAAGGATAGATCTTCATCACAATTAGGGGCAGTATCTAGAGAAGAAAAACTATGATTTTATTGCTTACCAATGATTGCATCCTTTTGTTCAATTATATCTTTCCAAGTGGGGGAAGTATTGGGAGAGGGAGAGACAAGATTCTCATGACTCTCAATGAGCAGATCTTCCAACACCAAAATATCTTCTTCACAAATAGGAGATATATTAGGAGAACAACAACTATAGTTGTCATGGTAAATCTATGATTACATCCCCTTGTCCAATAATGTATTCCCAAGTAGGAGAGGTAGGGGAAGAAAAACAAATAGGATGGTCATAGATCTCAATGATTGGAGCCTCTAACACCAAAATATCCTCTTCACAAATAGGAGAGATATTGGGAGAAAAAAAAATGCCATGATTGTCTACGATTGCATCCTCTTTCACTAAAACATGCTCAAAAGTGGGAGATGACTGGATACTAGGTAAAGTGATGTTAAGAAATGTGTTAATGATATCATTTTCTTGTACCACAATGTCCTCCCAAGTGGGTGGGGTAGGGGAGAGGGACAAAAAAGATTCTCATGACACTCAATGATTGTATCTCCTTTCACCAAGATACCTTCGTCACAAGGAGGAGAGGTATTGGGAGAAGAACAACTATGATTGTCATGATCATCTATGCTTGTGTCCTCTTGTTTTGTTACATTCTTACAAATTTGATAGATATTAGGAGGGTTTAACTAACATGCTTGTCAACGGTTTTATTTTTTTCTTAGATTATGCTCCTAAGTAGGAAAAATAGAATCATACAAGCCATGCGATACTCTATGAAAACTAAATGTTTGAAAAGGAAACATGCTTTTATGAGAACTAATCTATCAAAAATATGCAATGCTTCAAAAAATGAACATAATTGTCCTATAGATCTGATGATTTTGAGTATTGAAATAAATTTGGAATGATTTAAAATGGCTAAACTCAATGGATGATTAGACTTAATGCATAAAACAATTATTTTTGAAAATTGACAAACTAAACAGTGGTTTACTAGTGGATCTGGGAAGTGTAGAAAACCACAAAAATGCCTAGAAAAGATAGTTTTGATAGTCCCTCAAGGACTTTTTTTCCCAAGGGTGAATGGGTCCTTGTATAGGGTTTTTAAAAATGAAAAATGCAATTTCTACCAATTATTATTTGTGTTCTCTATTCCAAGTTCCAAATTGTTGTTTCTATAGTAGATTTTTCCAAATTTTGGTGTCTAAATGCAAATGCAAATAATGATAAATAGTGAACAAAGTGACATTTTTTTGAAATGCAATTTTGACTAATTTTTTTAATGTGAATGACTAAAGTACACTAATATGCAAGTACAATGCAAAACCAATGTGATTTATATGTAATTTTTTGAATTTTTTAGATTTTAAACAATGCAAAATACAAATTTAAAACCCTAAATGAAATACAAAATAATGAAAATTTGACAACCCTAGATGAAATGAAAATTAATGCAATGCAATGAAAACTATTGCAAATCCTAGATCTAGGGTTTTAATATACCCCAATTAAATTAGAAAGTTTATAGTGCAAGAATGTTGGGTTCACAAAAATGAAACAAAAAAATAGGTTCATCAAAATAGAATATGGAAAATGGGGTATTATGCACTTATCCTTCTATTAATATCATTAGAAAAAAGAGAACCCCTAGGGAAAGACTGACTTTCAACCCTTAGGTGAGTCAATATTAATGGAGATCTTGCTGTTTTCCTTATGACTGAGGATGAGGTAAATCAACCTGAAATATAATTTTGGGAGTTGAATGAAAAATACTAAATGGATCCAATTATGCACTATGAGACTTGAACCATCAATTTAAAACCATAATCTATCAGAATCCACAAACTTCTAGTAGATTTGAGATGAGTATGAATTTATGCACTTGTCACCAAAAGCCTCTGCCGAGTGTCCTCCTAGGACAGATTCACCCTAAGGTGAATGAGTCTTTGTTGGGATTTTATGTTCAATTTTCAAGGTCATCTGGAGATGGATCTAAGCTTTTGTTTTTCCTAGGTTTCACTGTCAAAAATTTAAAAATAAATTCAGGATATGAGTTTCCATATCTTGACGATAATGTTGACAACTTTGACAACTTTGCAAAATTGCGCTTTTGATCAATCTAAAATCCTTCTTCACCTACAAATCTATAAACATAAAGATATGGAGAAATTATTTGTTTTTGGTGAATAGGGGTTTGCCTTGGTCAAACCCGTTTGGTAATTAAACCTTGAAATGAAATGAAAGATGAATAAAAATAATGATGAATGAACACTAGTTTGTTGCAACTCACCAAACCCTTGAATGACTGTCCGTGGAGGACTGAAATCTAACACATCTCTCCAATGTCCCGATCTTGCATGAATGGCTTGATTGGATGCTTGATTTGATAGCTTGAATCTTGACTTGAATGCTTGAAACCTACATCACAATGAACATAGCTCCAAAAACATGCATGAACACACATGAATCTTGACATCATGATAGGATCTTGAATGCTATTGTAGATGACTAAAAAATCTACTCTTCAATGCTCTTGACAATAATATTTTTTCATGCGAAAGTTTCCCTCTTTATAAATGTTTTGAATTGATAAAAAGGCTAGGTATTTATAGGTATTTTTCTAATTTCCCGACAATTAAACATCAAAAGCTGACAATTGCAAATTAAATTTGAATCATAAAAATGCCACAAAAAACATATTAAAAATTGGGGTCCTAAACTTAAGGGGGACCCATTCGCCCTTGGGTGAACGGGTTCTAGGCCCCAAACCTAGGAAACACCAATTCCAAGACAATTTAATTAATGCTTACAATTGTTTAATACAAGTTTCCCTTTTGGAAAACGAAATTAATTAGGCTTTTAAATACATAATTGGGTCAATTAGAAGTTTAATTAAGTCCAAAAATTAAGAAATTCAAACATAATGTGAAAATGTAAAGTTGTACATTTTTCAACACTATAGAAATAACATACATTACATTTTTCTTTCTCTTAACATCCTTTCATGAGTTAATAGCATCTAATTGTTAAACAAACTTGATTTTTTTAGGCTTTGTTTAGAGACATATTTATGAAGCTGAAAGGCATTCTCCTTAAAACCATGGAGCCAAATTATCATGAAACTTTCTCCAAAGTACCAATCAATCGGCACCTTGCTTTTTATCAATCACCATTCCTCTCGTTTGCCAAGAGAGGTGATTTCATCATAGTTCAAGTTAGCAAGAAGAGGAACCAAGAAGTTTTCTATGAACTTGTAATAGTCTGAGGTCCATGAGGGCACAAGGGTCCATGCCATATATGAACTATCCTTGCAAAGGTGAAGGATTCATCCGTGATGTTTACATGAATGAATGCATAAAGGAAGCAAGTATTATCATACGTTTATAAGGTCATAAGAATGAGTATTTGAACACCCATTGTGAGTTGAAATTGGTCAGCTAGTCGTGCATGGAGTTGGCAATGACCTCCGAAAAGTCGGACGAGAATACTTGTTCTTGCGTGATAGTCTTCAGCTTGTGGAGAGCTCCTAACTGGAAAGGAAATCTTGAATTGGGTGATATTAAGGGGAATGGATGAAAGCTTAGTGTGATTGAATTGGGTGAGGAAGTGAGGACCACAATAACCATCCATGGTTCTGTTATATTCTTTTCCTTGGTCGGTTCTTTTTTCCGTGTTCTAGAATACCTGACATTCACACACATTTTTTTGAGTGGTCAGATGCAACATTTTGTGTCTATTGTAAACAGACTTTGTTGCTTTCATTCATGCTTGTTCATTTACAGCCTCAACTAACACTCACTGTACTCACTACACGTAGTAGCTACCATTGCAGGCTTAGACATGGACTGCAGCTGCATTGTTCAAAATGGCCAATATATTGGGATGATTAACGATGACATTAATCAGAATATTTGTACTAAACATTTTCGCTGCTTATTTCATTTAATTTTTTATTACTATTTTAATATAAGTTTTCTGTTGTGGAATGTATTTTTTGTCTCTGTTTCTTATTTTTCAAACGTCACTACCTCTTGTTTTCTTTTTAAGTCCTGTTTCGTATTGTATTCTTTCATTGTCTTCTTTTTGATGATGGATCGTCGAGTGTGATCTAAAATGCCAATGCAAAAAGCATGCACAACAAATTTTTTAAAAAAACTTTGTTTCAACATAAGTTGTGAAAGTAAATTTAATACCAACTAGTCTTTGATTTATTTATAAGAAAACTCGTCATAGAAGCCTTAACATTGGAATTGACAACTCATTGCAACAAACATAGAAATATGATTGCCTAAAATTGTGTAAGGGATGGTGTACATGCACTATGAGTTCTATGGAATGCATTCCGAACTTTCTGTGTTGAATTTGAACCTTATATGTTTAAAAGTTTATAAAATTTATTATAAATACTATAATTTATTAACTGATTTTATCTTTTGATCTTAAAATGTAGCTGATGAGTTTAAACAGTGGTATATTATTTGTTAATTTGAAGGTCAAACTCAAAATGACGATGGATGTCTGAATTCTTTAAATTTAACTTAGTTCAACTACAATATTGTTGATTAATCAAATGTATTAACTAAATTAGTACAAATAAGAGAATAGTATAAGGTATAGATTCATTCTCAAAGTATTTAAAGTGCATGTGTAATGTCCTGTCGTTAATCACTTTAATCATTTTTAATAAAAATAGGTGTTTAATCTATTCAATCATATTCTTTTATGATCAATACCAACATTATTATAATATTAAATAATTCAACAATCAAATAACCAATAATTTTACATCTTATTTAAATTAAATATTTATTTTATATTTTAACTCAAATCCACTTTAAATTATAAAATCTTTGATATTTAAGAATATCTACTTAGTGTCCCCCATTTTAATGGAGAAAGCAATGAAAATGAGTAGGATTTGCACTTGAATTGACTATTTGCGACTCCATTCTTATCGACACATAATTTTCAACATTTTTTTTTCTCTTTGCAAGCTTTTTTCATGTCTCCATTTCAGTATCGTTTCAACATATTGCCGGTATACAAACAACTGTGATTCCTTTACACCATCCATACTTAATGTTTATAAATCCTTCTCGACACGTGTTTGTCAACATAAAACATAGCATGCCAAGAACATCCTGTACGTTAACATTAATATTCTGCTGCTCTTACGATTTGCTTCTCAACAATATTTTTGTCAAGGAATTTGGTTGTAGCATTTGTAACTTACTGTAAGTATTCATACAACTGTTTCACATTGTACTACTTCCATTATCATGTGTTAGAAATGGTTTAGGTGTGAAGTCTATATAATCAACTTCGTAAACTTCAGTTCAAATAACTTTTGATCTTCTGTTTTTCATTGCGACCAGTATAACTTAGATATTGGATATCAAACCTTTCAAATATAGGGAGCTTTTTCGTCTTTTGCAGTGTTTTGGAATTAAGCCTTTTGGATTTACTTTCGACATTTGTCGTGCTATCTGTTTAAGTAAAACAAAATAGCTTTATTGACGTGCATTCACACAATGGCGAGATTTTGTGACGTTTTTCTTCGATTCTGCTCTTTGTTTCTTTACATATTGATGTGGCATTATTAGTAGAAGGAATATTGAAGCATCATTTTTAAAGGAATATTAGTATAATAATAATATTTAGAACATGAATAAGATTATAAGAAGTAAAGTAGAAGAGAATAAAACAATCATAATTTAATATGATATTATGTGATATTCATTATTTTTCAAATTCATGAGTTAAAAATAAGTTAAGGTGGCTCAAATTCAATTTATGTGTCTTACTTTCAAGAGTAACTCCTACCATCACAAAATGCAACTTTAGATTGATTAATTTTATCCCTATGATCCATGTTATTTTATAATGTTGGCACTGCTTGAGTTAGTATTGTTATAAACTTGCAAAGTCCTAGGTTTAGGAGAGAATATTTAATATTTTTAATATTGTAAGTAATGAGTCCATATGGAAAAGGTTGCCCCACTTAGATGGAATATTGAGATTCTTATTGGATCTCTTTCATATTTCATTGGTCTCATGATTATTGTAGCAAGCCAATGGATAGGATATTTCTAGGTGGAGTATGAGTAACATTTTTGACTAACTACTTATAATCATTTATATGAGGTGTGTAAGTAAAATCATTGTCTCATGCTAGAGTGCTAGAGAATCACACTTGGACCCTTGGGTGATCCCACAATACTGGTTTACAATTTTTGGCCAAACTAGACACTAAAATGATTTTTTCTAACTAAATCTTCACTTTCGGGAACCTGTAGTGGCTAAACCGTGAGAAATTTGAACATGCTGCAAACTAGTGATTTGTGACATTTTTTCTATAGATTTTAAATATATATTTTTCAAAATTTTTAGAATTATATTGCACTTCTTTTTCCATCTCCTTTGAAAACTAATTTTTTTACTAAACAACATTTTAAAAGAGTGACACTCACCGTATAATGCATAACAATTTTTCCATGAAGGATAAAATTCTAATTTTTTCAAATTAAGATTTGTAACTACGGTATCTAGTGTTTCCAATTGGTTTCATGGTGTTTTATTGAACATTTTTTCCTTAATCAAGTTTTGAAGTCAAACTAATTACAATTCAGACATAGGCGAACCGTATAACACATAACTTTTTTTGTATGTATTGAAATTCAATTTTTTTTGTTAAATCAATGACTTCAATATCTGGTACACTCATATTTTTCAATTTTTTTTTGTTGATAATCTACCATTTTTCCACATGTGCAGAATAAAGAACTTGATTTTCGGTGAAACACCTACATTCACAAGAAATAAAAAATAAATACAATAATAAAATTAAATTTATTTAAAATTATACTTTTTGGGAAGTTTATAATAAGGAATACATACTTACAAAAAATAAATTTTAAATGAATTCATTTGATCCCCCAAAAGGTAAATTGAAAGTGGTTTTTTATCAACATTTTGATATGTGTAAAGGAGACTTCGTTATAGGTATGGTTTAAAACTAGCGGGGTTCTATCCAAGGGGGTTTGATCTAAGGTGGTTCGATCAAAACCTCTTCAATTGAAATCCTTTAAATGGAACTTTTCAAGGCTTAAATCATTATATTTTCTAAAAATATGTGATTTTAACAAAAATCAGGATCTCTCAGAAATTGTAAACCAACTTTGTGGGATCACCCACATGCCTAAACACACAATTATGTATCAAATACAAAATTACATATGCTCTTGTATAATTTATGAGGAAATTTATTTGATTATGTTGATAATATAGAAAATGTTACAAATCATTATCTTGTACATATAAAAATGAGTTCAAACCTTAATAAAAACATAATCATAATGTTCATCACCTGAAAAGTGTGATTAATCTTGAATAGTGTTTCTATGTAGACTTCTCATACTAACATTAAAGCTACTCTAACCATATTACACATGTATTTATTAAATATTACCTACACACTTGCATCACTCTTTTTACTTTAAATTATTGTATTTTCAGGAAATCATAGAATACACAATGCCCTGATTCCTTCTTGCTAATGGGAAGAAATGATATGCACTACATCAACATGGTTTAATTTGAAAGGGATACTAGGGTGTTCTAGGCACCAACCCTATGTTTTTTGTTCAAAAAATCAACACTTGTCACATATGTACCCCAAAAGTTTTAAACACCAATAAAAACATTACGATGTTGGTCAACCAAATTTTCTAGGAAAAATACAAGATCTTGAATATAAGTCAATTTTATCCCATGCCATCTTTTAGAAATATCCAAATAGAGTAAGGTTCAATAATTTAGCTATTAGAAATCAATTGCATGCAATCATATCAATACAAATGTATAGGTTCATTATGAAGGCTCAAGTAGAATTACATAACTTAATTCCTTTAATTACCATTTTCTAGGAAAAATGGTAATGCATAGTCCAAATTCAATGGTTTACAAAGCATAGAGCCCTCTCCCATTCTATTAGTATTATAGAGATTTACATATATTTCATTCCTTAAGAATGGGAAAATATATTAATTTTTTACATGATATAAAATCCATAGGTGAGTAAGATAGGAATACTACATACAAAATGGATGCATGGACATATTTCAAGAAACTACAAATGCTAGTAGTAGTACTCTAGACCCTATCCTATCAAAACTAGCATTATATGTATATTGAAATTCTAACATTGTAACCATATAAATTATCACAAATTATCAACATTAATAAAACCCAGACCTTAAGGTCCATCTTCTTATTTTTTTGGAATATCTCATCACTATATAAAATTGATTTCCTTTTCTACCTTGGTGTGGTTGAGGCACTCATAGAGTGAGGAGATTTTCACTAGTGTGTAAAGGTCTAAATTGCAAATGATAATGTTTTAAAATCCCATTATTTATTTTAGAGAGTCTTGAAAATTTTCCATATCCTTTGTGAGTACCAAAATCCTCGATTCAATAGCCTATACAATACCCATTGTTTCCATTCCTTGAATCTCTACATGGGTTAGTGACTAGATAGGCTCAAATGGTAGCCATCATTGCTTGGTTCACTACTTCTAGGATCAATCTATTTTTTTTTCAAATGCAGTCTCTCCATACAGATTTGGTGAATCCTTTGTTGCTTTTAATGATAAATATGTTTGATCAAAATTGGACGAATATCAAAATTAACCCTATGGCATACTACCCCTTCGATAAAATCTTATTCAAGAAATTTCTAAATGGTTTCAAGAATGTTGCTCCATAAAAATAACACCTTCCTCATACATGCATCCTTGATTTCACCAAAGAAGGAAAATTTTATTAGCTCATTTCCCAGCATTATGCATGGCTCCATGTTTCCACCACCTCATGATAAAAAAATGTAAATGAATTTAATTTTTGTGGTAGAGAGAGGGTGGATTATTTGATGGTAAATAACATGGTCAAGAATAATCTTGGGTACATTTGAAAATGAAAGTAAATTAGACCTTTGAATTCTAATAATTAATATCATTTGATGTTTTGACCTTGTATTTTAATGATTAGTGCAATACCACATAAACTCTCATCATTTAGTATAATGTAGGATTAGTCCATTTTTTTTTAAATTGGCTATCTTTTGGTATCCTCATTAACTATTCTCCCTTTTCATTATCTAAATCTCCTAATATATTCTCTTCTTCGTAGCAATAGTTGACTATGAATGATGAGAGGGTATCCAATATCACCTAGGGTTTGCTTAAGATATTGTTGACTCTCTACTTAGTTGATTGTTTTTGAGGCACACAACATAATTGAAATTGAATATTCTTATATCATGATTATATTATGACTATATGATTTCACTAATTGGAGATAAATTATGAGGGCTTCAACCTTAGATTTATTAATTATTCTTGAAGAAACCTGTAAATCATAGAGATAGATAACAAGCAAAAAGTCTACATAAATTCGACCAATTTATTAGATGAATGAAATGTACATAAATAGGAAAGTTTTTGAGCACTAGATCTCCATGAAATGAGGATAACACTCCTCATTCATGGAGTGATGGTAGGTTTTCTCACACCATTGTAGCATGAGGTGTCAAAAAATGGATGAAACCTTAATAGAATTCCTAACTAATTTGACACCTTGTGTGTGCAAGTGTCATGTACATAATGAACACCTAAGTAGGCTTGAAAGCTTATGTGTAAACTAATAAATACACTGACACCCCCAGTTAAGCATTTATTAGGTGGGAAAAAAAGAAATGGGTCTTGGCTACTAATTTGATAAGGTACCCATGTACAATGAAATCTCTCATAAAGATGGAGAAAGATAGAAAACCCAATGGTAAAAAACTATCCTCCAAAAAGAAAGAAATAAAAGATAGGTATGTGCAGAATCATGATGGGCCAAAAAGTGGCGATATGATGGGTATGTGTAGGATATGTGGTTGGCAACATTTTTTTTACCCAAAATTGATGAAACGAAAAGGGTTTTTAGAGGAGATTCTCAACTTTCCACCAATATAAATTATGTTTTACTTTCAATTTAATAAATAATTATTATTCATTTTCTATTTGAATTACGACTAAAGTCCTGATTGATAGGTTGATTGAAAAACATCTATAGCTTTCAAATGGTATCAAATTTTTTGAATCCAAAACATGCGTCACATTCTATGCTTCACATACTATAAGATTAAAAGAAAAAAAATGAATTTCATGAAGTTTTGACCAAGTTAAGGTGGTCATACATACAAGTTTTTTATATTTTTTAAAAGTTGTAATAAAAAATTCATAATTAATTATTTACTTGGAAAAAAATTTCAAAAAAAAATGCATCACATCGAGATATGAGTCCTCTACTTATATCTAAAATATTATAAAAAAATATTATCATTTTATTGTGGTTAGGGTGGTTAGACAGACACCTACTTATTTTTTCCTTGAAATTTAAGTACTATTGCATTGAAATTTTAAATTTTCACCAAATAGATTTTTTTTAAAAATAAACCTAGTAGTTTAGAAACTACATTCAATTTGCTACATATTATATTCTTACATATTTTTGAAATAATATAGATAGCTTATTCAAATTTTTGTGTGAAGTTGCCTAACTCTAATTTTTCTGAATTTTTCACCACTTAAGGGCCTATTTTTTCCATGATGATCTTGCACATACCTAGAAACTTTATAAAAATAAGAGAAGAAATACAATATCCTACAATTACTTAGAGAACATGTCCTTTTGATTTCTCTTTTTCCTTTTTGGTGTTTGAAGACGATAAAGATTCAAAATTTACAATATGAACACAAGGGTTCAAATGAGGTGTCCACCTTTTAGGAGATGGAACTTGAACCTATTTCACACTTTAGTTCATTAGGAAACGTAGATCCCTCAACCAAGTGAATTGATTGAGGAATGGGATAGGAGATTCCTATTGTAATTGGATGGGGGTTTACCATTAAATGAAGCTTCAAAGGAGAAATACAAACACTTATGCATAAAACCCTAGAAACTTGAAAGCATGAAATCAAATTAATAAACAAAATGAAATAGAAAAGTACCTGGAAGGATAGAGTCAAAGCAAGGTCTGCAACTTTGAAAATCTGTTGTTTAAGGTGCACTGAAACTGATATGCTAGGTAGGATGAATTTTTCCTACTACAGGGTTTCTGGGCAGAATTTGGAATCTTTTGTGACTGATCAGGATTTGCAAAAAGATGAAAAAATGGTGATATTGGGACTCGTACACCCAATGGAGTGATTTAGTCTTGTTACTAGGGTTTGATTGATATTTCTGTAGCCTCTAGTGATCTTTTGTAGCTTCTTTCCTGTTTGATCTTCAAGTCTAAAAGTTTGAATTTTGTCCTATAGGTGAGTTTTCGTGAGCATGACAACTTCTTGAAAAATTTGACAACTTTTGCAACTTTGTCTTCAAAGGATCTTCAAGCTTCAATTCACCTAGATCTGCAAACACACATGAAGAGAGAAAAATCTTGTTTTGTTAGGGAATGGGGGTTTGCCTTGGTCAAACCCCGTTTTGGTAATTAAACTGAAATGAAATAGAAAAGCATGAAGGAATGGTTAATGAACAAATGCAATATTGTAACTCACCAAACCCTTGAGATGAAGGTTGCAAACTTGTATGAAATGAATTTAATGGAGGTGGATCTTGACTCTTGATTGAATCCGTGTAACTTTATCTTGAATGCTTTCTTGAATCATGAAACCTACATCACAAGCTCACAAACACACATGATGTATGGATACTTTGAAATGATGCTTGAATCTTGAATGTAGCTCCAAATACTTAATGATTTGCTTTTGAATGCTCTCGATCTCATAAACTTGTTAAGATACTTGGATACTTGAAATTTTCTAGGAGAAACTTAATGAAATGACCTTGTATTTATACGTGTTTATGCCTAATTTCTCAAAATTATAACACTACAAGCTAAAATTTGGAATTTGAATCTTAAGGATAATAAAATGCTACCAAGAAATTGATTTAAAATAAACCCTAGGTTAAAGCAAGACTCATATGCTAGGTTAGGCGTATGAGTCCTAGAGGCTGAAACTCGGGACATAGACTTCAAGAAGTGTTAAGTTCAATGTAACATTTGAAATCAGGCTCTGAGACCTAGGTGGAACCCATACACCTAAAGGGGCGTATGAGTCCCAAATCCCTAGATTTGGAACACAACCAAAAAAATTAAATTATGATTTTACATTTGCTAAATTTTAGGATTATCCTTAGAAAAATGCATTTAATTAGGCTTGTGGATGCAAAAATAGGACCAATTAAGACAAATGAGCCAAATTTTAGCAGGGAGGACCCAAACAAGTGTGAAAATGTAAAGGGATACATTTTTCTACACTACAAAATCTTTCTTTACTCAATGATTTGAGTGAGATTGATTATATTTTTCCTCATAAAGTGAAGTGTTGTATGTCCCAATTTCTTACAAAAGGAACATTTGACATAGTTTTTAGTATTTTCCTCTTTTTGTGATTTTGTTGCTCCTTGTATTTCTTTATCTTTTCTTTCATCACCTTTGTTTGTCAAACTACCTCAAATTTTCCACTTTTAGCTAATAATGCATGTGGCTTGTAGGAAACTATGGTTCCCATCTGAATGAGTTTATATTTCTCTCTAATCAGATCAACAATAGAGTCATCTATTTTTGGCATTGACTAATTTGAACCTAGAGCCCTCTTTGTAGAATAGAAGGTTGACACAAAAAATGAATAAGAAGGGCCCAATTTGGAAAGAGTTGATAAGATGAGTTGATAATATTTCTTCTCTATTCCACATTCCTTTAGTTGTTGGTGAAGTGACTTAAACAAATGGTGAAGTACTCTTGTAATGTTTTGTAATCACTTGGACTTAAGTTGATTAACTCATTTTCTAACTCATGGCCTTTGATATCATCAACTTTCCCAAATAATTTCTCAAGAGCTAGCCATACATCATGTGGGGTTTTTAATGCCTCCACATAAAATAGGAGTTCTAAAGAGAGACATAAGCACAAAAAACCAAAAGCTCGGTTACACTTGTTGAACCACTTTTCCTTATCCTTAACTGCATTTGGTTCCTTTTCAGTACCCATAGTAACTCTAAACAAGCCTTTATTTTTGAGTGAAATTTGTACTTGCAACTTCCATTCATGATAGTTAAAGGGTGTGAGAGGACTAATGTGTTGATTGGGCTCCATGCTTAGTTTGATTTATAACTTTTTAGGAACATGAGAGAAAGAAATTTGGAGTGGATTTTTAATCACAAATCTTTGACACCCCAATTTTTAAGAGAAAAATGTGCCTCTACCCATGAATTGATGGGAGTCAATCTAGGAACAATAATTTTGAACGCATGTGCAAAGATTTTTTAATGCTACATAGATTTTTATGCATCCAAATATTCATGCCATCACCCAATTGATATTCAATGCATTCACCTATGGCCTAAAAATGTCTTTAACTGATCTGATACCATGAAGAAACCCATAAATCACATAAATAGATAACAAGCACAAAGTCTACATAAAATCAACCAGTTTATTAGATGAATGAAATGTACATAAATAGTAAAGTGTTTGAGCACTAGATCTCCATGAAATGAGGATAAGACTCCTCATTCATGGAGTAGTGGTAGGTTTGCTCACAACATTGTAGCATGAGGTGTCAAAAGATGGTTGAAACCTCAATAGAATTTATAACTAATTTTACACCTTGCATGTGCAAGTGTCATGCACATAATGAATACCTAAATATACTTAAAAACCTATGTGTAAACTAATAAATACACTAACAATTCTAAGTTATAACTTCTTATAGGATACCTTTATCATGTTTCCTAAAAATACTCTGATGACATAACCTAAGCCTAGTGGTATCAAGTTGCCACAAGTGTGGTTCCATAAAAAATTAGCCTGAACATGTTATTATAAGTAATCTAATCCATTTTATTTGATCTCTTTATGGGTTTGGTGGTGAATTGTAGATTTTTGGCACCACAAGACTCTCTAACTCTTCTAGGGTTTTGCACCTAAAAGGAGAGAGGTAGGCCAAAAATGCTAGCTAGGTTCACTCAAATAGAAGATTATATGATTAAATTATGAATAAACACAATGATCTAAATGCTGCTAAGTATTGAAATTGATTGATTAAATATGCAAAACCAAAGAAATGTGACTTGTTTGAAAAGACATTATGTAATGCAAAATCACCTAGAAATGAATGCAAAACTAAATAGAACTAAACCAAACTAAAAGTGTGCACCTGGAATGTGGATGAAGACTAGAAATGGATTCTTGAATGCTACTAATGCTATTTTTTAGGCCCAGTGGGACTCATTCACCATTCTAGGCGAATCAGTCCTAGTTCTGCAAAACTGAGCTAGAATCCGTTTCGAATAAAAGGGTATCTAAAAATGCAGAAAAATAAAAATTGACTTGGAAGTGGGACTCATTCACCACTCATGGTGAATCTGGAGCTCTCGGTTTTCACTTTGGCTTCCTATAGGTGTTCGCTTCTGAAACCTTGATTTCTGAACCTGAAAATGAGTTTTTGTTGATGTTTTGACTTGTTGATGAAGAGAAGACTTGAGAAACCTTGCAACTTGATTCTTTAATGGTTTCCAAGCTTCCAAGAGACCTAAGTCTACAAACACATAAGACAAGAGAGAAATAGTGAATGTTAGGGTATAGGGGGTTTTCCTTAGTCAAACCCCTTTTAGGTAATTAAACCAAAATGATGAAAGAATGGAATGAAACATGAAATAATGGAATTGATTACCTTTCCATGATGTTTGATCTCAAAAGTTTGCAACAAAAGATGAAGAATCTGCCCTTGAATGTCTGAAAATTGATCTTGAATGACTTGTAATGTTAAAACCCTAAGTTGCTTGACTTGAGATGGAAGATTGGTGGATGAATAATGAAGAATGGATACATATGTGAGATGGGGGATGTAAAATGAGGAGAAAAAAACTTATTTATACACTCTTATGCCTTAGTAACCCAATGAAACCTCATCACAGGCCGACATCAAGTAATTTTGAATAAAAAACTAAAAGGAAATTTAATTTTTTTTGAATTTAGAGCCAAGTGGGACTCATTCGCCACCCATGGCGAATGGGTCTCACCTTGGACCTGAAAGTGGGTGTTGGGAATTAAGTCACATTTAATGTTCTTTTTCGGGCTTACATTAAAAAATACACTTTATTAAGCCTTATAAGGGCATAAAGGGGTAAAATAAAGCATAAGAAAGGTGTAAATAGTGAAATTAAGCATAGAAAAGTGTGAAAGCTTGTTACAAGACTTTACAACACTTTAGAATAGGACTTGGTAAGGGATAAAAAGGTGATTTTTAGATGAATTATAATAAGAAGAGTTTAGAAAAGTGTAGAAATGTGTTACAACACTTCACAACACCTTCACAAGACATTAATAAATGTATTTTATTCAATTTTCAAGGGTCCAAGACCTAGTGTGGATGCATAAAATGCCTCAGAACACCTGAACCAAGGCCTCATTAAGTCCAAATGATCATGAATTATTCCCATGTCAAGCAAGAGGTCCTTTTTTCTATGGTACATTTATCCCCCACTTTAGTGAGAGGATGAACTTGCTTCAAACTCACACTAAAGTAGACATTCAAGAGAGATCCAAGTGTACAAATGAAGATGACAAAGAATGAAAAAGATCAAGAAGGCATTCAAGCCCCCAGGATCCAAGATCCTAAGTCAAACCAACAAGATACAAAATCATGCAATGGTAAGAATGAAAAATGGGGTGGAAAATATGCACTCACTCTAGGGCCACAAAACTTCAGGTCATTTGCAAGGTGAGAAGTCCACAACATACTCACTCTAGGGCCAAAAAACTTCTAGTTGTCTACGGGGTGAAAAATCCCTAAGGGTGAGAAACATACGCTAGTTGGTATGCACTCACAAAACACATAGGTGGCTATGGGGGAAGTCGTGCCTTAGAATGGGCTTCCCGCTCAACCATACCAAAGTTATATCTCCTGATAAATTTAATAAGGTGCCACAAAGGAAAATGATTTTCGAGCTCTATGAGGTAAGCAAAACTTCATATGCTTGAAACTCATAGACATCATTAATGAAAAATATTGCAAAGACTGTTCAAAGGGATTTTGCTTAATTCGTACAAGGTCTCATCTTAGGGAACATCATGCTCAATGTTTCCAAGAGAGGATAAGTCAAAAGAAGTATCATGCTCTTGGAAGGAATCAAGCCCAATGAATCTACCAAGAAAAGGACACATCACAAGAAGAAAGAAATTGCATAATGAAATGTGAGTGGTGATGTATGCCCCCCACTTTAAAGCAGTTGCGAACAATAGTACTATGAGAAATTTCTTTAAAGTAGAAGAAGAGGGAAGACGACATGAAAGCTTACTCAGGAAGCCCTATGCCAAGTCATATGTTTTCAATAAGCTACATCATGAAGAAAGGTAGTATGTCACCTGCGAGTTGATCTTAAGACATGTCATCTAGATCCCAAGCTTGCTCTTATATGTTCATGAAAGGTTAACAACTAGTCAAAAGAGACAACAAAAAGTGTCATACGAGGACAAGGCTATCGAACCCCTTGCCCCCACTTCGTGCAGGACAAAGGTGAGCCTGGAATGGATGAAAGTGAGTATCAAGTAAAGGAATTAGGTGCTCCCACACAAGGAATAGCACCACACTCCTTGAGAGGTTGAATGTTATTGTTGTGCGAAGTGTTTTGAGATAAGGGAGATACCCCTAGATATTTCTTGAAAGAGTATGATATGTCATCTTGGTTCATGTGTTCATTGCATCCATGTGTAGGAGGAAGATTGTAACCATTACCATAACAATCTTCCAAGTTAGATGAAGGGGATGTTTGTTTGTGAGAAGGATTGGTTTCTTTACAAGAACACAAATCCTTTTTAATGTTATGTGTTGTTGCTTCACGAGGGATGGGAGTTATATTGACCCCATCACCACTATGGGGTGATTTGGTAGAACTAAGTTGAGTGAATGGAACACAAGGTTGTTTGGGTTGAGATTGGGATATTGTGCACCCTCCCATGAAGGTAGGTGTGAAATTCCAACAACTATTAGAACTTGTTTCTGAAAATGAATCATTTGTATATGACTCATTGGACCATAAGGGTGAGATTTTGGAAATGTTATGGAAAGGAGGTGTATAATCTAGATAACAATCCCCAATTATTGTGAAAGAGTTTTATTGTAGGTGAAGAGTTAGGACCAAATTGTATAGGTTCAAGTTTTAACCTAGGAATGAAAGGATGAGGGGAGTTGGAAGTGTTGTGATTAGTTGATGCATTGCTTCGCTCATCTACATCAATCGTGTATATCTTGTTGTTGTATTCAAACTTCATGACACAGTAAAGGGTAGATGGGACTCCTTTCATAGCATGAATCCATGGTCTCCTTAGGAGAATATTGTATGGAATGGGTCCTTGCATGATATGAATAGAGGTAGGAAACACTATAGGTCTGACCTCAATAGGTAATGTGATCATCCCAAGTGGTTTCCTATGAACATTGTCAAAGCCACGAATATGAACATCATTTAGTTAAATGAGATTTTTGTCCATGCCAAGTTTGTGTAGGAGGTCCATGCTACAAACATTAATTTCCAATCCATTTTCAATGAGAGTGTGCCTAATTAAAGTTTCATTAATGATCACCTTTATCATCAAGGGATCATTCTTGTTTTGGATCTCAAATGAGGGTAATTCATGTTTAGGGAATGTGATTTTTGACTGGGTGGCTTGCATGGGATGAGAGGAGGATGTTACATGATTCAAATTCATGTAATATTGGATCTCCTCCTTTTGTATTTGCAACATTTTGTGAAAAATAAGTTTGACTGTAGGTCAGAGTTGAATGAGTTCCCATACAGATATATTAGCAGGAGTCTTTTTAAGATCTTCAACACTAGGCACTTTTTGAGGAAAAGGTAATGGTGTAGGAGTGTTGTGTGGTCCCCTATATGTTTGAATCACTAAGTTACAACTTAGTGGATGCAAAACATTGTTATGAGTAGATTGCATCATGGATTTCAAGACATCTCTAAATTTTTTGTGTGACTCACTAATGGAAGGTGACTTAGGAAGCTCACTAATTAAAGGAGATCCTACTTGTGTCATCATAACCTCAAAATTTTTGTCTTTATTGGCATGATATGTGGGTGAAGGGAATTCGAATGTCACTTGATTATCATCACCTAGGGAAGGTTTAGTAGTTGAAGGAGATGTGTCAATGTTCATATGATTTTGTACCGTGAGATTCTCCCTAGGAGGAGAGGTTTTAGGAGAGCAACAAGCCAAATGTTGTTGACATTCATAGGTTGGTTCTTCCAAAAGGACTTCATCGCAAGTAGAGGAATGATCAATGGTGTAATATTGTTTTTCAAGAGGGGTTTCCCTAGGCGAAGGGGGAAAACTAAGATATTCATGACCATCGATTGTGCTATCTAACATCAAAGTATCTACTACAAAACTAGGAGAGATACTAGAAGAAGCACAAATGTTGTTGTCATGATGATCTATGGTTGGATTGTCATGTTTATCAATGTCTTGTCCACTAAGAGAGGTAAGAGGAGAGAAACAACTAGGATTCTCAAAAATCTCATTAATTGATTCTTCTACCAAAATATCTTCAACACCAAGAGGAGAGATATTATGAGAAGAACAAGTATGATCATTAGGAATGGCCCAAATTGTAGTCTCTTTCACAGAAAAACTCTCATAGGGAGGGGATAGGAAATGTTTCTTAACATGTATACATGTGTAAGGTACTAGCATTGTTTGAATAAGAATGAAAAGCACATATAACCATGTCATGCAATGTTTCAACAATATGAACAATGTATATGAAAAGGTAAAAAACATTCTTATCCAATATATGCAAGATTTGAAGAATGCAAACAATGTACATGCAAGAATGAAAAGTACTTTTAGCAAAATTATGCAAAGTTTGAGGAATAGAAACATTGTATATGCAAAAGTGAAAAGTACTTTTTATCAATGTTATGCAAAATTATAGAAATGGAAACATTTTCAGATGTAAGGATGTGTGCAAATGAAGTGATTTGAAGAATGAGTAATCTAAAATGACGGTTTTGAGCTAGATGCATAAAACAAACATTTTAAAAACTTTCCAGACTTATACTATATGATACTAGGAGGCTTAGAAAGCAAAAAAATGAGGTTTTTAATGCTGTAACAACTAGTTAAAAATATGGACAGGGATTGATTCGCGCAGTATGGTGAATGAGTCACAATACTAGTTTTTTGCAAAATTTTCAGAAATTTTGAGTTGTTTTTGTTGTGTTTGATGTTGTGTGATGTAGACCTAAGATGGAGATGCAGAATTTAAATTTTTTTAAAGAGAATTAGATGCCAAAATGCAAGCTAAATGACCTTTTCTCTAATGCAAAAGTTTGAAACCCTAGATGTAAATTGACCTTTGCAACTCTAATGCAAATTCAATGCAAGCTAGGATTAGGATGAAAATGGATTCCAAATAAAAAACTAAGATGTTCAAAAAATAGGTTCACCAAAATGAACTGTAGATTTTTGGCACCACAAGACTCTCTAACTCTTTTAGGGTTTTGCACCTAAAAGGAGAGAGGTAGGCAAAAAATGCTAGCTAAGTTCACTCAAATAGAAGCTTGTATGATTAAATTATGACTAAACACAATGATCTAAATGCTGCTAAGTACTGAAATTGATTGATTAAATATGCAAAACCAAAGAAATGTGACTTGTTTGAAAACACATTATGTAATCCAAATTAACCAAGAAATGAATACAAAACTAAACAGAATTGAACCAAACTGAAAGTGTGCACCTGGAATGTGGATGAAGACTAGAAATGGATTTTGGAATGCTGCTAATTCTGATTTTCAAGCCTAGTGGGACTCATTCACCATTTTGGGTGAATCAGTCCCAGTTTTGCAAAAAATGAGCTGAAACCTATTTCAAATAAAAGGGTATCTAAAAATGCAGAAAACTAAAAATTGACCTAGAAGTGGGACTCATTCGCCACTCATGGTGAATGAGTCCACTTTTGAATTTCTAAATATTCAAGAGTGGAATTCAAAGCTCTTGGTTTGCATTTTGGCTTCCTATAGGTGTCTGCTTTCGAAACCTTGATTTCCAAACTTGAAAATGAGTTTTTGTTGATGTTTTGACTTGTTGGTGAAGAGAAGACTTGAGAAACCTTGCAACATGATTCTTAAATGGTTTCCAAGCTTCCAAGAGACCTAAATCTACAAACACACAAGACAAGAGAGATAAATGGTGAATGTTAGGGTATGGGGGTTTGCCTTAGTCAAACCCTTTTTAGGTAATTAAACCAAAATAATGAAAGAATGGAATGAAACGTGAATTAATGGAATTGATTACCTTTCCATGATGTTTGATCTTGAAATACTACAACAAAACATGAAGAATCTTCCCTTGAATGTATGAAAATTGATCTTGAATGACTTGTAATGTTAAAACCCTAAGTTGCTTGACTTGAGATGGAAAATTGGTGGATGAATAATGAAGAATGGATGTATGTGAGATGGGGGATGTAAAATGAGGAGAAAATTTTTTATTTATACACTCTTGTGCCTTAGTAACCCAATGATACCTCATCACAGGCCAACATCAAGTAATTTTGAATAAAAACCTGAAAGGAAATTTTAATTTTTTTAAATTTATAGCCAAGGGGGATTCATTCGCCACCCTTGGTGAATGGGTCCCACCTTGGACCTAAAAGTGGGTGTTGGGAATTAAGTCACATTTAATTTTGTTTGTTAGGCTTACATTAAAAAATACACTTTATTAAGCCTTATAAGGGCATAAAGGGGTCAAATAAAGCATAAGAAAGGTGTAAATAGTGAAATTAAGCCTAGAAAAGTGTGAAAGCTTGTTACAAGACTTTACAACACTTTAGAATAGGAATTGGTAAGGGATAAAAAAGTAATTTTTAGATGAATTATAATAAGAAGAGTCTAGAAAAGTGTAGAAATGTGTTACAAAACTTCACAACACCTTCACAAGACATTAATATATGTATTCTATTCAATTTGCAAGGGTCCAAGACCTAGTGTGGATGCATAAAATGCCTCACAACACTTGAATTAAGGCCTCATTAAGTCCAAATTATCATGAATTATTCCCATGTCAAGCAAGAGGTCCTTTTTTCTATAGTATAGGTGGCTCAACCTAAAAATCCCAAAAATAAAGTGAAATCTTATTTTGATCCATAATTCATCATATCTCTATCTCGAGACATGAATAGTCTCTTCTTCTATGATTTCACACATGAACAATTCATTAAAATTTCATTCTATTTGAGGTATATACAAGTTTCCTAATTGATAGATTTGTCTTGAAATGTGGTGGTTCATTTCCTTCAAAATGTGCCAAATTAGGAGGTCCACTAATTAAAAACTTCTGCAAGACTAAGATATTTATTTACATTTTCAAGCGAATAGTGAGCTAGTTCCAAATTTTGTTTTAGAAAGTATAATACAAAAAGAGGTGATTTTGGGTTTTCTTAGATTGTTTATAAAGAACATACTATAATGGGGCATGCAAGCCATCTTTGTGAGTCTATCATAAGTTAGTGACTTTATTTATATTATATCACATATGAGTGCCCCTACTTTTGAGAAGTATCTTTTATGCCAAACACTTGATGCATATAATATAGTCCTAATCTAAGGGGAATAACATGTTTAATGAATAGATAACTTTTATTGAGTGTGTATAATTTTTAAAGTAGATCTTAGGGGCATGGAAGGGATGGGAAGTCCCTAAATTTTTATTGATATTAGACATAGTCCACTATATGCATATCCCATAAACTACATAGTAGTTATTTTGTGTCCTTGAGATCTTGGCTATCTTAGAAATGTTTGTGGTCATTCCACGAGTCTTTAAAGACCTTAGATTTTCTACCATTCCTTGCTTCCCATTAGAGGTGATCTAAAATTAGATTCTTTTATTTGATGATGAAGTTCTAGAGTGAGAATTTAGGGGAGGGTTTAAGGTGGTGAAAATTTTATTTTCATACATAGAATAAATACTTTTGAGAATGATCCATTTTGAGTTGGTATTTTCAAAAAAATTCCAAACCAAATTGGCATCTAATACCATGTTTTGAGTAGTTACTTTCCCAATTCCAACACTACCATTAATTTGGGGAAGGAAAAATTTATATAAGGAAATTAAGGGAAATTTATTCTATTCCTCCATACCCTACCATATGAATTCCCTAATATTTTGGATAGAATTAATAGTGATTTTTTAAGCCCCCAAGACTAAAGGAGGTAGATTACGAGTGAATATAAGAAAACCTTTATCTTGGTGATTCTCCTAGTGAATGTTAATAATTTCCCTTTCCAAGTTTCAAATTGACAAGTGTTGTTGAGCCTCATATTTTAGTAGAAAGTTATCTTGTTAATTTGGGTGGTGTTTGATAGCCATTTTCAAAAGGGAATTTTAGGATTCCTTTCTAGTGTTGATTCTACTCTATTTGAAAAATAAACATGTTAAATTTAATTGTTAATCTAAGAAAATAAAATTCTCATGTGAAGTTGAATTCATTATATCTATGGAATGAAAAATGCTTATGCTAAATTAATGAATAAAATAAAAAATTATTATTCTTGAAAAATGAAGGCTATGTATGAAATGGATATTACTTATGCTAGTTAAAATATTATCAAGGGAAAAATACAACAACAATAATTTTTTCTATTTTTTTAAATTTATTTATGCATGCACACAATGATACAAAATGTAATATTTCTATAGGTAATGTAATAGAAGAAAATCAATGAATATAATTATGCAAATGATAAAAACTATGTATCTCTACCTTATAGGTTATTTTCTCTAAAAGAGTGGCTAGTTCTCTGGAAACAAGAATACACAAACTCTTTCAAACTACTACATTCAATAAAACTATTGAAGAACTTCAAGATAGTGTTGCCTCATTTACTAACTTCAAATATTCATATGGAAAAATTATGATTATGTAATTGTATTCTATTATATTTCTTATTATTTAAAAATTAGTAATAATGCCTAATCCTATTTTTGTTGGCTAGATGTATATATAGAATAGAAACTAATTTAATAATAAATACTAAATTGTAATGGTGCAATGAGGCATGCACACCTACTAGAGTCCAACTAAAGTTTTGAATTTAATAAAAATACATATAAGCTTGTTATAAATTAAAATCATTAGCTTTCTACAACAAGTATAAGGAAAATATTATTGGAAATGAGGGTAAGTGCATGGATATGGGGGACCAAAAAGGAGTCTTAAATGGTCACATTTTTTTATGGAATTAGAAAAGATTGAACTTGGATGAGAAATTGAAGATAGTTATGCTCAAGATTTGGAGACACAATAAGAACAAGAATTGTAGAGCCCTAAATCTACTTTCTAAACTACTATTTTTTTCAAATGGTGGAGATTAAGGGGTTCAAAAAGGTGGAGAATAGAAAATGCCATTATTTCTATCAAAAAGACATAACCTAACATCTAGTGCACCATATTACCCCTAAAATGTTATTTTTTTAGTTTTAAAAATTGCTTCAGTTAGAAATTAGCTAATGCCATGTAGTTTATGCCTTTTTAGTTTCTATTTTTTTATTAATATATGATTTTTTTTTACTAATTTTCAAAGTGGACACATCTTGAAAAAATAAAAAATGAGTGTGCTCCCCCAAATTTTATAAGAAACTAATCAATTTTTTTTTTTTTTACTATGTATACAATAGAGTATAGTTTCTTAAAATATAATTAATTTGAAATTTCAACAAATGAATAAAAAATAAAGAAAAAAAAACCATAACTAGGTTTTTGACAAGAAATGAAGACACTAGAAAAACAAATTCAAAACCAAAACCTTAATAAATTCAAAATGTGAAAAAAAACATGGTTAGAAATCCAAGAAAAAACTCAATGTTACTATGTCATTGTTTGGACTTGACATTGAAAGATGCAAAAAATTGATGGAGAGCATGCTTGAAATTTTGTCAAATTTTTTACAATTTAAGAAAACATATCTTTGGGTGTTGAAATGTTAGTCTAACTCTTTGAGTTTGATGCCCAAGGAAAATGTAACTCTAAGGGTTAGAAATTACAAAGGCAGATAATAACGTGAGCATGTTATAACATGCTCATGTTATTGTTTGTCTTATGTTTCCATAATATGAGTGTGTTATAACACACTCATGTTCTTGTGAAGGAAAAATGATTAGCTTCTCTCCCCATCATCTCTCTCTCCAACTCTCTACCTTCCCTCTCCTTCCCTCTCTCTCTCCCTCCCCCAAGCTCTAGACATATCTATCTCTCCTCCCTCTCTCTCTTCATCCACTTTTAGATCTCCATCTCTCTCTAGACATATCTCTCTACCTCTCCCTCCCTCCCTTCTTCCCTTTGTATTTCTCTCTATCTCACCTCTCTCTTTCTCTCTCCATATCTTATTCTCTCTCACTTGTTTATCTGTCTCCCCTCACTACCTCTCCCTCCATTCCTCACTCTCTCTACCTCTCTTTCTTTCTCCCTCCATCTCTCTCACTCTCTCTCCTTCCCTCTATAAATTTCTCTACTTCTCTCTCTACCTCCCTCCCCTCTCTACCTCCTTCTCTCTCTCTCAACTCTCTACCTCCCTACCTCTCTTTCTCATCCCTCTACCTCCCTCCTTTCTCTCACCTATCTAGATCCCTCCCCTCTCTACCTCCCTCTCTCTCACCTTTCTAGCTCCCTCCTCTCTCTCTCTCTATCTATCTCTAATCTCTCTACCTCCTTCATTGCTTTACCTCCCTCCACTCCTTCTATCTATGTCTTCTATATGTCCATGTATTCTCTCTTGCCTCTCTATCTCTCTCTCCTCGCTACCTCTCCTTCCCTCCATCACTCTCTAACTCTCCATCCATCCATTACTCTCTCTCCCTCTACCACTCTCTTCCTCTCTATCTCACCTATCTATCTCCATCTCTCCTCTAAATTATTCATATTCTATGATGGATGGTTTAAAGATTAAATTTATTTTTTTAGGTTTTAGTGTCAAATTATTAATGAGATTTTAGGGTATAGGGCTTAGGGTTTAAGGTTTATAGTTTGTGATGGAGGGTTCAACATTGATGATTTAAGGATTAAATTTAATTTTTAAGGTTTTAGTGTTAAAAATTATTAAAGCTAGGTTTAAGGTTTAGGGTATAGAGCCTAGGATTTAGGGTTTAGTTTATAGTGTTCAGAGTTTAGGGCTTATGTTTTAGGGTTTAAGGTTTAGGGCCTAGTTTTTAGGGTTCATGATGGAGGGTTGAGGGTCTATCTACCTCTCTCTCACCTCTCTCCCCCCTCTCTACCTCTCCCTCCCTCCTTACCTCTCCCCTCTCTCCCTCCCACTCTCTATCTCCCTCTCTTCCCCTCTTTGTCTCTCCTTACTTCTCACTATCTTTGCTCTCCCTCTCTACTACCTGTCCCTCTCTCCCTAACTCTATCTCTCTACATACCTATCCCTCCCTCCCTCACTCCTTCCCTATCTATTCTTTAATTCTCCCTATCTACTCTTTCCTTCCCTCTCTACCTATCTCTCCATCACTCCCTACATATATCTTTAAAAACCTCTCCCTCCCTCCCTCCCTCTCTACTTTCTAATGAAAATTTAATTAACACAAAATATTGGAATGTAAATTCACTTTGTATTTCCACATAATAATTTAAATGAGTAATGTGTATATGTGTCAACACTTTTCCAATATCATAATGTGGACATGGAAAAAGTATCCCTTTTTGCTTTCTTGATTTGGAAACAATTAATGATAAATTGGACTTAATGAGGCCTTGATTTAGTGTTGTGAAGTGTTTTACATGTCCACATTAGGTCTTGTACCCTTACAAATAGAATAAAATACATCTAACAAAGTCTTGTAAAGGTGTTGTAAAGTGTTGTAAAAGACTTTCACGCCTCTCTAGACTTAATGGACCTATCTTCCCCTAATTCAATGTTATAAAATGTATTTAATTACATCTTCACATCAATCTAGAAGGCTTGTAAATTAAACTTGATTTTAATCTAGTGTTGCAATGTGCCTTACACATTCACATTGGATATTATGCCTTTATAGGCTGTGTGGACCCTATTTTAGTGTTGTAAAGTGTATTTAATCACAATTTCACATTGAATTTTGTGTCCCAACCCCTAAATGACCTTTACATCATCATTAATAGGCACCTATGACCCCATATTATGCATCCCAAGGAATAATTTGATGAAATAACCAACAAAGTCATCATATAAACTTGATTTCCTTACTTCCTAGCATCCTAGCTAGTAGAATGGCCCCTGTGGGACCCATTCACCATTAGGAGCAAATCAGTCCCATCCAGGTGGGACCCATTTTCCCTTGATGGCGAATGAGTCCCATTTGAGCTATTTTGGGGGTTTAAGTAGGAAAAATTAGGTTTTAAGTTTAATTTTTCTCCATGTCGGCCTTAGGGATCCAATTAATAGGAAAATAAAGGTGAATTTCCTATAAATATAAGTCTCTAAACCATAATCCATAACCAATTCATTCATTCTTCACTCATCATTCAGTATTCTTCTCAAGCAAGCTAGGGTTTTACCATTCCAAGTCATTCAAGATCAATTTTTAGACATTCAGAGGAAAATTCTTCATCTTTTGCTGTAGAAAATCAAGATCAATCATCATGGTAAGGTATTAACTACATTTTTTCATGATTCATTACATTCTTTCTTCATTTTGGTTTAATTACCTAAAAAGGGGTTTGAACAAGGCAAACCCCCATACCCTAACAATCAATATTTTCTCCTTCTAGCTCCTTGTGTATTTGCAGATTTAGGTATCTTGGAAGCTTGGAAATCATTGAAGAATAGGTTGAAGAATTATTGGAGTCATCTTCTTCCTTGAAAAGTCAAAATATCAACAAAAAGTCACTTTCAGTTCTAGAAATCAGACTTTCAAAGGCAGACACCTATCAGGAATCAAAGTGCAGATCGAGGAATTTTGTTTCCACTTTTGAATTCTCAAAAATTCAAAAGTGGACTGATTCACCATTAGTTGTGAATGAGTCTCACTGCCAAGCATGAAAAAGGTTTTCTGCTATTTTGGATACCCATTTTTCTGAAATGGGCTTCAAAACAATTTCCCAGACCTGGGACTAATTCACCTAGAATGATGAATGAGTTCTAGTAGGCCAAATTTTTAGCATCCACAACATTTTAGAAGTCATTTATAGTCTCCAACAAGTTCTAAGGTGCACACATTTAGTTTCATCCATTTTTGTTACAGTTTAGGATTCATTTCTAGGTGTTTTCGCATATCATAATGCATTTTCCAACAACTTACATTTTTTTAGTTTTCACTTAATAATCAATATCTTTCTTTAGTTTTCTGAATTTAGATCATCTCATCTAGATATATTCCACCCATTCTTGCATTAGTTTGAATTTTTACATTTCATTTTGGCCCATTCTTTATCCTTTTAGGTGAAAAACCCTAGAAGGACAACAAAGCATTTGGGAACCAAAATATTTGTTAACATTTTGGTGAAATTGACTTTAAAATACTTTTATTTTCTGATTTGGAGTACATCATAATTTTAGAATTATCTTGCATTGCATTTTGCATTAGTTAAGTTGTATTCAAGGGTTTCAAATTTTGCATTAGTGAAAGTGCATAGAGGTTGCATTTTTGCATCGTAAATCATTGAAAATTTCTAAAATTTTGAATTGGAATCTTAGGTATACATCATACAACACATAAAACATAAAAATCCATAAAAAAGATCTGAAAATTCTAAAAAAATTCCCCATTGGGACTCATTCACCACCTTGGGCGAATCGGTCCCTTTTCACCCCTGAAAATACCTTTTACAGCGCTAAAAACTCTATTTTTAATCTTTTTTTTGGTGCCATCCATTACCTATTTGTATTATTTGGTTGAGTTTCTGTAATATGCATTTCATTCGATCTAGCTTAAATTAGCTCATTTCATGCATGGTTGAAATTTCAAGTTTGCATTCTCATATTGTTACATAGCATAATTAGTCAATTGTCATCCTTAACATCTAAAAATTTGCATTTTTATTTTGTATCTTTGCTTTCACAAGGTTACATTTCAAGTTTGTTGAATAATCATTACATCATGTTCTCATTACAAAGTTCTATAGTTATCATAATTCATGTTCTATTTTTAGATCTTCTTGGGTGTTATAAGAAAGTTTTGTTAAGTGCATATGAATATGAGGTCCTTTCCCCTCTCTTTTTGTTCGTCATCGATCCCTCTCCTAGTTTCCCTTCTATAGATGAGGTTCATCTAGTGAAATAAACCTTGGATAATCATAAAAATTGCATTTGTTCTCCTATTATCTCTCCCACTTGCGAAGAAGAGATTATAATGCTAGAAGAACCAATTGATGAGAGTTTTGAAAATCTGAGTTGTTTGTCTCCTCTTACCTCTCCTATTAGACATAACATTACTAAAGAAGAGGAAATCACACTAATTAATCATGATGATCACACAACACAACAAGAAGATGTGGTCATAGAAACATTTCTAGACATTACCTTACCTAGTCTCCATAATCATGATAATCAAACTTGTTCTTCTCCTAATATCCCTCCTCGATGCAAAAAGGATAGGTTGGTGTTAGTAGATATACCTATTGAAAGTAATGAGAATATTATCCCTCCCTTCCCTAATGTTCCTATCCTATGTGAATGAACCATAAATTTTTGGGTAGGGCTTATAGGCTACTCTTGTGCTCTTAGGATGTTTCACCTAAAATGAGAGAGATAAACCCCACACAAAAGATCTAGCTAGGTTCACTCAAACTATACAATGTATGATGTTATTTAGACTAAATGAAATGAACTAAGGGAAATTAGATGATCTATGTGACTGATTATGTATGCAAAACCTAAGATTTATGCAATGTTGGAAAACACAATGTGATATGCAAACAATGAACTATGAATGAACAAATGCAGAACAAAAAAGAAGAAGGTTGATTTGGAGTGCACCTGGGTAGAGAATGGAGAATCTGGAATCTTTTGAATGTTGTATGAGATCACAGAAAATCACCAGTGGGACTCATTCGCTACTGATGGCGAATCAGTCCTGCTTCTGATGAAAATTGTCAAAAATTAGTTTCAGAGTGCCGGGATCTAAAATATGACAAAACCTAGATTTTCAGCCATAAGGTGGGACTCATTTTCCATTGATGGTGAATTAGTCCTCTCCCAAAATTATGAGAAATCAGGGGACAATTCTGCAACACCAGATCTGAGGTTGTCTGCTTGTTGGTTTGATGAAGTTAATTCTGCAAAAAATAGATAGAAAGTCTTCTCCAAGCTTGAAATAAGGTTGATTTGACTTGAAGCACCTTGTTGAATTGTTGACCACTCTTTAACACCTAATTGTTTTCCAAATTTGCATACAAAGGTCTGCAAATACACATACAAGAGGGGAAAAATGGTTAAGGGTTAGAGAATAGGGGTTTGCCTTGGTCAAACCCCACTTTGGTAATCAAACCCTTAATGAAATAATCGAATGAAAGAGAATGATAAAAAAATAACATGCAAATGCTATTAACTTACCAAACCCTTTGATGCTCAAAATATGAAAATATAACAATGGTTCCTCCAAAATGCTTGATGAATGCTTGAATGGATGGAAAGATTGCTTGAATGTGTTAGGAGAGTTTTTAGGAGATGTAAAATGAGGAAAAAAACACTTATTTATACATTCTTGTGCCTTTGTAACCCATTGATACCTCATCACAGGCCGACATCAAGTAATTTTGAATAAAAACCTGAAAGAAAATTTGAAATATTTTGAATTTGGAGCCAAGAGGGACTCATTCGCCACCCATGGTGAATGGGTCCCACCTTGGACTTGAAAGTGGATGTCAGGAATTAAGTCACATTTAATGTTATTTGTTGGGTTTACATTAAAAAATACACTCAATTAAGCCTTATACGGGCATAAAGGGGTCAAATAAAGCATAAGAAAGGTGTAAATAGTGAAATTATGCCTAGAAAAGCATGAAATCTTGTTACAAGACTTTACAACACTTGAAAATAGGACTTGATTAGTGATGAAAAGGTGATTTTTAGGTTAATTGTAATGAATAGAGTCTAGAGAAGTGTAGAAATGTTTTAAAACACTTCACAACACCTTCACAAGATGCCATTATTTGAATTTTAAGGACTTAAATGTGCATGTTCAAGTCATATTACATCAATAAATCAAAGAAAAATAGACCAAATATCATGAAGAAAGGCCTAAAAGACCATGAAAATGACAAGGGGCCATTTTACTATGGTGCATTTAGCCCCCACTTTAGTGAGAGGATGAACTTGCTTCAAACTCGCACTAAAGTAGCCATGTATATCAAGAAGGATCCCAATGCACTTATGTTAGAAAAATTGAATGACAACGATCAAGAGGGATGATCAAGCCCCTAGGATGAAGATCCCATGGCAAACTAAACATAAGAACAAAGGAACTAAAGTGTTGAAATGAAGGGATATAATGAAGCTTCGATCTTCTATCCAACTAGTTTTGGATTAGATCTAGGCTGTTTGTTAGAAAAAGAGAATGCATACTCACTATGGGGAAACAGAACTCATGGTGGTCCACTGGGTGAGAAGTACCTGTTGGTGTAAATAAAGTCTTGTACCTAGTTAATTGATTACTAGGGGACTTATTTACACATGTTAAGTTTACTTAGGTACTAGGAAGGAATCTTTCTAGAAGGTGTTAGTTGTCATTAGTTGTTATCTTATCCTGTGACAACTACTACATGTGAACGTAGGTAAATGTGATTAATTGCCTCATGTCATATGATTAAGACACTTGTCATAATCCTATGACATCTTGCATCTCACCTTGGCTATATAACCAAGGGATCTCTCATTGTAAAATCATAATCATATCATTGAATCATATTGATAAGAATACAATTTATTCTTGTCACATTCCATACTCTCTTTTTGTGCTTTCCATTTGGTCTCAATATCTTGGAAGCCATAGCCAATTCTAACATGGTATCAGAGCTATATCTTAGTTCTAACATGGTATCAAAGTAGGTAATTGGGTGCTAGTGGAGAGTCTTTTTCTGAAGAGAGATACTAGATTTGGGGGTGTTCCATTTTGTGGCTCTTTATTGTAGGTTCATATCAGAGGTTGTTGGTGCAGATCTAAGCTCACCATTGTGTTTGGAAGGTTTGAGATAGTCAATTTTTCCTTTTGTTTTGTCTAATCGGATATATGAGGCCAAATCTATGAGGGTTTGAAGTTGAAGAGTGGTTGCCAGATCTAGAAGGTAGTTGCATTTTTGGAGTATTTTCGTTCAAATCCGACCCTGCCATCGCGTCCAGAAGGACCAAAAACCCTAAGATTGATTGTCAATTCATTCATTTTGGAGCAGTTGTCCAGTGAGGAATTTTTTTTTTCCCAGGGAGCCATACGACCCCCAGGTCACCATAAATGCATCGTGTATGATTTGCAGAAAATTATTATTTAATTTTAGTTGAAAATTTTTTGAATTTTTTTGGAAAAATCATTTGTACTGATTCTGCAAAGTTTTTTATTTGAAAATATTTGAAAATAAAAAAATAAAAAAGCCACACAAAAAATTATTTTCTATGGAGTAAATTATAGTGTACCCACATAGTACACATAGGGTACCACAGAGTACTGTGGCTATTCAAAGGCTGCCACGCGGTAACACTTTACACATCCGGCGAACCCCCACCTTTGCAAGCAGTGCTCATTCTATTCCAACCAACATTGAAATTTTCTGAATTAGTGGGCATTTAAAATTTTTTCGTAGTTTGATAAAACCCCTGACAACCTGTGGCATATACCAGTGAATTACAAGGAATATTTTGATAAAGATTCTGCCAGAGATTCTGATTCTCGAAGAATATTCTGATCGCATACTGCCCGAGAGAATATTTTGATCTGGGGGTATATTCTCTTATGATGTGTAGGAGGCCATCAAATTTAATCCCATGTTTTGATGACATCAACACTACGTCATAATTTTCTAAATTTTTTTCCCCCCCTCATGAATGAGCTTTTCATTTTTGTAGTTCAACTTTGAAGCTTCATAACTTGACCTCACAACCTCCTCTTTTTGAGCAATTTTTTTTAATTTGGGCTAATTTTTCATGCTCTTCACAGTGGTGCAATTAGTTTTTAGTTTTGGTGCACTGTTTTTCTAGAATTTTCAGATTTTCATAGGTGTTGCTGCTTCGTCCTCATTTTGGAAACTTCGGGAGCTCATATCTTGCTCCTACGGTAACATTTTTGGGTGAATTTAGTGAATTTTTTTTTGAAAGTGCATAATTTTTAATGTAATATTTAGTGGTATGAACAGATTTATCTCATTTTGTACCAAAATTTTTATTTAATTCTGTGGCCTATTTTGACATCTATAAGCATTAAGATCAAGTCTAGCTTGCTATTTTTGGCATCTAGCAACTATAAATGCACCAAATATAAAGTGCCAAATCAGATATTGCTTGGGGGGTTTCTTGATTGAGTGATTTGGGGGGGGTCTCTTGGTGCATTGCTTTGATCTATTTTCTTGTGCTCTCTTGTTTTCATGGATCATTCTAAGGTTCCTTTTCTCACATCATATAATTATTCAACATGGCATCAAAATGCATGGAGTATTATAATGACAGAAGGTCACTCTCTATATGTTGAAAATAAGGTACCTGAACCTATAGATGCAGATAAAAAGTTAAAATGGATGATCAAACATACCAAAGCTCTTGGGTGTCTTCATAGATTTATTTCTCAAGATTTGAACATGTTCCAAATTGAATCATGTAAAAATTCTCATGAAGTTCGGGAAAAATTGAAAATAGTGTATGGTACTACAGATGAAGTAAGAGGCTATCAAATTGATAATGAACTGATGAGCCTTGATCCTAAGAACTTTGACAACATCCAAGACTACATCACTAAGGTTAATGATCTAAGAGAGCAATGTAAAGCATGTGGAATTGATAAGAAGGAAATCCAGTTGGTCTACAATACAATGAACAAACTTGGTCCTGATTATGCTTCTTTTGTTTCTAGCTTTCATACTCATAGATTGACTATGGGGTTTGCACATACTACACCTTCATTTGCATCATTTTCTGAGATGTTGATACATGAGCAACAAAAGCTTATCTCAATGGGTCTCATCAAGAATTCTAAATCTCAGGCATTGATGGTTAGTTAGGTGAAAGAATCAGAATAAGATAAGAAATAGAAGAAAGTAAAGAATAATACACATTCAGATCAAGCAAAGAAAAAATTCTCTTCCAAATGGGAATCATCTAAGAAGGAGAGGCCTTTTTGTGCATATTGCAAGAAGGATGGACATGAAGAACACTATTGTTATAAGAAGGATATTGATGAGTTAAAAAATTTTCTTAGAAAGAATTAGATTGATTTTCCTTCTAGAATGTCTGAATCTCCTCCTCCTTCTTGAAAATAGTCTAAAAAGGACAAAGGTCAAGCATCTACATCAAGAAATAAAGGTTAGGCTTTTTGTGCTTTTTCAGGTCTAGGATTAGGGAGATGGCTTCTAGATTTAGGAGCATCTCATCATATGGAATCTTCATAGACTATCTTCTCTTCATTTCAACCTTGTACTATGTCTCCTATCTTGATGGGAAACAATACATACATGAGTGTAACAGGGAAGGGATCTATTAGTTTTGGGGACAACACTTTCTAAGATTTCTTGTGTGTTCCTCATTTGATGAACAATCTTCTTTCCATATATCATATTACACATGGTGGAGATGGGAGAACTGTGGAGTTCACTCCTGATTCAATCATCATTTGAGACTTGGAGAGTTCAAAGATCATTGCTATTGGGGTGGTTGATCATTCATCTTAGTTGTATACCTTTGCAAATTTTTCTTCTAATGATGACCTTGTTCCTTCAACTGTTGATAGTGTGAACCATGATTCAGAGGAGATATTTGGCTTCTTGAACTTAGGAGTACTCACATCAGATTCAATTCTTGAGCCATGCATTCTATATCCTCCATCTACTGTTGTAGTTGACGATACTTGTGATTCTATAGTTTGGGTTCCTTGTGATTTAGTGCAGTAAGACATACATTGTCTTTCAGATTTGTCTACTTTGGATGCTCTTGACAGGTATTTCAAACTCGTTTTTGGAGTCTCATCTTGCAGATTTGGGAGACATCATTGATGAAATTCATCTTCTCTTTGATGGAGAAGAACCTTCTTTAGGTGTTGTGAGGGAACACCTTGTCCCTATTGTTCATTCTCTACATGATCATTCTTTGCAGATTGGTGTGAGTGTGGATATTTTTGGACAACATTTGGAGGATGCTTCTTTGTCTTTAGATGGGATATCCTTGTCTTTGGATCATGTTCTACATTTATCTCTACTAGATTCTAGATTATCCTCTTCAGCAGTGTGGCCTAAAATGCCTGTTTGGAGTGTGTTAGCTTTCAACATTGACATGGAGACACTTGAGCATGCTCCAAAGACTTCATCATCCATCATCCATATTCTTGAAATCTTGCATACATCCATGGTTTTGTTTCTTCCTAAGGGGAGGAACATTTTTCGGCAAGATTGGATCATCTTCAACATTCAATGTTGAGCTTCTACCATCATTTCAGGAGACTCAACATTGAGGGGGGCTACCTTGTCTCTCTTCTAATTTTCTCTTATGGGGGGTATTTTTCCTCACATATGGTTTTTTACCTTCTCATGCATCATTGAGAGTATTTCACATTTCACTTTTGTATTTCATATCACTTTTGGGGAGGAGTTTTGTCCCATTGGGTTTTCTCCTTTTCTCCATTTACATTGATTTCATTTGCATTGTACATGGGTACCTAACATGGTCTAGTAGCCGGGGCCCATTCTTGCATCTTTGTGTCATTTGAATAATAATCTACTACTACCTAAGTTGCATTTAAGGGGGGTTGTTGGTATAAATAAACTCTTGTACCTAGTTAATTCATTACTAGGGGACTTATTTACACATGTTAAGTTTACTTAGGTCCTAGGAAGGAATCTTTCTAGAAGGTGTTAGTTTTCATTAGTTGTTATCTTATCCTTTGACAACTACTACATGTGAACTTAGGTAAATGTGATTAGTTGTCTCATTTCATATGATTAAGACACTTGTCATAATCCTATGACATCTTGCATCTCACCTTGGCTATATAACCAAGGGGTCTCTCATTGTAAAATCACAATCATATCATTGAATCATATTGATAAGAATATAGTTTATTCTAGTCACATTCTGTACTCTCTCTTTTTGTGCTTTCCATTTGGTTTTAAGATATTGGAAGCCATAGCCAATTCTAACATGGTATTAGAGCTATATCTCAGTTCTAACAGGCCCAAAATGTAATATACATACGCTAGTTGGTATGCACTCACAATCAAAAAGGTGGCTATGGGGAAAGTCATGCCACTGAATGGGCTTCCTGCTTAACCATATCAAAGTTATACCTCCTGATAACTTTAACAAGGTGCCACAAAGGAAAATTTTGGTTCATGCTTAATGAGACAAGAAACGATTCATATGCTTAGAACTCATGAACAAAAAGAAAAGGTACCATAGGCATGCAAGTTGCGTTATGCAAGGTGGCAAAAAGTGCAAAGTGTAAAATGTAATGGTGCAAAAAAATGTAAAATGTAAAAGTGTAAAATGGAAAAGATGTTCAAAGGAGTCTTGTTAAGTTTATGCGAGGTCTACCACTTAGGGAGCATTGTGTCTAATGTCGCCAAGAGAGGAACAATCATAGAATAAAATATTCACAACTTAGGGGATGTAGTGTGTCACACTAGGCCACCAAGAGGAATGAAATATGCTAAGATAGATCACACTTATGAAGGACATCATACCTAATGTCATCCACAAAGCGAGAAACACATCATATGAAATGACTAGGCTGCACTAAGAACCGAGAATGCAAATGAATTATGGTAATGTATGCCCCCCACTTTAAAGGAATTGCTACACACCATTCTGTGAGCAATTAATTTAAAGTAGTGAAAAACAAGACATGAGAGCTGACTTAGAAAGCCCTATGCCAAGTCATATGTTTCTAAGTTAGGCTACTTCATGTAAATGAAAATAAAAATGTAGGAAAAGGGAGTTACCCCCTAGAAAAGAGCACACCAAACACATAAGGGATCTATGGATTTGGGGTCAGTATGTTCGTTGCTACAATGATTTTATTAAGGAGCTTAGAACTTTCATCATTCCCCAAAGCACATAGAATTGGAAGAATGACACAAAGAGAGCGAAAAAAAGAAAAAGAATATCTGTTTTTGGGTCAATATGGAAGAGACATTGTGGTCTCAACACTTTGCATCGTCCCCAAAAGGAAAACACAAGCAAAAATAAAATGAAAAGGAAAAAGAAGAAAAAGCTTTTGGGTCAACATGAAGGAGATTTCAGTCTCAATGCCTTGCATCATCCCCAAAAGGAAAACAAAAGAAAAGATAAAAAAGAAAAAGGAAAAGGGACCTTTTGGGTCAACATGGAAGAGACATAGGGCGTCTCAACACTTTGCATCATCCCCAAAAGGAAAACAAAAAACAAAAAGGGAAAAAGATAATACATGACATGTAGAAGAATAGAGGTATAATTAGAGGAAGTATACAACGAGAGAGAAAACATCAAACACATGATACGGGGGAACACGATACACACATACAAGAAAAATGGAAAGACTCTAGCAATGAAAATGTAAGTCAACCATTAACTAAGTTATTGGTTTATCAATCTTAAGTAGTTAAGCGGAAAATGAATAACATAGTTAAGAGACAAAGAAAATTGCATTACAAGGATAAGGCTAACAACTTCTTGCCCCTAACAAAGTGTAAAGGCAAGAATGAGCCGAGGTGGGTGATGTGAAAGGATCATGCAATAGTGAGAATAGGGAATTCTATTTAACTATGACATGATAAAGGGATGTAGTAGTATTTATGGGATAATAAGAAAGCAATCGATATTAGTGAAATGATACTTATCCATTATGTCCTTTAATGTCTAAAATTCTTTAGTTTAATGTCCAAGAACATGATGATATTTGCAAAATGGCATGTTAGAATCTTTAGGACGAATGACCAACCTATTCATGGGTGGTAAAAGTATAAGACCTTTGTTTAAAGGTAGTTGAATTATCCTTTCACATTTAGGTGGAGGATGTGTAGGAAACTTGAGTTTCTTCAATTTGTAAGGTTGTTTTCATTTGTTAGACTCTCCTTTTTGTGAATGGAAGGAGGAAGAGGACTCGTGAAGATCCTAACATCTTTGTGATTAGAATCAAGTAATGGTTGTTCATGTGGAAGGAGAATGTTTAAGTCAGGAGGAGAATCAAAGATCACTGTACCATCATCTCAAAGTCTCCTATATTCAAAAGGAGGTCTATCAGGATGAGAAGGATCTTGATATCCTAATCCTGTGGTGTTTTCTTTTGTTGGTTTTTGTTCAAGAAGTTGGTGAATGTTATGTTCATGTGTTGTGTCATAACCTTGTTTATTGAGGATAGTAAATCCTTTACCATATGTTTCTTCAAGGTTTATTGGAGTAGTTGTGACTTTGTGATCATAAAATGGGTGAAGATGTGTTTGTTGAGAGGAACTTTAGGTCCTTCATTGATTTTAGGATGTAAATATGCAAAACAATGAGGAGGTGCAATAGTAGGAAGATCTTGTGGCTTCATGGATGGATAAAAGGTTGCATTGGATTCTAGGCTATCAAGGAATTAATTATAAAACTTGTTCATGCTACCATCATCTTCTCCAATGATGTCTACATCACGAGGAGGAAAATCATGAGGAGTTGAAGGAGCATGAGGCAACTCAAGGTCATTGGGGTCACAACCAAAGGCACAATTGGACATGTCTACCAAGGATTTTAATGAATTCCAAAACTTATCAAAAGAAAATGCCATGATGCAAGTAAACTAAGATGTAAGGAATGATAGAAAACAAAGATTCTAGAAATAGAAAGCAACTACAAAAAATTGTAATGTAGGAAATACCCATAAAATGTCTGAAAATGTTGTACATAATGTGCAGGTGGATTGATTCGCCCAAGGTGGCGAATGAGTCCCAGTATGAGACTTTTTTGTGTTTTTCAAAAAATTTAATGTGATTCTAATGCTTTTTAGATGCCAATTAAGGTTGCAGATGTATATTTTTAGTTTTTTCAATGATATTGAATGCAAAAATGAAATCTAAAGGAGTCTTTCACTAATGCAAATTGAGAAACTCTAGTGTGCAAAAACAAAACAATACCCTAATTGAATATTGATGCAAATGAACTCTCGAATGCAAGATCTAATTGAAATCAGAAATCTAAAGTGTTCAATATGTAGGTTCACCAAAATGAATCGTAGATTTTTGGGTAGGGCTTATAGGCTACTCTTGCACTCTTAAGATGTTTCACCTAAAAGGAGAGAGATAAAGCCCACACAAAAGATGTAGCTAGGTTCACTCAAACTATGCAATGTATGATGTTATTTAAACTAAATTAAATGAGCTAAGTGCAATTAGATGATTTATGTGACTAATTATGTATGCAAAACCTAAGATTTATGCAATGTTGGAAAACCTAATGTGATATGCAAACAATGAACTATGAATGAACAAATGCAAAATGGAAAAGAAGAAGGTTGATAAAGAGTACACCTGGGAAGAGAATGGAGAATTTGGAATCTTTTGAATGTTGTCTAAGATCACAAAAAATCACTAGTGGGAGTCATTCACCACAAATGGTGAATCAGTCATACGTTTGATGAAAACTGTCGGATGCTAGTTTCTGAGTGTCAGGATCCAGAATCTGACAAAACCTAGATTTTCAGCCTTAAGGTGGGACTCATTCGCTATTGATGGAAAATTAGTCCTCTCCCAAAATTCTGAGAAATCAGGGGACAATTCTGCAACACCAGATTTGAGGTTGTTTGCTTGTCAGGTTGACAAAGTTAATTCTACAGAAAATGGACAGAAAGTCTTCTCCAAGCTTGAAATAAGGTTGATTTGACTTGAAGCACCTTGTTGACTTGTTGACCATTCTTCAACACCTAATTTATTTTCAAATCTACATACAAAGGTCTGCAAAATACACATGCAAGAGGGGAGAAATGGTTGAGGGTTAGAGAATAGGGGTTTGCCTTGGTCAAACTACACTTTGGTAATCAAACCCTTAATGAAATATGTTGAAGTGGTGAAAGCCAACTTCACAGACCCCGAAGATCACCTGCATGCAAATAGCCTGTCACAGAAAGAAGACATTTGAGACAAAAGGCAAAGGTGCTTTGAAAGCTAAAAATGTATTAATCAGAGTGTGTGATAAAATATAATGATCAATCCTTATAAAAGGAGATTGTGCAACCCTAAAGAAACCCTAATAGGTGGAAATTTAATAATTAATATAATTATTAAATGTCACAATATGCAAACTAAAGTGAAATCTTAAGAGAGGAATAAAGGTAACTTAATTAACATAATTAAGTTAAAACCATTACTCTAACACCCCCCCTTAAGATGAACAAGAGTGTAGCTACAAACACGTGCAAGAAAGTAAAGGTCACTACAATGTATGAAAGAAAACAAGGGTCTTGACAACTAGGCCTGATCAGGTACCTAAATACAACCAAATCTCTGTAAAGTGGAGAAAGGGAGAAAACCTCATGGGAACAAAACTCCCCCCCAAAAAAGAGAAAAGAAAAGAATGAAATGCACTAATGAAAGAAGGATAGGAGGTGGATTACATGATACCCCCCATAGACAACTTCTATCATATAAGTACATATACAACAACCTCCATAGGAGAGATATAAAGAGACAAGAAGGACCCTCCACAATGAAGAAACTCCTGTCGCAATGGTGGATGCCTGATGTAGAATCCATAAAGAGATCCTGAAGCGAAAAATAACATTCCTCCCCTTGGGAAGAAACGGATCCAAAAGATGATGTCGAAGAAACCTTGTGAAGAGTGATGAACCAGTATGTCTCAAGATGTGTGCCATGATAGGATGCTGAAGAATCTCTGTGTCTGAATTGAAACAAATGATGCCAAATCTAAACTAATGTGAAAACTCCTGAAATGCAACCTCTGAATGCACTGATAATGGTGGGTGGAAAGTGATAACTTGACTGTCATGGTAGAGGAGATGAATGTCCTCAAAGTAATCCTCCAAATCTACAATATAGGACTCTACAAACAAGGATGATATGTCTGTAAGATACAAATCCCAAGTAGCTATGTCTGGAAGATGGATAATTAACTGTTGTACTAAATCAATAGGGGCCAAAGATGTGGCGATGTCAAACTAATCAGGAACAATAGGAGATGTTGATGTAGTCTTGATCTCAAGAGTGGGAACATGAATACAAGTCTCTAAACCATCGTCACATGCAAGACCTATGATATACTCAAGCTCCTCTAGAGTACGGTTATCATAGGGTATGAAATCTATATCTACAAGAGGGATGAGACAATCTATAGTGGGATCCTCTGGGAATGGAGATATATTAGAATCTCCAAAAATATCCCAAAGATGGTGCCAAAGTGTGCAAGGACAATGAATGTCAGATAAAGCGTGCACAAAGTGTCAAAATCAACACTACAACCAATAACCCCTACAATATGATCTCGAATAATAACCCATGTTGATAAACTCCTTGATGTGTCTGGTGTAGGTAGGAGTCCATACAAATGAGGCAAAATATTAAGCCACCTACAATGCGTAAGTATGCCCTTTGCCCATGGCTCATAATTATCCTTATCTAAGTTGATCATAGAAGGATGAATAGAAAAACCCATGATACTCACTCAAATGAAAAAATCAGAGACTAATGACCTCAATACATATAAAGAAAATCAAAATATGCCATCTCACGCAAATAGATCCTTTCCAGGTGCCAAAACATCTAAGTAATTGACAGAATTGTGAAAAAACAAAATACTGAATAAAATGTGGCTAGATTAGATTATTGAAAAATAAATGACAGATCTGGAAAGACCACAGAACCACCTTTCTAACACTTATTCATTTTCAAAAAACGGAGTCCGTATGCAAAAGTTACGCCTCTGGGAGTGGAAAAAACATGTTCTTACTTTGACTGAGAAAACAACATCAAAATAGAAAAATCCAGAAAGCACACCTACTCCATTAGACCAGCGTCAGAATCAAATTTCCAACGATATTTCATTTTCTAAAAATGGAGACTGTATGCTCAAGATATGACCATTTTACTAAATATGTTCATTTAGGCTTTAAACCAAACATTTTATTAATTTAAAGATTAAAAAATTAATAAAATATTTAGCTGTACTTTCATGGCATGAAAATTGAGGTAGCACAACAATCAAAAGGGCACAGAAATCGATGCAAAATGACATGAAAATCGAGGCAACTCAAAATTGATGTAGACACCAAAAAAATTGATGTAGAAATCAAAATTGATGTAGACACCAAAAAACTATGGCATGAAAATCGAGGCATTTATACAGATCCGTACAATCATACGAATTTTTCTAGAACTATTTTGAGATTCCCCAAAAACACTAAAAAATCAATTTTCAGCAAACCCTCTCATATTTTATATGAAAATAGGGATTTTTGGGCCTTCTGAGCCAATTTATGAGGTCCATTTTTCACTAGCATGCACTGTTTGAGAGATCAAGGTCAAAATTTCTCAAAAATGATGGAAAACCCCTCTAATCTGGCAAAAAAAACTAGAATGAAACCCTTGCACAGAAGAAAACTTTGTAAGCTAATATCTTCAAAAAAAGAACAGGCAGCCACAGATTTGGAGCTCTGATACTATGTAGAAGTTGAGAAAGCCAACTTCACAGACCCCGAAGATCACCTGCATTCAAATAACCTGTCACAAAAAGAAGACATTCGAGACAAAAGGAAAAGGTGCTCTGAAAGCTGAAAATGTATTAATCAGAAAGTGTGATAAAATACAATGATCAATCCTTATAAAAGGAGATTGTGCAACCCTAAAGAAACCCTAATAGGTAGACATTTAATAATTAATATAATTATTAAATGTCACAATATGCAAACTAAAGTGAAATCTTAGGAGAGGAATAAAGGTAACTTAATTAACATAATTAAGTTAAAACCTTTACTCTAACAAAATAATGGAATGAAAGAGAATGATAAAAAAATAACATGCAAATGCTATTAACTTACCAAACCATTTGATACTCAAAATTAGAAAATATAACAATGGTTGCTCTAAAATGCTTGATTAGTTGATGCAAAGTGCTTGAATGCTTGAATGTGTTAGGAGATTTTTTAAGAGATGTAAAATGAGGAAAAAAACACTTATTTATACATTCTTGTGCCTTTGTAACCCATTGATACCTCATCACAGGCTGACAACAAGTAATTTTGAATAAAAACCCGAAAGAAAATTTGAAATATTTTGAATTTGGAGTCAAGAGGGAATTAAGTCACATTTAATGTTATTTGTCAGGTTTACATTTAAAAATACACTCAATTAAGCCTTATAAGGGCATAAAGGGGTCAAACAAATCATAAGAAAGGTGTAAATAGTGAAATTATGCCTAGAAAAGCATGAAATCTTGTTACAAGACTTTACAACACTTGAAAATAGGACTTGATTAGTGATGAAAAGGTGATTTTTAGGTTAATTGTAATGAATAGAGTCTAGAAAAGTGTAGAAATGTTTTACAACACTTCACAACACCTTCACAAGATGCCATTATTTAAAATTTAAGGACCTAAATGTGCATGTTCAAGCCATATTACATCAATAAATCAAAGAAAAATAGACCAAACATCATGAAGAAAGGCCTAAAAGACCATGAAAATGACAAGGGGCCATTTTTCTATGGTGCATTTAGCCCCTACTTTAGTGAGAGGATGAACTTGCTTCAAACTCACACTAAAGTAGCCATTCATATTGAGAAGGATCCCAATACAATTATGTTAGCAAGATGGAATGAAAACAATCAAAAGGGATGATCAAGCCTCTAGGATAAAGATCCCATGGCAAGCTAAACATAAGAACAAAGGAACACAAGTGTTGAAATGAAGGGATAAAATGAAGCTTTGATCGTTTGTCCAACTAGTTGTGGATTAGATCTAGAATGTTTGTGAGAAAAAGAGAATGCATACTCACTCTGGGGTGAAAAAACTCATGGCGGTCCACCTGGCGAGAAGGCCCAAAAGGTAAGATGCATATGCTAGTTGGTATGCACTCACAATAACAAAGGTGTCTATGGGGAAAGTTGTTCCGCTGAATGGGCTTCCCACTCAACCATATCAAAGTTATATCTCATGATAACTTTAGCAAGGCACCATAAAGGAAAATGTCGGTTCGTGCTTCATGAGACAAGAAAAGCTTTGTAAGCTTATAACTCATGAACAAAAGAAAAAGGTACCACATGCATGCAAGTTGCATTATGCAAGGTGGCAAAAAGTGCAAATTGTAAAATGTAAAGGTGCAAAAAAATGTAAAATGGAAAAGATGTTCAAAGGAGTCTTGTTAAGTTTATGCGATGTCTACTACTTAGGTCCAACATTGTGTCTAATGTCACAAAGAGAAGACCAATCAAAGAATAAAATATTCCAAACTTAGGGGATGCAGTGTGTAACATCAGGCCACTAAGAGGAATGCAATATGCTAAGATAGATCACACTTATGAAGGACATCATACCCAATGTTGTTCACAAAGTGAGAAACACATCATATGAAATGACAAGGCTCCACTAAGAATCGAGAATGCAAATGAATTATGGTAATGTATGCCCCCCACTTTAAAGGAATTGCTACACACTGTTTTGTGAGAAATTACTTTAAAGTAGTGAAAAAAAAGACATGAGAGCTGACTTAGAAAGCCCTATGCCAAGTCTTATGTTTCTGAGTTAGGCTGCGTCATGTAAATGAAAATAAAAATGAAAGAAAAGGGAGTTTCCCCCTAGAAAAGAGCACACCAAACACATAAGGGATCTATGGATTTGGGGTCAGTATGATCATTGTCGCAATTTTTTTATTAAGGAACTCAAAACTATCATCATTCCCCAAAGCACATAGAACTGGAAGAATGACACAAAGAGAGCGAAAGCCAAAGGAAAAGAAGATCCATTTTGGGTCAACATGGAAGAGACATTCCAGTCTCAACACTTTGCATCATTCCCAAGAGGAATACACAAGCGAAAAGAAAATGAAAAGGAAAAAGAAAAGAAAAAGGTTTTGGGTCAACATGAAGGAGACATTTTGGTCTCAATGATTTGCATCATCCCCAAAAGGAAAACAAAAGAAAAGATAAAAAAGAAAAAGGAAAAGGGACCTTTTGGGTCAACATGGAAGAGACATAGGGCATCTCAACACTTTGCATCATACCCAAAGGGAAAAAACAGAAAAAAAAAGGGAAAAAGACAATACATGACATATATAAGAATAGAGGTACAATTAGAGGAAGTATACAACGAGAGAGAAAACATCAAACATACGATACGGGGGAACACAATATGTGCATACAAGGAAAATGGAAAGAGGCTAGCAATGCAAATGTAAGTCAACCATTAACTAAGTTATTGGTTTCTCAATCTTAAGTAGTTAAGTGGAAAAGGAATAACATAGTTAAGAGACAAAGAAAATTGCATTACAAGGATAAGGCTAACAACTTCTTGGCCCCCACAAAGTGTAAAGGCAAGAATGAGTTGAGGTGGGTGATGTGAAAGGATCATGCAATAGTGAGAATAGGGAATTCTACAACTATGACATGATAAAGGGATGTAGTAGTATTTATGGGATAATAAGAAAGTAATCAATATTAGTAAAATCATACTTATCTAGTATGTCCTTCAATGTCTAAAATTCTTTGGTTTGATGTCCAAGAACACGATGATATTTGCAAAATGGTATGTTAGAATCTTTAGGATGAATGACCAACCTATTCATGGGTGGTAAAGTATAAGACCTTTGTTTAAAAGCAATTGAAGTCTCCTTTCACATTCAATTGGAGGATGTGTAGGAAACTTGAGTTTCTTCAATTTGTAAGGTTGTTTTTATTTGTTAGACTCTCCTTTTTTGTGAATGGAAGGAGGAAGAGGACCTGTGGGGATTCTAGCATCTTGGTCATAAGAATCAAGTAATGGTTGTTCATGTGGAAGGATAATGTTTAAGTCAGAAGGAGAATCAAAGATCACTATACCATCATCTTGAAGTCTTCAATATTCAAAAGGAGGTCTACCAGGGTGAGAAGGATCTTGATATCCTAATCTTGTGGTGTTTTCTTTTGTTGGTTTTTGTTCAAGAAGTTGGTGAATGTCATGTTCACGTGTTGTGTCATAACCTTGTTTACTGAGGATAGTAAAGCCTTTACCATATGTTTCTTCAAGGTTTATTGGAGTAGTTGTGACTTTGTGATCATAAAATGGGCGAGGATGTGTTTGTTGAGAGGAACTAGGTCGAATTGATTGAGGAACTTTAGGTCCTTCATTAATTTTAGGATGTAAATTTTCAAAATGATGAGGAGGTGTAATAGTAGGAAGATCTTGTGGCTTCATGGATGGATTAAAGGCTGCATTGGCTTCTAGGTTATCAAGGAATTCACTGTAGAACTTGTTCATGCTATCATCATCTTCTCCAATGATTTCTACATCATGAGGAGGAAAATCATGAGGAGTTGAAGGAGCATGAAGTAGCTCAAGATCATTAGGGTCATAGCCAAAAGCAAATTGGACATGTCTACCAAGGATTTTAATGAATTCCAAAACTTATTAAAAGAAAATGCCATGATGCAAGTAAACTAAGATGCAAGGAATGTCAGAAAACATAGATTTTGGAAAAAAAAGCAACTAGAAAACTATAATGTAGGAAATACCCAGAAAATGTCTAAAAAAGCTGTGCACAATGTGCAGGTGGACTGATTCGCCTAGGGTGGCGAATGAGTCCTAATATGAGAATTTTTTATGTTTTTCAAAAAATTTAATGTGATTCTAATGCTTTTTAAATGACAATTAAGGATGCAGATGTAAATTTTTAGTTTTTTCAATGATATGCAATGCAAAAATGAAATCTAAAGGAGTCTTTCACTAATGCAAATTGAGAAACTCTAGTGTACAAAAACAAAACAATACCCTAATTGAATGCTGATGCAAATGAACTCTAGAATGCAAGATGCAATTGAAATCAGAAATGTAATGTGCTCAATATGCAGGTTCACCAAAATGAACCATAGATTTTTGGGTAGGGCTTACAGGCTACTCTTGTGCTCTTAGGATGTTTCACCTAAAAGGAGAGAGATAAACCCCACACAAAAGATATAGCTAGGTTCACTCAAACTATGCAATGTATGATGTTATTTAGACTAAATGAAATGTACTAAGTGCAATTAGATGATATATGTGACTGATTATGTATGTAAAACCTAAGATTTATGCAATTTTGGAAAACACAATGTGATATGCAAATAATGAACTATGAATGAACAAATGCAAAACAAAAAAGAAGGTTGATTCAGAGTGAACTTGGGTAGAGAATGGAGAATCTAGAATCTTCTGAATGCTATCCGAGATCATAGAAAATCACCAGTGGGACTCATTCACCACTGATGGCAAATTAGTCCTGCTTCTGATGAAAATTGTCAAAAATTGGTTTCTGAGTGTCAGGATCTGAAATATGACAAAACCTAGATTTTCAGCTATAAGGTGGGACTCATTTGCCATTAATGGAAAATTATTCCTCTCCCAAAATTCTGAGAAATTAGGGGACAATTCTACAACACCAGATCTGAGGTTGTCTGCTTGTCGGGTTGACAAAGTTAATTCTACAAAAAATAGAAAGAAAGTCTTCTCCAAGCTTGAAATAAGGTTGATTTGACTTGAAGCACCTTGTTGACTTGTTGACCACTCTTCAACACATAATTGTTTGTCAAATCTGCATACAAAGGTCTGCAAATACACATACAAGAGGGGGAAAATGGTTGAGGGTTAGAGAATAGGCGTTTGCCTTGGTCAAACCCCACTTTGGTAATCAAACCCTTATTGAAATAATGGAATGAAAGAGAATGATAAAAAAATAACATGCAAATGCTATTAACTTACCAAACCCTTTGATGCTCAAAATGTGAAAATATAATAATGGTTCCTCCAAAATGCTTGATGAGTTGATGCAAAGTGCTTGGATGCTTGATGAATGCTTGAATGAATGGGAAGATTGCTTGAATGTGTTAGGAGATTTTTTAGGAGATGTAAAATGAGGAAAAAAACACTTATTTATACATTCTCATGCCTTAGTAACCCATTGATACCTCATCACAGGTCGACATCAAGTAATTTTGAATAAAAACCTGGAAGAAAATTTAAAATATTTTGAATTTGGAGCCAAGAGAGACTCATTCGCCACCCATGGAAAATGGGTCCCACCTTGAAAATAAATGTGGGTGTCGGGAATTAAGTCACATTTAATGTTATTTGTCGGGTTTACATTAAAAAATACACTCAATTAAGCCTTATACAAGCATAAAGGGGTCAAATAAAGCATAAGAAAGGCATAAATAGTGAAATTATGCCTAGAAAAGCATGCAATCTTGTTACAAGACTTTACAACACTTGAAAATAGGACTTGATTAGTGATGAAAAGGTCATTTTTAGGTGAATTGCAATGAATAGAGTCTAGAAAAGTGTAGAAATGTTTTACAACACTTCACAACACCTTCACAAGGTGCCATTATTTGAATTTTAAGGACCTAAATGTGCATGTTCAAGCCATATTACATCAATAATCAAAGAAAAATAGACCAAACATCATGAAGAAAGGCCTAAAAGATCATGAAAATGACAAGGGGCCATTTTTCTATGATGCAGGGAAGATCTATTTGGTAAACATAAGAAACATAGCTCGGTCCTTCTCTTGATGCCTCTCCTATTTGTGATGAAACCACTTTACAAACTCCAACCATGGATGAACACATTACAAGCTCTCCTTCTAGGGTAAATACTATGGAGCAAGAGAATGAGACCTTAGGGAAACATGATAATAACATAGAATCTTCCCCTCATCTTCCCCTTACCAATCAAAATGAAAATTCAACCATTGATCATTCCCCTACTTGTGATGAAGTCATTTTAGAAGAACCAATGCATGAATGTCAAGAACATTTGATTTTTAGTTCTCGTAAAAAATCTCCTCCTAGGGAGCATATCATGGTCTTAGAAAATAGCAACAATATTCATGTGTCTTCCTTAGCTCACAATAAAAAGGTGATTCTAGATTGCCCTTCATTAGAGATACATCAAACCAAGATCACTACTGTTATGACTATGCCAGTATCCATTAGATCCCTCTCGATAAATGGACCTCATACATACCCCATGGGACATCCTAAGAACCCTCTAATTCTCTACCCACCTTCACACAAACAACAAACTCAAACCCAACCTAAACTCATCCTTTATCCCCCATCCCACAAACCTCACACTCATAACAAACCCAAATTCATGTCCTTTACGCACCTCAGAATAATGTGTCACAACAACTGAGTCATAATATCGTTGCTCATACATACAACACTTGAAACAATCTGCAACCACAACAACCCACCCCAACCTCTTTACCTTTTCCTAATTCTATACTTCCTAGTTCCCCTCGATTAAGGGAGTATGATCTTGTTGAACAACTAAAGAGCACTCCCGCAAATATATCTCTTTGGGACCTTCTTCAGACTTCACCTACCTATCACATTATGCTTCAAACAGCCTTACAAAAAAATCCTATCCCTTCTAATGCACAACCAAATGACACAACAACCATAATTCAAGGATTGAACATTGACACTATTTTCCACCAAAGTGAACTCCCCCCTTTGGAAGTGCAAAAACAAAATGAAGCTTTCATGATCATTTCTCAACACAATATGATAGGGATAAAGCGATCCCTTATTGATAATGGCTTAGCTCTAAATGTGTGTAGTGTAAACCTCTTAGGCTTCATGTGGATAGATAAAAAATTCAACCCGATTCTTTATCTATCAAAGGCTTTGACAATGTAGCAAAATAATCGTTTAGTGTGATTACTTTACCTAGTATAGTAGGGATAGCTATATTGGATACACTAATCCATGTTATGCCTTATGAAATTTCATGTAATCTTATCTTAGGAAGACCATGGATTCATGCAATGAATGGTGTGCCTTCCACTCTTCATTGAAAAATGAAATACATTTTCAACAACAAAGTATACACCCTTGAAATTGATCCTGAGCCTTATAGTGTCTTACAGCTTGAGAAACACAAATAACCTCCCTTAAACACATCAACATCAACTACACATGTGGAATCCATACAACTACAAAACAAAGAACAACACACAAAGCTATTAGATGATGATTAGAGTTCCTTAGACTTCACACCAATATTCATGGGAGAGTACAAGATCATAAATAAAGATTCGAATATGGGAAATGAAAAAATAGACGATTCTTCAAAAGCATCCACCTCAACCACTTCAAACAAGGAAGCAACCTACACAACAAACTGTGAAGAACTTAATCATGAACAACCACCTGATCCAAAAGCAATGAAAAAGATTTATGGATGAGGTTATGAGCTTATGAAACAACTTGGGTAGAGTGGAAAATTATGTGGTGCTAACAAATAAGGTATCCAAAACCCTATATATCCTATCACACAACAAACAACTCATGGTCTTGGTTATTGTCCTTTGGTAGAAGTAATCAAGCCTTCAATCAATATCAACACTAGTGGTCTTGAAAGTCATCCTTTCCAAAACATGAAACAAACAATGAAATCTTCACTTAATGTCAATGTCATCACACAAAACACTAATGAATTGAATTCGTTAGATTTTACACCCTCCTATAAAGGAGATCTAACAAAATATCACAATCTAAAGAGTCTTACGTAGGTATGACAACTAATACTAAGCAAGAGGTATCTTTGTCACAAACTCCAGGACCACCTTTTATCATTGAGCAAGAAGGTATCTTGTCTAGACTTCTCCAAGATCACTTGATAACCCTTCCTCCAAGAACTCTAAAGAAATTATATTTAAACACCTCATTTTGTGCATATCATAGAGTTCATGGTCATTCCACTAATGAATGTAAGGCTTTGAGTAGTAAAATACAACATCTTAAGGAGTTTGGTGTTATCCCTTATGTGGGGGCACCTAATTCCTCTAATTGATACTGATTTTCACTCTATCGTACATCTTATCAATCATTTTGGTTCATCCTTGTTCTACACTAAGTGGGGGAAAGGGGTTAAGTAGCCTTGTCCTCGTATATCACTTGTAGTGGTCTCTTTTAACTAGTTGTTAACCTTTCATAATCATATAAGAGCAATCTTGGGATGTGGAAGACATGCCTTAAGTTGGCTCACATGTGACATACTACTTTTTTCCTGATGTAGCTTATAGGAAACATATGACATGGCATAGGGATTTCGAAGTAAGCTCTCATGTCTTCCTTCTTCTACTTTAAAGCAATTGCTCATAGTAATGGTGTTAGCAACTACTTTAAATTGGGGACATACATAGATACTCACATTTCATTACGTGATTTCTTTCTTCTTGCGATGTGTCCTTTTTCTTAGTGGTGTCATTGGGCTTGATTCCATCCAAGAGCATGATACTTATTTTGACACATCCTATCTTGGAAACATTAAGCACGATGTTCCCTAAGAAGAGACCTTGCATGAACTAAGCAAAATCCCTTTGAACATTTCTTACACTATCTTGCATTTACAATGTCTATGAGTTTCAAGCATATGAAGTTTTGCTTACCTCATAGAGCTCGAAAATCATCTTCCTTTGTGACGCCTTATTAAAGTTACCAGGAGGTATAACTTTAATATGGTTGAGTGGGAAGCCCATTCCGAGGCATGAATTTTCCCCATAGCCACCTTGTGGATTTCTCACCCCGTGGACAACTAGAAGTTTCGTGGCCCTAGAGTGAGTATGTTGTGGATTTCTCATGCCATAGACAGCCAAAAGTTCCGTGGCCCCCAAATGAGTGTACGTTTAGGACTTCTCACCCAGCGGACAACCAAGAGTTCCATTGCCTCAGAGTGAGTATGAATTGTTGGACAAAAAATCTAGATCTGATCTGCAACATGTTGTAAAAATAGTCAAAGCTTGATCCACCATTTTATTTTCACTCTTCTCTTCCTTCTAGTTCTTTCCATTGCATGATTGCGTATCTTGTTTTTCTACACATAATTCACCTTGTGTGTGTCTTGTCACCCTTATGTTGGTTTGACTTAGGATCTTGGATCCTGGGGGCTTGACCGCCTCCTTCATCTTTGTTATCCTAGACCATTTGCATTGGTACAATTGGACCCTTCTTGAATGTCTACTTTAGTGTGAGTTTGAAGCAAGTTCATCCTCTCACTAAAGTGGGGGCTAACTATGGACATGGAAAAATTATCCCTTTTTTCTTACTTGATTTGGGAACAATTAATGATAAATTGGACTTAATGAAGCCTTGTTTTAGTGTTGTGAAGTATTTTTCATGTCCACATTAGGTCTTGGACCCTTACAAATAGAATAAAACACATCTAACAAAGTCTTGTAAAGGTGTTGTAAAGTGTTGTAAAATAATTTCACACCTCTCTAGACTTAATGGACCTATATTTCCCTAATTCAATGGTATACAATGTATTTAATTTCATCTTCACATCAATCTAGAAGGCTTGTAAATTAAACTTGATTTTAATCTAGTGTTGTAATGTGTCTTACACATTCACATTAGATGTTGTGCCTTTAGGTTGTGTGGACCCTATTTTAGTGTTGTGAAGTGTATTTAATCACACTTTCACATTGGATTTTGTGTTCCAAGCCCTAATTGACCTTTACATCATCATTAATAGGCCCCTATGACCCCATATTGTGCATCCCAAGGCATAATTTGATGAAATAACTGACAAAGTCATCATATAAACTTGATTTCCTTACTTCCTAGAATTCTACCTAGAAGAATGGCCCTTGTGGGACCCATTCACCATTAGGGGCGAATCAGTCCCATCCAGGTGGGACCCATTCACCCTTGATGACGAATGAGTCCCATTTGAGCCATTTTCGGTGTTTAAGCGGGAAAAATTTGGTTTTAAGTTTAATTTCTCTCCATGTTGGCCTTAGGGATCCAATTAATAGGAAAATAAGGTGAATTACCTATAAATATAAGTCTCTAAACCCTAATTCATAACCAATTCATTCATTCTTCACTCATCATTCACTATTCTTCTCAAGCAAGCTAGGGTTTTAACATTCCAAGTCATTCAAGATCAATTTTTAGACATTCAAGGGAATATTCTTCTTCTTTTGCTACAGAAAATCAAGATCAATCATCATGGAAAGGTATTAACTCCATTGTTGCATGCTTCATTACATTCTTTCTTTATTTTGGTTTAATTACCTAAAAAGGTGTTTGACCAAGGAAAACCCCATACCCTAACAATGAATATTTTCTCCTTCTTTCCTTGTGTGTTTGTAGATTTAGGTATCTTGGAAGCTTGGAAATCATTGAAGAATAGGTTGAAGACTTATTGGATTCATATTTTTCATTGCAAGGTCAAAATATCAACAAAAAGTCACTTTTAGTGCTAGAAATCAAACTTTTAGAGGTGAACATCTTTCAGTAATCAAAGTGCAGATTGAGGACTTTTGTTTCCACTTTTGAATTCTCAGAAATTCAAAAGTGGACTGATTCACCATTAGTGGTGAATGATTCCAATTTCTAGACTTGAAAAAGGTTTTCTACAGTTTTGGATAGCCATTTGTTCGAAATGGGCTCAAGAACAATTTCCTAGATTTGGGAGTAATTCGCCCAAAATGGTGAATGAGTCCTAGTATGCCAAATTTTTAGCATCTGCAACATTTTAGAAGTCATTTCTAGTCTCTGACAAGTTTTCAGGTGCACACATTCAGTTTCATCCATTTTTGTTATAGTTTACAATTCATTTCTAGGTGTTTTCGCATATCACAATGTGTTTTCCAACAACTTGCATTTTCTTAGTTTTCACTTAATAATCAGTATCTTTCTTTAGTTTTCTTCATTTAGATCATCTCATCTATACATATTCCATCCATCCTTGCATTATTTTTGAATGTGTACATTCCATTTTGGCCCATTCTTTATCCTTTTAGGTGAAAAACCCTAGAAGGACAACAAAGCATTTGGGAACCAATATCTTTGTTTACACATAATATAGAAATCCTTTAAATTCCAACCTCATGGAAAAGCTCCTCCAACTTATCATGCTTATACAATAAAATTTTAGACAAATTATTAGGTTCCACATTCTCTAGCCCTATTATTTTGTTCTTATTGTATCCCATAGGCTTGTCTATAAACTTAGCCACATACATATCACTAAATTGATTTGATAAGAATATTTTCAACAAGAAAAATACTAATTCTACATAATATATGAAATGTTCCAAATTCATTACAAATTCATTGTATAGAGATACTTTTACCATTTTTCTTACTCTAATCCTGTAACTCAAAAATATTCCATCAAACTAGAGAGTTACTTCATCCTCATAAGTTAAAAATATGTTGAATATAATTAAAAAACCACTACATTTTCATGCTTGAAGCCCTTTCCTTTTTTCCCACTCCACATATCAACCATGCGTACATGTACTAAAAATCCATAGTGCACCTTTAGCTTGCTAGGGCCTCATTTATCTCCAATCAACTATGAATTAATGAAACTATTTATTACAATTATTTATATCACCATGAAAGTGGCCTTCATAAATTTTTTATAATTAATGCTATTAATATCATCCATCCTCAAAAACTCTAAAAATACTAAAATGTGCATACTAAGACTGTCCATATCAAATTGTAGAGTTCTAACAAAATCATGGTAGTTGTTGTCATATATGATTTTGAAAAGAAGAAATTGGGTGTACTCTCTTTTGCTTCTAGGGTTTCAGACCTAAAAGGAGAGAGGCAATTTTATTACTCTTCACTCAAGAACAAATCCTTGGGATTTCAATGCAAAGGAGATTGAAATATAGCAAATGGACTATTCTAGGGATTGAATGATGTCTAATGAGGGGTTCACCACCAAGTGTAAACTTGGAAAAGACAATGAATTGGAAAACATAGTGTGATATGCAAAATGACCTAGAAAGATGAACAAAATGTAGTAAAAAGGCTATGAGACTGGAAGTGTGCACCTGAAAGATTGAAGAAGGAAGAATGGAGGTCTGGATCACTAAAAAATCTATTGTGGAAGTCAACTAGGACTCATTCACCAAGCTGGGTGAATCAGTCCAGTTTATGGGAAAATGCACTGGAGTAGGTTTCAACCAAAAGGGTATCCCAATCTGTAAAAATATTGATAAAGTCTGTATAGTGGGACTCATTTTCCAATAGTGGTGAATCAGTCCACTTTCTTTTCTTGAAATTATGAATTGGATTATGTGCCTCTCAGTCTGCTCTACTCTTTTTGACTAGTTTCCAGATCTAAAACTGTAAAATGCCACTTGTAGACCTTCTCAAAGCTTCTCCAAGGCTTGATGACAACTTTGAAAAATTGACAACTTTTTTCCAACTTTTCTTCTTGACAAATATGTAACCTATCCCTACAAATCACACACAAGAAGAGGGAAAAATGTCGTGGGGTTAATGAATAGGGGTTTGCTTTGGTCAAACCCCTTGTTGGTAATTAAACCTTGAAATGAAAGCAAATATAAAAGGATAATGATAAATGAACAAAAGATAATGTTGCAACCCACCAAACCCTTGCAATTAAGTGTTGCAATTATGCTTGAAATGGCTGCAATGGATGTGGTTCTCGATAGATCTTGAATGAAATGATCACTTGGATCATGAACTCTACATCACAAATGTTAGCACATTATCAAACATGAAGAATTCAGTCTTTGACATGATGATTGATGCTTGATAATCTGCCCTTGAAATGTCTTGAATGCTCTTGTGAATGCTTAATGCTCTTGAGAACTCTTGAATGCTAGGTATGAATACTTGAATGCAAATGAGGGAAAAAAAAATGTATTTTGGGATGAAAATGAGTGAAAGAACCTTGTATTTATACTTAATTATGCAATAACTCCCAAAATTACAACACTACAAGTTGACATTAGATCTAGGAGAATAAAATCCCATTAGAAATTTGAATTAAATTTGAATTTTGGTCACACAGGACTCATTTTCCCAAGGTGGCAAATGATTCCCATCACACATAATGTATGGGACCAAAAATGGAAAATACCTAGAAATGTGTGAAACCTGCATTTGGGCCAAAAAGACCTAGGTGGGACTTAGTCATCCAAGGTGGGATTCCCATTGAAAACATGGGATCAAAGATGTTACCTGCGTAGTCAAAAACAAAAGATGGCTCTAAGGATTCCCATTTCTTGACAGTTATGACACACTCTATCTCTTTCTTGAGTAGGAGCCGAGGCATATGACCTCTATCTCTTTTGCGCTTTGGCATGGTTGCTCTTTCGTATTGTTCAATCCTTGTTTGAATTCACCTATTCCTCAAATTGATAACAGGTAGCTGAGAGAGTGTAGAATGTAAAGAACTGTTGTAATTGCAAATTTTCTTATGAACACACATTAACATTCGTAAAGCCAATCAACGTTATATTTATAGCTTTTGCATGGCGTGGACTTCAGAAACGCCATTTAATGCTCAGAACTAACTCACACTTAAGCTTTAATTTGTATTTACTTAGTCTTCATTTGCACCATTTGCGCCAAGATTTGTGCCAAGGCCATGACATAGACAAGCTGAAAGGATGATGGTGGCAGACCATTGACTCTCCTCGTTTCCTACTTTCATGTTCGTCATTATATAATTCAATGTATACCACAAGATAAATAGTATAATTCAACAAATAAAATTATATTGAATTAAATATTATAATCTATTAGCTTATTTTATCTTTTAATCTTACAACAGATTTAAACAGTAGTATATTGTTTGTTATTTTGGAGATCATACATTTTTCACCTTGAAAAATAATACATTACATTTAAACTATTACATTGTCGATTAATCAAATATATTGAAAAAAAAGTATAAGGTGATGGTTCATTTTCAATGTACTCGAAGTGCATGTGCATTGTCCTCTTCAAGAATTATGTAAATCATTTTAGTCAAAATTCTTTAATGAAAGTAGGTGCGTGATTTAATATCCTGCCGCTCGCTTCTCAACAATATGCTTTATGATAGTACTGAACTATTCTTACACTTGTCCGATCATAGCATTTATAACTTACCTGAACGATTCTTCAACTGTTAACTACCTTTTGTTCATCCATTGTAAGAAAAAGCATAAATATAATATTTCCTTTATACTGTGCTTAGGTGTGAAAGTGTGTATAATCAAAACGAATTCTGTACCGTAAACTCTAGTTCAAATAACTTTTGGTCTTCTGTTTTTCAAATAACAGAGATATTAGGTAGTATAACTTTTGGTCGTCTTTTGCGGCGTTTTGGGATTAAGCTTTTTCAGATTTGCTTCATTGATATGCATTCACACAATGGCGAGCTTTTGAAACGTTTCTTTACATATTGATGTGGCATTATTAAATAGAAGGAATGTTGAAGCATCATTTTTTAAAGGAGTATTGGTGTAATAATAACATTTAGAATAAGATAGAATCATAAAAGAAGTAGTAAAACAAAACAAAACAATCATAATATAATAATGTGGTATTATATGTATCTTCAAAGAAAAATTGAAATATAATATTTAATGTACTAATTAACAATAAAGGTTACAATCTAAAATCAAGTGCTCCATATTTCAATAAGGTTTATATTTTTATTCTAAAGAAATTTTATTAGTATAATTTTCGATAAAATTGAACATATAATCTCCATTTCAAACCTTTATAATATAGAAGTTTTGGAAGTTCAAAAATCATGAGGCTTTTCCAAAACCATGAGCCAAAAAAAGTCAAGGTTGTCCAAATTCAACCCATGTGTTCCACCTCCAAGAGTAACTCCTACCAACATAGAATGTTAATTTTAGAATAACTAGTTTTAACCCTATGACGAAGGGATCCAAATGTGACTTCCAAGCATTCCAACATGAGATAATGATTACACTTACACCTCTTATAAATGATTATAAATAGTTAGTCAAAGATGCTACTCATATTTTACCTAGTAATCCCCTATCTATGGCTTATTAAAGTCATCATAAGACCAATGAAATATGCAAGAGATTCAATAGTATAATCAAAAGATTCATCAAAGTAGGGTACCCTTTTTCCATGTGGAATTTTACTTGATTATGTTAATACTATACATACAATGTTACAAAAACAAATGTCTTAGGAGTAATTAAAAGTTATTTCAACCATAGCTTTAGTGTGTAAGGATTGATGACCTTTCTTTCAAAATATTCTCTTTCTTTTATGCCAAATCAATCTTGTACATATGACAAATATGAGTTTGAACCTTAAGAAAAATATAGTTATTACATTCATCACCCATGAAGCGCTTGACTTAAGCTTGAATAGTATTTCTATGTAGAATTCTCATACTAAAATTAATGCTACTCTAACCATATTATTTGAATGTTTACTAAATATTAGATACACACTTATATCACTCTTTTTACTTCAGAATATTGTATTTAAAATCAATTTTATCTAATATACAACACCCTAACTACCTACTTGCCATTAAGAACGAATGATACATGGTATGTCAATAAGGTTTTATTTGAGAAGGCTACTAGGGTGGTTTGGGCACCAACCCTATGAGTCTAGTTGTAAATAATTAACACTAGTTAGATATGTATTCCTAAATTTTAAACACCAATAAAAACATTAATATGCTCAAGTGGTCAACAAGACTTTCTAGGAGGAATACAATATATTGAATTTAAGTGAATTGTATCCCATGTTGTCTTTTAGAAATATCCAAATATATTAAGGTTCAATAATTTAGCTATTAGAAATCAATTAAATGTCATCGTATCAATACAAATATATATAGGCTCATTATGGAGTCTCAATTGTAATTATTAATAAAATACAACTTCTTTAATTATGATTTTCTAGGAAAAATGTTTATGCATAGTCCAAATTCAAAGTTTTACAAATAATAAAAGATTCTAATCAGAAAAGATTTATTTTAAAGTATTCATATTTTTTCTATGAATTATTTATGTATTTAAATGTAATATCTTACATGCAAATTACATATTAAGGTGTTATTGTATACACCTAAAATCGGTCAAGACATTTAATTAATTAAATACTAGTTATTTAATTAATATTTCATCTATTTATAAATAAATTCTCAATTTATTTATATAGTTCATATCTTCTAATTCTCCAAATCTAAAATGACATTCTTCTAATTTAATTAAATAAACAAATTTCTATAGTTTATTTTATTTAATTAATTTTCACTAATCCCAAATTTGGAATTCAAGCACATGTCTACAACTTTTCATGCCTCCTCACCAAGGTCACATGAAATTAAATAATTCTAATTTTTAATTAGAATTATCTTCAACAAACTTTGAACACATGGTATTTTTCTCACACACTTGATTCTTTCATCCATTTGGCATGTTGTCTTTGGTCAAGGGAACATCCTTCTTGATTCTCTTCATCTCCACCGTTCATCCCTCATGTCTCAATCTGGACCATTGATCACTACCACATCACAAGATGCTTGTAAAATCCTATAAATACAACACTTTTCTATAGTATTTTCATCCTATTTTTGAGTAGAGTTATTATGTAGGAATAGCTTTGGAGCATTGAAGCATTTGGAGTTTATAGTTAGCATTGTAGAATCATGTTTTGATTTATAGTTGCATACAAAATCATGTTTTGCTTTATAGTTAGCATTGTAGAATCATGTTTTGCTTTATAGTTGCATTTTAAATCATGTTTTGTTTTATAGTTGCATTTTAGTTCATCATATCAATGGTCATTTGAGCATATGCAGAATCATTTTAACTTCTTATCACAGCATTTGTATCACATAGTTTAGCAACATTATCCATTTATCAATATCTTCATTATCACAACATCATGGCTTTCATCACATAGTTTCATGTAGGAACTTAGTTTTCTTGCATTTTGAATAGCATCTCATTTTTCAAGTTGTCATTTTAACAACTATAGTGCATATACAAAATCTGAGAGCCAATATGGTTTAATAAATCCTTGAGAATTGAGAACAATGAAATGTTTTTGAAGATTTGTTTAACTGCAATTTAGAGTAATTTTTTATGATTAAAATCTTGAATATAATACGTCGCATTGGTGTTTGTGTGCTTTAGTATTGATTTGCTAACTCTCCCAAATTTCACACACACATAAATTGGCACCCACCGTGGGGCTAGACCCCATTTTTAACAATTTTCTAGAAAAAGTGTTTTTAAACAGGTTGGACGTGATGTTTTAGTGTGATTGTGAGTTCTTTTTAGCGCATACAACAAATATTTTGGCGCATACGACTTCTGTTTCGACGCATACGAAAAATATTTTAGCACATCTAGGGTCAGTTACGGCGCATACGACCAATCTTTCAACACATACGTCAACTGTTTTAGCACATACATGGAGTCTTTCAGTGCTTTCAGTCAATACTTTAGCGCATTCATTACTTCTTTTAGCACATTCGTCAGTTCTTTTAGTGCATACATGAGTTCTTTTAGTGCACAGAGTAGCTGTTTTAGCGCATTGGAATAATGTTTTAGCACATTGGATGACTGTTTTAGCGCATTTGTTTAAACTTGCAAAATTTTAAAAATCCAAGAACTAATTTTTGTTTTTTGCTTGTAGGTGGATTATATGCTGGTTAAAGGTACAATCTTATCAAACTACTGATGATTTATGTAGGGGTTGGAGTTATTTAATTCTTTCTTTTGATTAAGATAGACATCTAACTTAATTAAAATGATAAATAATACAATGTCTTATGTGCTTGATGAATGGTAGGCATATGCTCTCCCCTTAACTGGTGACCAAAAAGCCAGAACCATTCATTTTTTATTTTGTTTTATCCTTAGAGGGTCTGCCTTGTGGGAAAAAGTAATCACCCAAGGGAATGACCCAATTGGTAACACACTAAAGCCAAACAACTTCCAACCGGGATATAAATGTGGGTACTTGAGGAAAGTTCAAGTATTATGAGGATTGTTCCAACAAGAAGGGAAACAATGGTATCTTATTATATGGATGATCCCCCACAAATAGAATGCCTATACTAGAACCTCTTGTTTAGAAGGCCAAAATCCTTATTTTATTTATTGGCACAAGAACAGTCATTCTGAAGCCATCCCACAATTTTGCGGCTTTTAGTAGAGATGAGAAGTATGCCATGGGAGATTCATGGGTATTGATGCTTGAATGCCCTGAGAAGTGAGTGTCGTGGAGGGGAGCTAGTGGGGTCAAGCATCTAATCATCCACTAAAAGTAGGTGCAGCTGGAGTAAAATCCAAGTGGGAATCTAGTGAATATTTTCCTACATAGCCTTAAGTTGTACATGTTTGATGTGTTTTACCAATGTTTTTAAATTTTTTTTTTAAACAAAACATCACACAATGGAAGTGAAAACCTTGATTCAAAAATCATCCATTTGAACACTTGATTCTTTCAACTTACAAGCTGGAAACCAAGAAAAATCCATTGTTCAACAAATTACACCTTGGTAACACTCAGATTCACATATTAAAAACAAGACAGATTGCCGAAAATATTGAAATTTTCTAGAATAGTGCATTAGTCCTCTGTTCCAGTGTATCCAGTTATTTTCATAGCGCATCTGTTCAGTCTTTTAATTTATAGACTCTCTATTTTAGCACATGTAGTCAATCTTATAGCGCATTTGTCCAATCTTACAACGCATCCATCTTTTGTTATAGCACATACAATCATTTTTATAGCACATTTGTGCAATATTCCAGCGCATTCACTCTCTGTTATAGCACATACAATACATATTTTAGCGCATTGACCCACTGTTCTAGCGCATCCAAGCAATCTTATAGTGCATCTGTGCAATTTTCTGGTGCATCCATCCTCTATTTTAGTGCATCTGTCTAATCTTTTAGCGCATTCAGGCTCTGTTGTAGCGCATCCATTAAATGCAAAACCCAAGAGTTAAATGTATCCCATGTTTCATAGTTGGAGATAAAATTCAGAATCTCTTTCAATCCATAATCATTCCTCAGACACCACAGAGTCTAAACTTGTTAAAACTGACCTCTACAAGTGGAATTCTCCAAATTAAAACTAGATCTAAACATCTCAAAGTGCCTAAATAATCAAACCTATCATATCTTTGATTATTAAGCCTAGTTTCATCATGAAGATTTATCATCCTTTCATCATGAAACAAAGCTATATAATCAAATCAAACTTAGTCTCATCAATAGAATTTGTCATTCTATTTGACTTAGTTGTAATCCTTGGCACTATTCCAAACAAAGATTAAAGTTTAGTCAAAGTATAACACTTGTATGCCCATTCAAACAAGATTACAAAAGTAGAAACTCAAGGAAAAGGAACTAGAAACATAAAGCATCGAGACACAAAACATTGGAACTCCAAACATCAAAATTCCAAACATCGAAACTCAAAACAATGAAACGTAAAACACCATGGTTGAGAATGAAGAGAATCCTTTCCATGAAATCCACCACAATGAAGGGGAAGAAATAACTGAGGAAGATATCCAAAATGCTGAACAAGATCCAAATTTCCAAAAATGCTTAGAAAAGATTTTCAAGAGAAAAGGGGAAAAATAATTACTAATGTTAGCTAAACAAGGTGTCAAATTTCCTGAGGACTTTGATGTTAATCAATTAAAAGCACCTCCCAAAAATCTTGAAAAGGAAATAGAACAAGTGGTTTCCCTAACTCATCAAATGAAGAACCTTCAACAACAAATTCTTGATATGCAAAGGGGAACATCAAAATGATACTTGATCCAATAAATTTTTCCATATCTGTTTGATCAAGATATCCACATAATTCCTTTTCTCAAACATTGCAAATTCCCAAAATATGACAAACACAATGGAAAAATTGATCCAATAGATCATGTGAGGGAATTTAGAACTATGAGTCTTGAATTTTCTCATGAAGAAACATATTTGATGAGATTATTCCCATGTAGCTTAGGTGGACAATGCCTTGAATGGTTTTCCAAACTCACATCACCAATTAGAACCTTTGAGGAATTGGTTAACAAGTTCATCACCCAATATTCTTATAACATCCAACATGACATAACAATGAAAGACCTTTGCAACTTGAAATAGAAAAATGGTCAATTGTTCCTCACTCTTCTACAAAAATGGAGAAGGTTATTTGCGAGGTATTCTCATCTAGTACCTAAAAAAGAAAAGATGGAAATCTTTATTGATAGCCTAAATTATGAGATGAGTTACATAATGGAATTGCAATGTCCACCTACCTTCAAAAAAATGATTAAAAATGGGATTAAAATTGAAAAAGCTTTGGTCAAAAGAGGAGTCATAAAACTTTACAATGAAAACAACGCATCAAGCTCCTCTAACAATTACAATGATGGTGACAAACCAAAGTTTTGGCAATGAAACAAGAATGTGGGTAACAACGATGGCACAACTGAAAACCAAAATGCAAAACCTGTATTCAACTTAACAACAGCTGCCACCAAAACTAATCATAACAACAATCCACCCAACAACCAAAACAACAACCAAAATGTCAACCAAAGCAACAATCAAGGTAATGCTGGATCAAGAAAACCATCATATCGCAAATCCTCAAATCGAAGAAGGTTCACACCTTTGGGACAATCATCATAATCAACATTAAAGGAAATTCTTGAAGAAAAAGTCATAACATTACTAGAGACAAGAAATTGGGAACCACAAGTTAACCCTCCATGGTGGAATGATGCACATTTCTATGACTTTCATCGAAACAAAGGGCATAAAACCAATGAATGCATGCAATTGAAGCACTTGATACAAGACTTGATTGACAATAAGACGATATTTGTAGAAGGAGCCCAAACAAAGAATGATCATGGAGCGTTCAAGAACCCTCTACCCAACTATGAAAGGGGGAGTCCTCATCATCAAATACCAAGGGAAAAAACATAAACTATATTTATGACATTACCATTCATTGTGTTGAGGTGGTTGAACATCAAACCAAAGATATTGAAATCAGAAACCAAAGAAACATTGCTACTGTAACTAAAAATCATCGCCCTGATATCAACACCACCTCACATCAAATCAATGACCTTGTGCCAATAGATTTGATCACCAATATCACTGCAAATTAAAATCACATTAATGTCATCAAAATCAGAGAGAAACAAGACAATTCACCCATCAATGCAATTACAAGAGGACAAGCCAAGGTAGTTCATTGAAAGGAGCTACCCCTTCCATGTCCAAAGCAACTATTGTTGTCCCTACAACTCAATATAACATCATTGATCAGTTGCAAAAGATACTCGCTCAAATATCCATATTAGAGCTTCTCAAGATTTCACTTGCTCACAAGGAAATCTTAGAAGAAGCTCTAGTCGCCACCATGGTACCGAACAATCTGAAAGTTTTCCAATTTCAGACTATGGTGGGACATTTGACTGCACTGCATTGCTTATCATTTTTTGAACATGATGATGTATCCATCATCCACCCACACAATGTTGCCCTCCACATTGAGGTCTTAATCCATAAACACTGCATTAAACGTGTTCTAATAGATGGAGGAGCTGGCTAAAATATCTGCACTCTAAAACTTGTGTGTGCGCTTGGATATTTTGAAAATGCTATTGATCCTAAAAGGAAAATCACAATAAAATTATATGATGATGAAGAAAGATCCTCCCAAGGATTAATTGTCCTACCAATTCAAGTAGGACTAGTTGTCAAAGATATAGTATGCCAAGTGTTGGACAAATAATTGACATACAAAATACTCTTGGGATGTTCATGGATCCATGAGATGCAAGCTGTACCATCGACATATCACCAGTGTTTAAAATTTCCTTTTAACAAAAAAGAGATCACTATTGCTGCTGATTCCAACAACCCCCAATATTGCAACACACTCAAAATAACCTAAGACACCTTTGTGCCACACAACAGGGAAGCTACAACTCCTGGTTCATCCAACGGTGAAAAATAACTAAATGCCTTGTCAAAGTGGGAGGAGAAAAAGGACCAATCAAAAGATAAGGGTATCAGGGAGTCTACTCCATCAAATCACGAAAGTCAACTCAATGCCTTATCAAAACAGGTTGAAAAGATCCAATTAAAAGACAAAGGCATGGGGGAATACTCATTTGAGAAATCCTTGTGTTTATCACAACTTTCATCTTCTCCTAAGTCATACGGGCAACCATCAACATCAAGACAACAATAATCACAAAAAACAACCCTCTTTGATGCAAAATTTGTAAGAGAAGGCACCTTAGTGGATGAATCAGAAGACATAGAGGTTTTGAATTGGTTGTACAAGGCCAAAGAACAATCACAAGCATCCACTTCAAATGTACTAATAGAACAATATGGAAAAGGCAAGACAATCTTGGAAAAGATGGGATATGAGGGAAAAGGTCCTATTGGTAAAAGAAAAGAAGGCATCATAGAACCAATACAACCCATCACAATGAATTCTAAGGACAAGACAAGGGTAGGATATAGAGAAGAATCCAAAGAAGAAACTAGACAACAAGGTGTCGAGAGAATCCTTCAATTGAGAGATAGTTCTAAACAAACTCCAATGAATATGAATGGGATTCCCTCTCTGAAGAGTCTTGTCATGATAAGGAGATTGATGTGGTACAAAAGTATACACCAATAGGTACAGAGGGATAGAGCTCAATTTATCGACCACTTGGAATTGGATCACAGAATATCGATGACTCAAGTGAAGACGATCATTCTTCTAGTGAGATAGATACTTCAGAAGAGAGTAACATCTTAGACCTTGATATTGCAATTGGAAATTCTAACGACATTTCCATCATGATGCTTACCCCTTTTGACCTTAGCCAATCTGACGATTCCATGCCATTAGTACACCACAAATTGATTGATTGGGACCAATATGAGCTGTTTGATCTACCCACCTTTTCGAATGATGATGCCATCGTTAACTTCCTTCAACATGTTCTGATAACCCTGAAACATGTTCCATCATTGAATCTCATAACGAAACTTCAAACAAGGGGAGTGTCAAATTTTCCAGCTGTAAAATGAATACCAAAAGAAGATCTAATGGTGAAAACCATTTAATGGCACTATTAGATCCAGAAAAAGTAAAAACAAAGAGTGTATCTCAAGGTGGAAACCTCTCTGAGGCATTGAGAGATGGAAGATTTGACACTCTTCCTGAACACTACCAGGAGAGATCTTTAGTGCTGATTGAACCTACACAGTCTATCAATGTTGGCACAAATGAAACAGTAAAGACCTTGCATCTAGCGACATCCATGACAGAGGAGGAAAAACCCATTTTCACTAAATTCTTTGAAGAAAGGAAGATCAAATTTTCCTTGTCTTATGCTGACATGCCACTTGGTTAGATCCATAACTCATCATGCATCATTTATCACTACCACTTGACGTAAAACCAATAAAGAAAAAGTTGAGAAAAATGCACCCTCATATCACCCTCTTGGTAAAAGCTGAATTAAAGAAGCTGTTGGATGTGGGATTTATCAGACCTATTGACTATGCCGAGTGGATATCAAATATTGTGCCAGTCTCAAAACTAGACAAAAGCATTAGGATATGTACAGACTTCAGGGATCTTAACAAGGCTTGCCCAAAAGATGATTTTCCTCTACCTAACATTGACATCATCGTAGACTTGACTGCTAGGAACAAAATGTTATCACTTATGGATGGATTTTCAAGGTATAATCAGATAAAGATAGCACCTGAAGATCAAGACAAAACAACCTTCACATGTCCTTGGGGAACTTTCTACTAGAATGTAATGCCTTTTGGGTTAAAAAATGTTGGAGCCACATATCAGAGAGCGATGACCACCATCTTCCATGACATGATGCATACTTTTATGGATGACTATGTAGATGATTTAATGGAAAAGTCATTCACTAGGGACGGACACTTAGAAATTTTAGACAAGATCTTGACTAGACTAGAGAAATTCAATGTGAGGTTGAACCCCAAGTAATGTGTATTCGGCATAACATTAGCTAAGATTTTGGGTATATTGTATTGGATAAAGGTATTGAGGTGGATCCTAAAAAATTTAAAGCCATCATGGAGATGCCTCATCCTAAAAACATCATCCAACTTAGATAATTATAGGGAAGGTTTCAATCCATTAGAAGGTTCATCGTGCACCTGGCTAACAAAACTCACCCTTTCAACTACTTACTACACAATAATGTCTCTTTCAAGTGGGATGAGAAATGTGAAGCCACCTTCAATCAACTCAAGCAATATCTGATGACACCACCAATACTAGTACCACCAACTGAATGAAAGCCATTGATACTCTATATTGCAACAACTGAGATATCTTTGGGAGATTCATTGGCACAAGAAGATTTTACAGGAAAGGAAAGGACAATCTATTATAATAGCAAGACCTTGAATGGTTATGAGATCCACAACACCTTTATTGAGAAAGCCTGTTTGGCGATAGTATTTGCTTCCCAACAACTGAGACATTACATGTTGACTCACACCATTAAACTCATAGCTAAAATTGAGCCATTAAAGTATCTACTCAACAAAGTTGCCCTAACAGGAAGATTAGCTAAATGGGTCATGATATTGAGTGAGTTTGACATCTAGTACATGGACATAAAAGCCATCAAGGGTCAAGCTAGAAAAAATCAATTAGTTGAAGCCCCATTGCAAGACAATCATCCAATGGATATTGAATTTCCAGATGCTGATGTCCTTACAATATCTACACAACAATGGATGTTGTACTTTGATGGCTCTTATACCCAACATGGATCAGGAGTATGAATCTTGTTTATCTCACCACAAGGACATACCATTCCCAAGTCATACAGACTGATGTTTCCTTGCACCAAAAACACAGCCGAATACGAAGCATTTATCATTGGAATCAAAGTAGCAGTCGAGTGGAAGATCACAAAGTTGCATGTCTATGGCGATTCACTACTAGTCATTAATTAGGTGAATGATGATTACCAAAAAAAAGATGACAAGTTGATACCATATAAAAGAATGGTTGATGACTTCAAAAATTACTTTGTGGAGATAAAATTTGAGAAAATTCCTAGAGGCGACAACAAAGCTACTGATGCCATGGCTACCATTGCTTCTCTCTTACAGATTCCTGAAAAATGAGCCCATTATGAGTTCATGGTGGAACAATTGTTCAACCCATCCTATGACAACCCTGAATCCCAAGTCATCTACCATCTAGCTGAGGTTGACACTTCTACCTATGGGAAAATCTACACTTATCTGAAAGACAATACCCTCCCACCCGATTTATCCCGGAACCAAAAATGAAATTTCATCATTGGAACAAGCATCTCGACACACCCTAGTAGCTGAAGTGCTTTATTGTCGAGGTATTGATGGTACTCTCTTTTGGTGTCTAGAATACAATGAAGTTGAAACTGCTTTACATGAGGTCCATGATGGTATCTGTGGCACACATTCAAGTGGCCTAACTTTAGCTAAGAAACTCCTACATTTGGGGTATTATTGGCCAAATATGGAGAAGGATTCATTCCAATATGTCAAAAGGTGCACAAAATTTCCAATCCATGGAAACTTGATACATGCACCAGCACAAGAGTTGCAACCTTTCGCATCAACCTGGCCTTTTTGTTAGTGGGGATTGGACCTCATGGGAAAGATTCATCCATCTTCATCCAATAGACACAATTTTATCATCACACCCACATAATACTTCACAAAGTGGATTGAAGTGGTTCCCCTAACCACCACCACAGGAAAGCAAATCTCATCATTCATCCTAAATTATATCATCTGTCGATATGGCATCCCTCAATCCATTATCACAGACAACAAAAAGACCCTTCAAAAATTAGGATTTCCAAGAACTTTGTGAGAGGTTTCACATACAACATCAATTTTCTACACCATACTATCCCCAAGGAAATGGTCAAACAGAGGCCTCAAACAAGACTATCCTGAAAATATTGAAGAAAACCATCAACGAGGATGGACATGATTGGCATGTTCAACTGAACCCTACTTTATGGGCTTATAAAACTAGTATCTGCACCCCGACAGGAGCCACACCATATGCTCTAGTCTATGGATCAGAAGCCATTCTACCTATTGAGGTTGAACTACCATCAATCTATGTGTCACTAAAGGGGATCGTTGAAGATGAGGATTACAAAGTGTCTAGGTTACATGAATTGGAACTGTAGGATGAACATAGTTAGCATGTCATGGATCACTTGAAAGCATATTAGCAGAGGATATCTAGAATTTACAACCACATAGTGAAGCCTAGAACATTTCAGGTGGGTGACTTAGTCTTGAAAGAAAATCCCCGCAACCAACAAGATCGAGAGAAGGGGAAATTTGAACCCAACTGGCTAGGTCCCTTTGTCATTGCATTAGTCTTTAGATTAGGAGCATATTAGTTGTCCACACCAAAAGGGGATTTGTTTGATGAAGCCCTCAATAGCTTGCATCTCAATAAATTCTACACCTAAATCATCTAGTGCATCAGAAAGAGTCCTGAAAAAATACAAAAACATCAAAAAATGTCCTGAAAAAATGGTTACCTTGATGAAAACCTAGCAAACAGGTGTCTTGGTGACATCAAAAAAATAAAAAAAGATCAAAAATCCAAAAAAAGCAAAAAAAGCAAAAATACAAAAAAGGTAAAGAAATCAAAAAATCAAAAAAATTATAAAATTTGAAAAAGTGCAATAAAAGCAAGTAGTGAAAACTTGGAAATAGGTGCTATTTGTGATAGGATAGCTTTTCCATCTATTTGAGCATGCCGACCATTCACTTTCACCATCATTCTTCCTATCATCATAAAGCTTCATGTACATATCCTGGCATTGTAGTCGTGTCTCACCCTAGACTGGGGGAAAAATCTTGAACTCACTAGGGGCAATAAACTTTGAGCTTAAACCAACAAAAAAATAGTAGTAGTACAACACAACCCAAAACAATGATCATAGTGCAACTCAACATTGAACATCAATCACACAAACATGAACACATCAACCATCCAAATCAAATAGCTAAATCAATCCAATCAAAGCACACTTCAAATTGGATGATGTTCTTTTGAATCAGGGCTTTATCACTGTGGCATGAATGTTCAACTATTTAACTTAGATTGTTGTTATCATATCTCTGGAGCACCTCGATGACGTATTGAACTATAGTCCAGCCAGGAAGGAGTATGATTTTTTTTTATCTGTTGTCTGTGAGTTGATCATTACTACTATGCAAATTGTCGCGAGACGTGCTCTACAAAGTATCACTAATGACATTCCAAATTTGCATAGGAAAACGGTTAACTCTTGTCTGTTTACGCAAGCAATAGGGTCAAACCACAATAGTGGTTTACACATTTTATGAGGAAGGAAATTTTATTTTTTTTCCTTTCCCCAAACTCAATGGGTTTGGTCGAACTCAATGGTTCGACCGAACCACATTATATGTTCGACCAAACATATATGTTCGATCGAACCATTGGTTCGACTGAACCCCCAAACCCTAAACAATAATAATAATATTTTAAGGGGTTCGGTTGAACATGGGTTTGACCGAACCCCCTCAAATAAGACATAAAAAAAAAACATGAAATTGTCACTGTCATTTTCGACTGTCATTTTTGCTTTTTACCAGTTGCTTTCCCTATGCTTGTGCGTGTGGCGAATGAAGAACATGATCTGCAAACAAATTCATCTCTTCAGCGAATGCAAACTCAACTTCGTCTCTCCAAAGTTCATCAACCCAACTTGCATATCGAGCACCGGGTTTGTCAAATTCGAATTTTGTAGAGTTTAAAATGCATTTGTTTGTTAAATTTCGAAACCCTAAATGTGAAAATTTCCAAATTTGTTGAATTGAAACTACATTTTTTTGAAAGTTTCTAAATCCTTTTCAACATACACTATTTCTACGATACATTTCCACTCTGTCAAAAAATTAACATGCCCTGTCTATGCTTCCACATTTTGCATACATTTCTACCAGGGCACCTCCAATTTATTTGAGGCATTATATCAAACAGTTCATTAAAAAATTTATTTGAGGCATTATATCAAATAGGTCATGGTAATTTTTGATGGAGTATGATAGAAATAGTGTTTCCATTGTATGCACCCTATATCAAACAATTCATTAACAAATTTATTTGAGGCATTATATCAAACAGTTCATGGTAATTTTTGATGGAGTATGATAGAAATAGTGTTTCCATTGTATTCACCCTATATCAAACAGTTCATTAACAAATTTATTTGAGGAATTATATAAAAAACACTATTGGAAATTTATTTGAGGCATTATATCAAACAGTTCATTAAAAAATTTTTATTTGAGAAATTATATCGAACAGTTCATGATATAAACTTTAGGGTGCATACAATGGAAACTTGGATAAAATTCTTCATATTTTTCCTTTGAGTCTTATGACATTACTCCAAAAATGGTTGGTGAACTAAATGTATGAATCGAAGAATAAATTTAGAGGAAAGAAACTAGATTGTTTGAATGAAATGTATAATAAAATAGTTCTATTAGGGATTAGAAGGAATGAAGGTATTAAATTTTCTAGTATTAGGAAAATATAAAAATATGTCCACTTTACTATATATATATATATATATATATATTTAAAACTATTCTTCATATATCCATGTTAAAACTATTAAAAATTAAATTACATAAATCAATTTTAAATTTGTACAAAGAAATAAATGACTTTGACTAAGAGCGAATATTTAAAATATAGCTATCCTCTTTGCAAAATCCAATTTGATTTGAGATATTTATGGACAAAAAATATGGATGAGCATGAGGTAAGTAAGAAAGAATAACCTTAATTTATATCTTCCCTCATCAAATAATTTCACGTTTAAAGAGTTTCTTAAGGCATATCCAATTATGAAAAACTATTATATACTTGTTATAACTATATTAAAGTATATCATGAATAAATTGAAAGGATAAAGAGTAAATCACTAAAAACACATACATAAATCATAGAAGTAAATTGATTAATATAAGGAGATTCAAGTGGTTGGATAATTTTTTCCAAAGAGTGGAAGAGGTTAAGAAGGAACCATCAAATAAATATAATATTTTAAATAATTTAAAGAAAAATACATTTCTCCCTGCTCTAAATTGAAATGGTATTCCTTCTAAGATGATAATAATTAAAAAAGAAGAAAATAATCATTATGAAGATCAAGTACCATTGATAAGTTTTAAGAGATCAAATAAAATATTCAACAACAAAAGAAAAAAGAGAAAATAGTTAATGCTAAAGAAACAACTACAACCAAGCTACTATGTTATAAATTCTCCTCTTATGTAGTCTTCATTTCCCTATAAGTTGTGGCCTCCTTGTACAAATTAGCTATTGATCATCATAGTGAAACAAATTTAACATTTTGAAATGGTTAAACATTATTATTATTTTTATTTGTATAAGTATAATTATTATGGGTTCATTTCTCCTCTCCTACTCTTCCTAATAAGGTTCTATTTTACAAGCCTCATATAAATGTTAGGGTTCTAACTTCTAAAAATTGAATAGTGTCAACTTAATCTCATTAGACAATGCTCCCCTAGTATTAATGGGGACAACTTTTTATCTATCAAACTTGGCTATGTTTACATTGAATAAGAATTTGATACCTTTATCCTGATACTTGAACTAAGATATCTTGGCTCTAATTTTAGTCATTTTATCTAAAAATTATTGGTGACATATCCATTCGTGTTTAGTTTTAATCATTTATTATTGTAATTAATTATTACAAGGAGATTCTTGAAGCTTGTATTCCATCCCCACCATTTTATTCTAAATATTTGATATTTTCTTTCAACTTAAAGTCTAAATTTTATCCTTAATGCTATACATATTTTTCTAGGATAACACATATTCATTATATTTCACTAAATGTGTTCAGGCATAGAAGAAAAACCTTCAATATATCTTTAAGATAACTTTGATACCATCAAGATAATCCCACCTTTCATTGCATTAATATCAAGGTTAACTAACCCTTCCTCTTTACATGCTTTTCAATTAGAGTATCCTCTAGTAAAAATAGAAACATTAATATTGTGGTTATCAAAGAGTGTCTAGGGATGCACACATCACTATTATTAATAAATTATAAGATTGTAAGAAATGTTTATGGAAGAAATAACTATCTAATAGAGAATATAATGTATTAGTACATATCTAACTATTACATATTTTAAATAAAGCCCCTTTAAAATCTATCTTATTTCCATTTAATGAGTCAACTAGGTTCAAAATTATTTTCATCTTATTCCCCCAAAATTCATCACCTTTACAACAAAACTTGATTTCATCTAATTTATCTTATTTATTCTCAAATCATATTAAAATCACCACCTTAAACTCCTAAAATATTTGTTGCTTTTATTTTATTTTATCTTCATTTAGAAAGAGTGTAGAAGGGTTAGAACCAACACAAAGTTTCTTTCAAAATAACTAGAAGATTTTATTCATTGCCTTTCTTGTTGCTTTTAGGATTAGTGTTATGAATTTTGTGCCTTCATTCTTAAAAATTCTTATATCAACTCATTTAGCATTTCCATGATCTTTTTATATGGGAAAGGTCAACATACAATGAGGTAGACACTTTCCATTTTTTTTATTCCTTAATTAGTTCTTTCTAGGGAAACTTTTAGTCTTTTAGAACACCTTACAAAAATATGATAAATGTGTGATTATTTTTCTTTCCACTCTATAAATTTTTGATGTGCTTGGATATATAATTGAGATGATTCACTCATAATGTACAATGATAAAAATTTAGTATATATGAAAGAAATATTTTTAAGACATCAAACTACCATTCTACATAACTCTCACATGGAAATAAGAATATTATTTTATTTTAACTAAAGAAATTTTGTGTACTCTATCTTGAAAATTACTAATTAATTTTGAATTATATACTTATAATTTAAAATAAGAGCATCCTTTGTAACATGGAATAGATAGGTTAATTTTAATGAAATAAAATATATTTTTATATTAAGAAAAATTTACAAATATATGGAACTCATACATTGAGAAATTGACTAAGATGTAACTCTATATGAGAATTAAGATGCTTGAATAATTTATATACCTTCTTTCAATAATTAACATTAGAAACTAATACTTGGCTCATATTGTATACCCACCTCCCAATGGTCTTGGAATGGATGCATTTAGATGGAGAAGGATTTCAAAAGGCTCATGGTACTTGTGGACCCCTCAAAGGCATGATATATAACACATGAACTTTATTTATGAAATTTGGTCTTTTGTTGTTGGCTTCTAGTATGAATGTTATCTATAAGGTGGAATTCTTAGTTGAGACTCAATCTTCCATTGTTGGTTTCTAGTGTGATTATACAATATGCTCGCCAAACTGTATTAATTTCTAATGTTAATTATTCAAAGAAGGTTTTGTTTCATAAGAAGAGGCCTATGTTCACATATTCCAAGGCATGTTATTATCCACAGTGCATGAAACTTCTTCACATCTCTACCAAGTTCTAAACAGATACAGATCTGCCATTTCCATGGAGGAGATTCATGATTTAAAAAGAAAATATCATGCCATTTCTTTCTTGAGAAGTCATGTTTTCATTCATGATTTGCAACTTCCATCTTCATCCAAAAAGAATTTTTGTTATCGTTATGTGCCTGATATGAAAACAAAACAAAAACTTCATTTGAGCATGATCGCCAACACAAAGGTAAACAAGTGGAAACAAAAGAAACCTCGGTTAATGGCTTTCAGCATGTTGGTGGAAAATCTGCATCTTTTTGAAAGTGGCTTCCAAGCTTATTAGTCTTATGTTTAGTAAGGTTTTGTAATCTCCACTGTGTTATGTATTCGGGTCACGGGTATATCTAGTATGATGTCTTCTTTTGGGTATTTTGGGTGCATAAGAGAATGTGCATATGTATTGATGTATTCAACCAATGTGCTTTTGTAACATTGTAATCAGACAATTGGTCATTTGTACTAGGACCTCACTGGTCTTTTTGATATTTTGTAAAATTTGTCACTCAGACTGCAACTGGGGGTTTTCTTGCTAGTTCTTTCCCGCCAGTATGTCTGCCTAAACTAGCTATATGTAAAATATTATATATAAATAAAATTATAAGTGGTCTCCCACTTTTGCTTAAAAACAAAGTTCTTGTAAATGTCCACATCTTTTTCCTTGACACAGTTGCTATTTCTTAAAATATTTCTTATGATTTTTCATAATGTTGGTCAATACTTTACTGTAAATATTCTATAGTCATGCTCTCAAATGTCATAAGAATATGTCATAAGAGGGTTTCATTTTATAAAGCTATAATAATATTATATGCATTTAGAACATCTTAGACACCTCCCTTGAAGCATTCAACAAATGACAAATAACTACCAACACAAAGTGAGATGTCTCATTTCCTAATATGAGGACAAAATAATAAATCAAAATATTAGGATGCAAGGTTGACCCACCTTTCCCAATACTTGGATAAGTTTATCATCTATTGAGGAGTGGATCCCAACAACAATTGTGCTTAGTGCTTACAGTTACTAATCCAAGGAATACCTATTCATTTTTTCTTTATTGTATTCCTAATGACTCCTCATCTCAAGTTAAATTGTGGGAATGGATTTTTATGCCCTCCCTATGACTAAATGGCTACAAGGAGGTGAATATGATATGGTGGAAAAACCAAGATACAAGTTGGTTTATTTCTCATAAACTCTCTAAAAAATAATTGAATTCCTACATCCTAACTAGAAATACCATGAGGGGTTTAGATCCCATTTTAGACAAAAAATATTCTTATATTGATCACTAGTTCACTTGGACCAACT
>VDFB02000013.1:173050254-173073767 GCA_007258455.2 Sequoia sempervirens | reverse complement strand
ATGATGCTATCAAAGATTCTTGAACTTAAGAATTTTCCATGGAATAAATATGTACATATAATTGTAATTTGGGCAAAATAATTTTAAAAAAATTCACTACGTTTCAAATAAGGATTGAAAGCATGTATATGGGTTTACATGCAACCAAAAAAAGTGAGAGATGATGCTATCAAAGATTCTTGAACTTAAGAATTTTCCATGGAACAAATATGTACATATAATTGCAATTTACACAAAATGATTTACTACTATGTACAAGTTACTATAAGTTCTCATTTGAACATGTATAGGGTTACAAGTGAACTTGAAAACCATGGATATAATTTAAGTCAAATATTTTGGTTCAGCTCGCTCTTCAATAACATGTAGAATTTTGATGATCATCACCATCTAGCCTCCATTTTCTTCTCACACGGCATGTGGAACTCCGCATGAAGATGTAGAGTGGTAGCAATTATTAAGGACTATATTGGATATACCTTGTTATCGTAGGTTGATAGCTCAAACAAAAATGAATCTATGTTGAACAACTTTGACTTGTTTTAGATATGTCCCTTGTACTACAACGTAACCCTGCGATGGTAAACAGAACCCAAGGTAAGACATATGAACATGTGCAACATTTTTGTGCTCAAGGTTTGTACAATATATATTTAATGTTTATAATGTAATGTGCATAGGTGAATACAATGTATATAAAATTTTAAATTCAAACTCACCTGTGGGAAATGACATTCCATCACTTGTTTCAGGTTTTGTTATCTTATTCCTCTCTTTTGTGAAATGCAATAAATAATAGATAACACCTTTGATGTTTCCAGGCTCTACTATGATTGTAAAAACATCTCCTGTACACCAAATTTACACAAAAAAATCTTAAAAAAAATTGGGAAATGTTCTAAAGATCATTAACTAGATATATATATAATATTTAAATTATTGAAAACTTACACATGTACCTTTTCTAACCAATCCTGAAATATGATCATAATCAATTGAAATCAAAGGAATGTCTTCAAATCTTTCTTCCTCGCTTTCATCATATGTTTTTGAAACAACTAGTGGCACTGTATCCCATTTACCAACATATCCAAGTTCTTGATTGTTGCATGCATAATCAGAGTTTCCCTCAATGCACTCAGTGCAAAAACAAGAGTAATCCCTTATGTCTAATATCCATCCATGGCGACTATCTGAACTCCTAACACAATGTAAAGATCTTGTTTTTTCTACCCTCTTGCATCCATGCATCGATCTTCTATCCATGCCTAGATACATATGTACAACAAAAAACTTATGTGAACAAATATGTATATATATTTTAAATTTAAGTAAATTCAAATTTTTGATTTAATGTAATTTATACATACCCGATATCTCCCAAAACACTCTATGTGGAATGTGTCGGTCTGTTCTTGAAGATGTGCCGACCACATTTGATGCAAAGTGTTTCTTGCACTATTCAACAACATCATGTGCATTGTCTAGATGATCTTCTAGATAACTCATTTGATGCTTTCTTAAAGCTCGTTTGATGCAAGCTCATGCTCCATCATGCTCACCCTTTCCATGCCCACTCTCAAAAAAACTCCAAACATGTGGTATTTTGTAGATTTTATGATATCTACAAAGTGCATAGAATGGTTGTGAAGATTTGAATTGTGTCGCACATCCATCTGACCATACAAAATGATTTTCAAATTTGACACCCTTACTTCTCAAATTCTCAAAAAATATTGTAAACCAATGTTGGACAAAAGTGTGTCATGCCTCATCATCACTAATGTAAAAGTGATTCTTTTTCTTAATGGTTCATTCTTCTTCGCTATGTACTCAACACCATCCACTTAATTTTGCATGTCGATAACACACATGAACCATATAATAGTGATCTACTTTGAAAAGTACAGACTTGGATTGAATCTCCTTTGATGTACAAAGGAGTAGGCTCTACAAGTCAACCGTCCATCGAGAACTGCTCCACGGTTATCTCTTAATGTTTGGAATTGTTGTGCTTGCCACTTAGCAAAAAAGGAATGATGCATGTATGGTCGTATCAATTTTTGAAAACCTTCCATAAATTTTCCAATGGGAATCTCCTCTTCTACATAGTTCAACCTTGTGGATTCTTTCCCAAAATTTGTTTGCAACTTTACATACTTGTACCTGTGTCAGTAAAATATGTGAATAACTAATAAACCACACTTGGTCAATGAAACATTACATCAAAGAGAATCCAAATAACTTGATCTATGAGAAATTGAAACAAATAAACTCTCTAAAAATAGTACTTACCTCTTGCAATTTACTATCTTTGTTAGGTCAGTATCCTCAATTCTTGAAGGAAATTTAGCCAAATTTCCACATGTCTCACAAATTCCTTTTTATGCAGTTTATTTGAGGTCCATTTTCATGATCACATAATATAGATTTTATGAACAAACTTGCCTGTTTAGGAGGTGCATTTTGAAACCCACGTCTTTCTTCTCCATCTTTCAAAACACCTGATAGTAGAGATCAAATTCAATATGATAACGACAACAAGTTTAAAAAAACTTGTTTATCTTCACATAATATGGCTTTAACCTTTGAAACATTGTTTTCCCAATCTTTATATGAGGATATGCATTACAAAAGTTCATATACATCTCAAATTTTGTTATGTCTAGCCAATGTTTGATATGATTTTCCTAAATACTAGGTCCAATCCTATGTCTCATAACATCTCTAGTATTTGATGATGGACGAGTCTGATCATGCCAAAATCCTGAGACCAAGTTCCTAAAAACATCTTCAATCCTGTCAAAATGGGGAGCTCTACACATAATTTCCCAATTGCCTTCTAAACTATCATCCAAAAACTCTCTTTTTCTCATATTTTATCAATGTGGTTCTACTATAACCAATTTCAATTGAAAGTGCAGACATTTATCTTTTTCTTGTTATATCTTGATGTACAATAGATGTCAACATCACCCTTCTTGTAGTGGCCTTATCCACTGATCGAGATCCTTTCCCAATGGAATCTAAACCCTTTTTAACATTTTGAACAATATCCTTTTGTAATCCCATGTGTTTCTTCTTATTTGATGTCGAATGTACACCCAAAAATTGTAATGACTCTTTGAGCTCATCACGAAGAAGTAAACGTGATAACAATTGGGTTTTTTCAAGTGTATCAAGATGATTGAAATGATGATTGATCATTCCATTTACATATTTAGTCATTGACCTCTTTCTCTTATTATAAGGCTGGTTGGCATAATATTTTAGTTTCTCCATATCCATTTCAAGTAAATGATCTAAATTTCTATGAGAAATTTGTTTCCTCACCTTCTCAACTAGTTTTATATGCTCATCCATACCAGTAGGAGGAAGTGATCCCGACCTCTCTCCAAAATGCATTTTTTGAACTTGTGCCTCCTCCCTATCTTCAAGGACCATTCATTCTTGAGCGGATTCATTTGATCCAATGTCTAGATTTGGCTCGACTTGAGCATGAAAACTTCCTGCTTGTTGAGCCCTTCCTACATGTCATAAAATATTTTGCAAAGAAAAGTGTGAGATGATGTTATATAAGTGAAGTTTATGTATGTAAGCAAACAAAATGATAAAACATGATGCTATAAGTGAGAGAATTTTGTGCTAGTTTTCTATGCTCATCCATACCAGTAGAATGAAGTGATCTTGACCCCTCTCCAACAAGCATTGTTTGAACTTGGGTCTCCTCCCTAACTTCAAGGTCCATGTGTTCTTCAATGGATTCGTTTGATCCAATATCTAGATTTGGCTCGACTCCAGCTTGAGGAATCCCTAGAGCATAAAACATAAAAATAATTTGAGAACATTGAAGTGATGAAAATAAAAGACCAAAGACACAAAACACAAATATTGAAACAAAAAGAATTGGCTTAAGGAATTGGAATCAAGGATCATATAAACATTGCAACTTGCATGACCAAGATGACTTGAGGACATTTAAAAGTATTTATAGTCATTCAAGTGCAATGACATGGTTAGAAACCTTCAAAACAAATGTGTGTTAACACATAATTTAAAGAATAATCTATCATATATAACTATTATTCCTTGGCATCATATAGCTTGAGTTTTGATGTATACATGTGTTAGTCTCTAGAAAACCTGACATTGCATTGGCTTTAAGTATAATTTGAGTTCTAATTTTCAAATAATTCTAGAGCTTATAATTGGGCATTTATTAAAATATTTAAAAAATATTTTTAAGGAACTATTGATCATTAGATTAAATTGAAATGGGAGTTTAGAAAAATCTTAAGCTAATTAGATGTTGCAATGTAGATTGGATAGGGGATATTGATCACCAAATATCAACATTAGAATGCTACTTCATTGTACATGAAGGTGTAGTTTCATGAATAATTAAGAAAAAATAATGGTTTCTTTCAAAGTGCAAAGTTAGAATATATAGGAATTTGCAAAGCCATAAAATAATTAATGTGGTTGAAAAAATTATGAAAATCAAAGTGGCATAGTGAGGGACACAAAATTTAAGGTTTCATTGGAGAACTAAGCATGTATTGAAGTACACTATCATTTTCTTCATGAACAAGTAAAGAGAAAATTGTGTAGATGCAATACTCAACAATGATAATGTGATGACAAAAACATTGAACAAAGGCATTGGTAAAAGATAAGTGTAAGATTTGTAGGGAAGGATTTAATGTAAAATATTTTAGTTTAAGAGTACATTTTAAGTTGGGGTATTGTAAGTTGAAAAATGGTCATACATTAAACATTTCTAATTTTAATAAGAAATCCAATGCAAAATGTATGCACATACAAATTTATGTTTAGGTGTACTAACCAAATTATTGGGTGAAGTAATGCACAAATTATGGATTCCATCCCATCAAATGAATACTCATGTTTTTTCAAAGTAAAAGTCCTAAACACACACTTGAGAGTGAGAGAGAGAAGAAACAAGCATGTACCTTGTTTCTTTCTATGATAATTTTCCAAGTTTTGTTCATGCCTCTTATGTTCTTCTTTTGACAATTTTCATTGAGACACATTTTTTCTTTTTCTTTGTTGTCCCATTTTCTTCTTCAACTTAAAGATGACTCAAAACAAGTCCTCTACCAACTTAGTTAAATTATCCTCCAAATTTTTCCTTGATTGATAAAAATGAAAAGTTGTCGAGCTCCAATATTTTCCTCCTTGATAAATGTGCAAAAACTTATTCTCCAAAATCTGCACTCCAAGTGATATAAATGACAATTAATCTTGCAATTTGATATCCAAAATAATGAAAAATAAGCTTCTATTTATATGCATATCTAGGATGGGAAAAAAATTATTCTAGTGTACATGGAATAACTAGATCCTAGTTTAAATGAATCAAGTAGTAAACAAACAAGTTATTTCATTGTGGAGTTTGTTGTTATTTAATTCATAGGTATGCACAACATATCTAGTAATTTTAGAATTTTGTTAAAGTGTCAAAAATGTATATTAGAGGTATAATTTGAATTGAATTTTCTTAATTATATTTGAATTGAATTTCAAGTTATTTGTCAAAAATGCCTAATAGAGGTATAATTTGAATTAAATTTTCTTCATTATATTTGAATTGAATTTCAAGTTACTTGTCAAAAGCGTATAATAGAGGTATAATTTGAATTGAATTTTCTTAATTATATTTGAATTGAATTTGAAGTTACTTGTCAAAAAAATTATATCTTGTTCTCAACTCAATGGTTCATGTTGCTTAAGTCATTTTAAAAAAAAAAATATTGTGATCAACATGAATGAACTTAATTATAAAGTGGCATTGATTTCCCTAAAATTCTACTAGAGATCAAATGTATATTGAATAGAAGGAAATGTAAGTTGTAAGAGATCATAAAATAAGAAAACATGTATGTATAATGAATATTTAAAGCAAATGCATACATATATTATGTGTAAACATGGTTAAACCATAAGCAAACACATGTACATACATGTAAAGGGATTCAATACATATAAACATAACACATATTATAAGAAAAGAGATAAATGTATGTGTATATCATATTAGAAAATATATGTACATATCATATAAGAAAAATGTAAATTAAAGATCATCAAATGTCGAATACTAAAGATCAACAAATAAGAAAATGTATGTATATCATATAAGCAAATGTAAGTTAGAGATCATCAAATCTCAAATACTAAAGATCATCATGTATAAGCAAATGCATGTGGTAAAGATCAAAAATCTAGTGTGCATGGCCTAATATGAATGTCTACTCCTAGTCGAATGGCCATCTGAATGAGAACGGTCCTGCTCTGATGGATGTGTTGAGCCCTACAAATAAAATTGTGTACAAGATGTGTTAAATACATATAATTTATATTAAATAAATTTTATGAAAGTTATTTTTAAATGAACTTGTATTTTAAAATATCAATCTAGATCTATGCATACATAAATATTGCATGTACATATACACGTGTGATTATATAAAAATGAAAAACTCACATGTCCACTGGTAGCAAATTCATCCACAGAGTCACATTGATCATGCACACGATCTAGACCAAGGCTAGGAGTGATATGAGGTATGTCCACCTATAACAATATATATACATATATATATCGACTTACATGAATATCTAGTTAAAAAAATAATAATAATGAAAAAAGAATTGAAACATGCACATGCACACATACATGAATATCATCTGATATCAGATGACCTAAGTCCTCTGAAATAGTCACCTCCACCATATCCACCAAACGGTCAAGCGACGAATCAACATATGCATCCATCTGATCTATCCCATGTCATGCCAAAAATGATGAATGTAGAGGACTATGAAGGTGAGATGGCATTGGCGATGATGAACCAGAACCAATCAACATATCAATAAAACTCATAGTCTGTATAGTTGTCGAATGAACTGTAGGTGGATCCTGATGCGCACTAGTGCTTGGTTGAGAGTGATGGGATCCTGGAATTGAACAACCTCTGCATCTCAAATGATCTCTAACATGCTCTATACTGATCCCATTGTCTAATGCAATGTTGGCATATGCCTCCAATAGGTCCTCAGCCAAACAATGCAGAGTCATGCATGACATATCTCCTGTAAGTGCATCAAGTTGTGTAGGAGTAGGGATGCTGACCACTATAAAAGGATCCATGGTGGTCCACTGTGCTGAAAATGGTGTGGATCGGGAATGTATGGACATCAAATACTGACCTACACGATCATTAGATATCCTAATGGTGGCAACCGCAATGTCACCTATAGTGTCAATTGCTTCCTTTTGGGAAGCAACGACAACCTCATTTGCTATGGGGGCTAGAGCTAGGGTGAGAGAAGGAGACCTCTCACCAACCAATACCCTAAACACTGGGGGTGGTCTATCTGCTTGACAATAGGCGGGCCTATCAGCAATCCTGCCACGCCCTTGACCAACATATGGTGGGATGTCTAGGTAGTTAACTTTGAGGCCCAAATGGACCTCAGCATACAATTGTTGAACAAAATACAATGGAATCTAGTCATTGTTTTGGTATAGACCATGTGTTGTGAGAAATCGTGGGTAGATCAATGAGGTCATAGCATGATCGACACATCTAGTGACCTGGTATCCCCTAACCTTACACACATTTTGATAAAATGGAAAACAAGTGGCTTTTATCATTTCTTTGGTGACACTATTCTATATTTGTTTAAGGGGAATGTCACCATGTACTTCTTCCCACATGTGGGAAAGAATAGTAGTCACTCTATCTGAGGAATATGCAGTAGTCCTCTCAAGTTTATCTTTTAGTTTTTCTAGACTATGCAATATTAACATGCATGGTTCACTATATATCCCCGGGTTTGCACCCTGTGCTAATGAATCTCTCAATTTTTTAATCTCATTACTAGTATTCGCAAACAAAGAATCTAGTGCAGGTGGAACATGATCTGCATTTTCCATGTTATATATATATATATATATGCAGTACACCTAAAAGAGCAATGAGACTTTGGTAAATAATATATCTAGATAAAGAGAATACAAATCTAAAATAGTTGTAATAATTCATCTACTCATGAATAATATTTTCATACCATTAACAATTTAAAAAGAATTGGAAGACAACTATAATCTATAACATAGCATCCTTAAATGGTTCAAATTTTAAATGAAATGATGAAAGAAAGAATAAGAATACAAAGATTAGTATAAAATTATTTGAAAATAATTGGGGATAAAAATATTTAATCTAATAGTTGTTAACATAAATGAACTTCAAAATAGGATTATGTAAGTGAAAAAAAAATTCTATTTCCTTCATTGAACCTAAATTTATCTAGTTAAGATATGTCTAAAATTAAGAATTCACACTAGAATATCAATATTCCATGTAAGAATCTCATAAAGAGGGTGAATTTAATGGAAGATAATATAAAATCCTCCATATGAGGATGAATTTTATCATTACAATATGAGTGAATCATCTCAATTATATAGCCAAGAACATCAAAAAATTATAGATTGGAAAGCAAAATAATCGGACATTTATCATATTTTTATATGTATAAAGTTTAGATACCATCAAACTATTTAAACTTATAGATTGCATAAAGCTATAAATTGAATCATTAAAACTAATTTATTAAGAATCAAATCTAATAAAGTTTGACTTCATATTGCATACTTGTTATAAATATCTCACTAATCCAACCATACATTTTATATATGTTAAAAAATATATAATTGTTATGCCCATAATTTTTCACTATATCTTGACGTGGATCTCCTTCAACTAGATCAATTAAAAATTATTTGTAATGTTGGAGGAAAATGGATTTAATATCATTAGAGTTGTCATGGAACTACCTCTCTTGATCAATGATAGATATTATCCACTCTCGAGAATGTAAATATGTTCGAGATAACTAAAAAATAATTTGTATCCCTTATATCCTTTCATCCAATGTAGCCTATCTCTTAATTGAGATCCTCTACCACAATTAAGTTCAAATCTTCTAAGTTTTATTTCAACGGAAGCAACCACTCATTGTAAAAAAGTTATTAGTAGGTGCTAAAGCCAAAAAAAGTTTTTCTTTTCTATTCGGATCCATATTTTTTTTCCATTCTAGATCTCTTTCTAGGCATATTCTTATTGTAAGATCATAGTAAGGTAGTGCAATAGATTTAATCGCATCATTCCACAATTGTATCCACTTACTATTTTGATGAGGTCTAGGAACATCAACCAAAGGGATATTAGGGAAGCAAGGTGATCAATTTGATTCAGGTGGGAAGTGTTGAGCTTGAAGGATAGATTATTAGGTATGAGGAATAAGAAGTTTGAAAAGTTTAAAGAATTGGGAGGTGATATGTGAGATAGGTTTAATAGAATCTATTTAAATAAGGGTGTTTTGTGGAGAGGGGACAATGGAAAGAGAAATAACTAAGTTTTAATCTATCAATACAACTAAGTTTCCCTTAGTTCACCATCTCTTTAGTTGGTCCAAGTGAACTAGTGATCAGTATAAGAATATTTTTTTTCTAAAATGGGATCTAAACCCCTCATGGTATTTCTAGTTAGGATGTAGGAATTCAATTATTTTTTAGAGAGCTTATGAGAACTAAACCAACTTGTATCTTGGTTTTTTCCACCATATCATATTCACCTCGTTGTAGCCATTTAGTCATAGGGAGGGCATAAAAATCCATTCCCACAATTTAACTTGAGATGAGGAGTCATTAGGAATACAATAAAGAAAAAATGAATAGGTATTCCTTGGATTAGTAACTGTAAGCACTAAGCACAAATGTTGTTGGGATCCACTCCTCAATAGATGATAAACTTAGCCAATTATTGGGAAAGGTGGATCAACCTTGCATCCTAATATTTTGATTTATTATTTTGTCCTCATATTAGGAAATGAGGCATCTCACTTTGTGTTGGTAGTTATTTGTCATTTGTTGAATGCTTCAAGGGAGGTGTCTAAGATGTTCTAAATGCATATAATATTATTATAGCTTTATAAAATGAAACCCTCTTATGACATATTCTTATGACATTTAAGAGCATGACAATAGAATATTCACAGTAAAGTATTGACCAACATTATGAAAAATCATAAGAAATATTTTAAGAAATAGCAATTGTGTCAAGGAAAAAGATGTGGACATTTACAAGAACTTTGTTTTTAAGAAAAAGTGGGAGACCACTTATAATTTTATTTATATATAATATTTTACATATAGCTGGTTTAGGGAGACATACTAGCGGGAAAGAACCAACAAGAAAACCCCTAGTTGCAGTCTGAGTGACAAATTTTACAAAATATCAAAAAGACCAGTGAGGTCCTAGTACAAATGACCAATTGTCTAATTACAATGTTACAAAAGCACATTGGTTGAATACATCAGTACATATGCACATTCTCTTATGCACCCAAAATACCCAAAAGAAGACATCATACTAGATATACCCATGACCCGAATACATAACACAGTGGAGATTACAAAACCTTACTAAACATAAGACTGATAAGCTAGGAAGCCACTTTCAAAAAGGTACAAATTTTCCACCAACATGTTGAAAGCCATTAATCGAGATTTCTTTTGTTTCCACTCGTTTACCTTTGTGTTGGCGATCATGCTCAAATGAAGTTTTTGATTTGTTTTAATATCAAGCATATAACGATAACAAAAATTCTTTTTGGATGAAAATGGAAGTTGCAAATCATGAATGAAAACATGACTTCTCAAGAAAGAAATGGCATGATATTTTCTTTTTAAATCATCAATCTCCTCCATGGAAATGGTAGATCTATATCTGTTTAGAACTTGGTAGAGATGTGAAGAAGTTTCATGCATTGTGGATAATAACATGCCTTGGAATATGTGAACATAGGCCTCTTCTTATGAAACAAAACATTCTTTGAATAATTAACATTAGAAATTAATACAGTTTGGCGAGCATATTGTATAATCACACTAGAAACCAACAATGGAAGATTGAGTCTCAACTAAGAATTCCACCTTATAGATAACATTCATACTAGAAGCGAACAACAAAAGACCAAATTTCATTTAAATAAAGTTCATGTGTTATATATCATGCCTTTGAGGGGTCCATAAGTACCATGAGCCTTTTGAAATCCTTCTCCATCTAAATGCATCCATTCCAAGACCATTGGGAGGTGGGTACACAATAAATTAATTGCGTTAATTATTGAAGGTATATAAATTATTGAGCATCTTAATTCTCATGCAGAGTTACATCTTAGTCAATTTCTCAATGTATGAGTTCCATATATTTGTAAATTTTTCTTAATATAAAAACATATTTTATTTCATTAAAATTAACCTATCTATTCCATGTTACAAAGGATGCTCTTATTTTAAATTATAAGTATATAATTCAAAATTAATTAGTAATTTTCAAGATAGAGTACACACAATTTCTTTAGTTAAAATAAAATAATATTCTTATTTCCATGTGAGAGTTATGTAGAATGGTAGTTTGATGTCTCAAAAATATTTCTTTCATATATACTAAATTTTTATCATTGTACATTATGAGTGAATCATCTCAATTATATATCCAAGCACATCAAAAATTTATAGAGTGGAAAGAAAAATAATCACACATTTATCATATTTTTGTAAGGTGTTCGAAAAGACTAAAAGTTTCCCTAGAAAGAACTAATTAAGGAATAAAAAAAATGGAAAGTGTCTACCTCATTGTATGTTGACCTTTCCCATATAAAAAGATCATGGAAATGCTAAATGAGTTGATATAAGAATTTTTAAGAATGAAGGCACAAAATTCATAACACTAATCCTAAAAGCAACAAGAAAGGCAATGAATAAAATCTTCCTAGTTATTTTGAAAGAAACTTTAAAAGGTTCTAAATCCCCTTCACACCCTTTCTAAATGAAGATAAAATAAATAAGTTACCAAATATTTCTTAGAGTTTAAGGTGGTGATTTTAATATGATTTGAGAATAAATAAGATAAATTAGATGAAATCAAGTTTTGTTGTAAAGGTGATGAATTTTGGGGGAATAAGATGAAAATAATTTTGAACCTAGTTGACTCATTAAATGGCAATAAGATAGATTTTAAAGGGGCATTATTTAAAATATGTAATAGTTAGATATGTACTAATACATTATATTCTCTATTAGATAGTTACTTCTTCCATAAAAATTTCTTACAATCTTATAATTTATTAATAATAGTGATGTGTGCATCCCTAGACACTCTTTGATAACCACACTATTAATGTTTCTATTTTTACTAGAGGATACTCTAATTGAAAAGCATGTAAAGAGGAAGGGTTAGTTAACCTTGATATTAATGCAATGAAAGGTGGGATTATCTTGATGGTATCAAAGTTATCTTAAAGATATATTGAAGGTTTTTCTTCTATGCCTAAACACATTTAGTGAAATATAATGAATATGTGTTATCCTAGAAAAATATGTATAGCATTAAGGATAAATTTTAGACTTTAAGTTGAAAGAAAATGTCAAATATTTAGAATAAAAATGGTGGGGATGGAATACAAGCTTCAAGAATCTCCTTGTAATAATTAATTGTGATAATAAATGATTAAAACTAAACACGAATGGATATGTCACCAATAATTTTTAGATAAAATGACTAAAATTAGAGCCAAGATATCTTAGTTCAAGTATCAGGATAAAGGTATCAAATTCTTATTCAATGTAAACATAGCCAAGTTTGATAGATAAAAAGTTGTCCCCATTAATACTAGGGGAGCATTGTCTAATGAGATTAAGTTGACACTATTCAATTTTTAGAAGTTAGAACCCTAACATTTATATGAGGCTTGTAAAATATAACCTTATTAGGAAGAGTAGGAGACGAGAAATGAACCCATAATAATTATACTTATACAAATAAAAATAATAATAATGTTAACCATTTCAAAATGTTAAATTTGTTTCACTATGATGATCAATAGCTAATTTTTACAAGGAGGCCACAACTTATAGGGAAATGAAGACTACATAAGAGGAGAATTTATAACATAGTAGCTTGGTTGTAATTGTTTCTTTAGCATTAACTATTTTCTCTTTTTTCTTTTATTGTTGAATATTTTATTTGATCTCTTAAAACTTATCAATGGTACTTGATCTTCATAATGATTATTTTCTTCTTTTTCAATTATTATCATCTTAGAAGGAATACCATTTCAATTTAGAGCAGGGAGAAATGTATTTTTCTTTTAAATTATTTAAAATATTATATTTATTTGATGGTTCCTTCTTAACCTCTTCCACTCTTTGCAAAAAATTATCCAACCACTTGAATCTCCTTATATTAATTAATTTACTTCTATGATTTATGTATGTGTTTTTAGTGATTTACTCTTTATCCTTTCAACTTATTCATGATATACTTTAATATAGTTATAACAAGTATATAATAGTTTTTCATAATTGGATATGCCTTAAGAAACTCTTTAAACGTGAAATTATTTGATGAGGGAAGATATAAATTAAGGTTATTCTTTCTTACTTACCTCATGCTCATCCATATTTTTTGTCCATAAATATCTCAAATCAAATTGGATTTTGCAAAGAGGATAGCTATATTTTAAATATTCTCTCTTAGTCAAATTCATTTATTTCTTTGTACAAATTTAAAATTGATTTATGTAATTTAATTTTTAATAGTTTTAACATGGATATATGAAGAATAGTTTTAAATATATATATATATATAGTAAAGTGGACATATTTTTATATTTTCCTAATACTAGAAAATTTAATAATACCTTCATTCCTTCTAATCCTAATAGAACTATTTTATTATACATTTCATTCAAACAATCTAGTTTCTTTCCTCTAAATTTATTCTTCAATTCATACATTTAGTTCACCAACCATTTTTGGAGTAATATCATAAGACTCAAAGGAAAAATATGAAGAATTTTATCCAAGTTTCCATTGTATGGACCCTAAACTTTATATCATGAACTGTTCGATATAATTTCTCAAATATTTTTTGTTTAATGAACTGTTTGATATAATGCCTCAAATAAATTTCCAATAGTGTTTTTGATGGAGTATGATAGAAATAGTGTTTTTGATATAATGCCTCAAATAAATTTCCAATAGTGTTTTTGATATAATTCCTCAAATAAATTTGTTAATGAACTATTTGATATAGGGTGCATACAATGGAAACACTATTTCTATCATACTCCATCAAAATTACCATGAACTGTTTGATATATTGCCTCAAATAAATTTGTTAATGAACTGTTTGATATAGGTTGCATACAATGGAAACACTATTTCTATCATAATCCATCAAAAATTACCATGAACTATTTGATATAATGCCTCAAATAAATTTGTTAATGAGCTATTTGATATAATGCCTCAAATAAATTGGAGGTGCCTTGGTAAAAATGTATGCAAAATGTGGAAGCACAGACAAGGCATGTTAATTTTTTGACAGAGTAGAAATGTATCATAGAAATAGTGTATGTTGAAAAGGCTTTTAGAGGTAAATTCTCAAAAAATGCAGCTTCAATTCAACAAATTTGAAAATTTTCACATTTAGGTTTTCTCAAAATTTAACAAACAAATGCATTTTAAACTCTACAAAATTTGAATCACATACCTGGTGCTTGATATGCAAGTTGCGTTGACGAACTTTGGAGAGACAAAGTCGAGTTTGAGTTCGCCAGAGAGATGAAGTCATTTGTATATCATGTTATCCGTTCGCCACATGCACAAGCATAGGGAAACCAACTGGTAAAAAGCAAAAATGACAGTCGAAAATGACAATGTTTTTTTTTTATATTTTATTTGAGGGGGTTCGGTCGAACCCATGTTCGACTGAACCCCTTTAAATATTATTATTTTAGTTTAGGGTTTGGGGGTTCAGTCAAACCATTCATATATGTTCGACCGAACATATAATGTGGTTCGGTCGAACCATTGGGTTTGACAGAACCCATTGAGTTTGGGGAAAGGAAAAAATAAATTTCTTCCTCATAAAATGTGTAAACCACTATTGTGGTTTGACCCTATTGCTTCATGCAGAATAGACAAGAGTTAACCGCTTTCCTATGCAAATTCAATGTCATTATGATACTTGTAGAGCACGCCCTCGTGACAATTTGCACAAGAGTAATGATCAACTCATAGATAGCAAAAAAAGAAAAATCGTACTCCTTCCTGGATCCTCTAGTTTGATAAGTCATCAAGGTGCTCTAGAGATATGATAACAACAATCAAAGTTCAATAGTTGAACATTCATGCCACAGTGATAAAGCCTTGATTTAGAAGGAACATCATCCATTTGAAGTGTGCTCTTGGTTTGATTGATTTGGCTATTTGATTTTGGATGGTTGATGTGTTCATGTTTGTGTGATTGATGTTCAATGTTGAGTTGCACTATGATTGTTGTTTTGGGTTGTGTTGTACTACTACTATTTGTCTATTGGTTTAAGCTCAAAGTTTACATCCCTAGAGTTCGTAGATTTTCCCCGCCCAGGGGTGAGAGAATTTAATCGCAATGCCGATATGTACATGAAGCTATATGATGATAGGGAAGAATGATGGTGAAAGTGAATGGTCGGCATGCCTCAAATAGATGGAAAAGCTAGCCTATCACAACTAGCACCTGTTGCCAAGTTTTCACTACTTGCTTTTATTGCACTTTTTCATATTTTTTGATTTGATTTTATTTGATTTTTGTATTTTTCTTTTATTTTTTGGATTTTTGATCTTTTTTTTATTTTTTGTTGTCACCAAGACACCTGTTTGCTAGGTTTTCATCAAGGTAACCATTTTTTCAGGACATTTTTTGATGTTTTTGTATTTTTTCAGGACTCTTTCTGATGCACTGGATGATTTAGGTGTAGAATTTATTGAGATGCAGGCTATTGAGGGCTTCATCAAACAAATCCCCTTTTGGTGTGGACAACTAATATGCTCCTGATCTGAAGACTAATGCAATGACAAAGGGACCTAGCCAGTTGGGTTCAAATTTCCCCTTCTCTCGATCTTGTTGGTTGCGGGGATTTTCTTTCAAGACTAAGTCACCCACTTGAAATGTTCTAGGCTTCACTATGTGGTTGTAAATTATAGATATCCTCTGCTGATATGCTTTCAAGTGATCCATTACATGTTTACGACGTTCATCCTACAGTTCCAATTCTTGTAACCTAGACACTTTGTAATCCTCATCTGCAACGATCCCCTTTAGTGACACATAGAGTGATGGTAGTTCAACCTCAATAGGTAGAATGGCTTCTGATCCATAGACTAGAGCATATGGTGTGGCTCCTGTCAGGGTGCAGATACTAGTTCTATAAGCCCATAAAGTAGGGTTCAGTTGAACATGCCAGTCGTGTCCATCCTCGTTGATGGTTTTCTTCAAGATTTTCAGGATAGTCTTGTTTGAGGCCTCTGCTTGACCATTTCCTTGGGGATAGTATGGTGTAGAAAATTGATGTTGTATGTGAAACCTCTCACAAAGTTCTTGGAAATCCTAATTTTTGAAGGGTCTTTTGTTGTCTGTGATAATGGATTGAGGGATGCCATATCGACAGATGATATAATTTAGGATGAATGATGAGATTTTCTTTCCTGTGGTGGTGGTTAGGGGAACCACTTCAATCCACTTTGTGAAGTATTATGTGGGTGTGATGATAAACTTGTGTCTATTGGATGAAGATGGATGAATCTTTCCCATGAGGTCCAATCCCCACTAACAAAAAGGCCAAGTTGATGCGAAAGGTTGCAACTCATGTGTTGGTGCATGTATCAAGTTTCCATGGATTTGAAATTTTGTGCACCTTTTGACATATTTGAATGAATCCTTCTCCATATTTGGCCAATAATACCCCAAATGTAGGAGTTTCTTAGCTAAAGTTAGGCCACTTGAATGTGTGCCACAGATACCATCATGGACCTCACATAAAGCAGTTTCAGCTTCATTGTATTCTAGACACCAAAGGAGAGTACCATCAAGACCTCGACAATAAAGCACTTCAGCTCTTAGGGTGTGTCGAGATGCTTGTTCCAAGGATGAAATTTCATTTTTGGTTCCGGGATAAATCGGGTGGGAGGGTATTGTCTTTCAGATAAGTGTAGATTTTCCCATAGGTAGAAGCGTCAACCTCAGCTAGATGGTAGATGACTTGGGATTCAGGGTTGTCATAGGATGGGTTGAACAATTGTTCCACCATGAACTCATAATGGGCTCATTTTTTAGGAATTTGTAAGAGAGAAGCATTGGTAGCCATGGCATCAGTAGCTTTGTTGTCGCCTCTAGGAATTTTCTCAAATTTTATCTCCACAAAGTAATTTTTGAAGTCATCAACCATTCTTTTATATGGCATCAACTTGTCATCTTTTGTTTGGTAATCATCATTCACCTAATTAATGACTAGTTGTGAATCACCATAGACATGCAACTTTGTGATCTTCCACTCAACTGCTACTTTGATTCCAATGATCAATGCTTCATATTCGGGTGTGTTTTTGGTGCAAGGAAACATCAATCTGTATGACTTGGGAATGGTATGTCCTTGTGGTGAGATAAACAAGATTCATACTCTTGATCCATGTTGGGTATAAGAGCCATCAAAGTACAACATCCATTGTTGTGTAGATATTGTAAGGACATCAGCATCTAGAAATTCAATATCCATTGGATGATTGTCTTGCAATGGGGCTTCAACTAGTTGATTTGTTCTAGCTTGACCCTTAATGGCTTTTCTGTCCACGTACTATCACTAATACATTTGACTGCAAAATACGACGAAACTATCTGACAAAATATGTAAAATTCGATGTTCGTCGGGTGCTTGTAAAATTTGATGTGTAATTTCCAATTTTTTTGAAAGTTTATCCCCGACGTTTGTCGAAATTTCGACAAACCTAGGGTTCGTCGAAATGTCGGCTATTATTTTCGTCGAATGTTCGACAAACATGAAAAATTAAAAAAAATCAAAATGTGGCCGACATAAAGAAAAGTGAGTTCGTGCCTGATTTATTGCGACAGTGTTTTGCTCTACTTGAGACAGTTTGTGGAGAACTAAGGACGATTTTCTTGGGAAAAATCAGAAAAAATTCAAGAAGATATCACCGGGTTGAGGTAGTCATTGTCTTTTTCGCGAGTCCGGTTGTGAAATTGATTTGTAGTTCCATGTTTGAAAATCATATTTTAAAGCAACATCTCATCAAATTTCATTTTTAGAGGTTTAGGGTTTTGAGAATTTCATGTCCAGATTTTGTTGTGTGGAATCACCATAAGATCACAACCAAGGAACAAATTCTTGTGACTGTAATTATGTGATCGATAACTCTATTGGTCATGTGGTACAGTTGTGCTATAACAAATCACAGGATGCATTCATGTGTATTAGAAGTTTAATGTGGCTATGTTGGCGATAGAAATGGAGGCACTCATATAATGTAGTTAATTCAGGTTGTATAATGTAGGGGTGTCAATAATCATCATTGATTGCATTTAGGTTGTCTCAAGTTTAACAAGGTGGGATACATGATTATAGCATGATCGAGAAGAGTGATTACCTCTTTCTGCAATAAAGAGCCTATAACTTTGGTTGATATGCAGAGTGGTCAAGTGTTATATCAATTATGTACTCCATTCAAGTACAACCCATGTTTAATGGGCTATTCTAGAGAGTGATCAAGATTTTTCTAAACCTTATGAATGTTACTTGACATATATTTGCATAATCTAAAAATTCCTTGAGGAGGCTTTTGAAGTATCGAAATGTATCCTATATAGGGTTTAGAATGATTTCTTTTAATTAAAAAATAAATAAATGATGTATTTCCACGTAATTAGATAATGTGGAGATCTCTTAAATCTTCCCTAGTACACTATCCTCTTTGGCACTGTATTCATTACTCCAGCTACTAGGTTTTTGCATGTTACATCTTTAATATCTTCATGACTGTGGCTTTTAAATAGATCTGAGTCTTTTCTTTAATCCTTTTCATGGTAACCCTTGAGTTCCATAATCCACGCTAATATATCTTTACCAAACCCATTTGTCTTAAGTTAGACTGTATAGTATGCATATAAAACAAGTCCTTCATACCTGTCATTGTTCCAAACCACCACTCACTGCCTTGCTTAAAATGTTGCCTCCATAAGCACAATAGCATGTTTTAAAATCATGGTTGCCAGTGATTGACCATTAAGCTCACCACTTTCATCATGAAGATACAATGAGATTTTTGTCTTCAAACTCAAGCATTATGGAAGATAACATTGTGAATTGTTTGTTGTGTATGATTCAATTTTCTTGCACATTTACTTCTTTACTTTAAGACTGGGTATTACGCGATGGAGTTGCAATCTCAAGCGACTCACTCACTATCGCGAAGATTCCTTTCATGAGCATCCTTCTGTAAAAATCAAACTATGCCCTATGAGCTACCTACTTTACTACGGGGGACTCGTTGTTTCATGGTATTGTAGTTCTTAAGATCCTTCAACCTTATTGACACTACTTCACAGTCTACAAAGTATTATTCACTATTTTTCCATCTTTGGTGAGTCTCAAAACACTGCTCAAACATGCAATCCACTACCTCCATTATACAATATTAATGGCTAAGAAGAAGCATTGAACCTATGATTACCACTTTTACTTCATTTGGACCGTCATTCCCTGATTGCATTTTCCTTGTCTAACACTACCAAAAGCATTTGAAAAACCCTTAAGATTGACAAAGGGGGTGGGAAACTCCCTTTGTTAAAATCTCCACTTTACTATGCGGGTTTGACCTTTATTATCTTGTCTTTGCTTAGCCTATTTTTGACATCACATCTCAAGTGATTGTCATTCTTCTTAGTAAGGTGCATTTACAAATGTCGATGCTTCCATAGTGTGCTTGTTATTGGCTACAATCTTTTAGATTGCAGATTTTGTTATTACCTACATTGTCTCAATCTTTTCACGGTATTGCAACCTCACTAATCCACTATAGTTATTGTTTATGTTTCTACGGAGGCCTAGGGTTTGTACCCTAATCATGCTCTTACCAATGCTTGTGTTGTTTTTTATTAGGGCTCTCTCAATGTTGAGGGCCCTAGGGATAAGCTCATCATAAGAAGTGACACATTGCATCTTTAACTAAAATGATAAATCCGTATTGACATTAGCAATGATGATTCTGACTCATTGCTCCATAGAAATGGGTCACTTGCTGCTGCAGCTTTCCTTCCACCTCCATTGTTGTAGGAATTTTGTGATCAAGTTCAATATTACGATTTTAGGAGTCTTAGGTTGGAAATCATAGTAAAATGAAATTTAATAAGTTTGGAATTAGCATTGTAAAGTGTTTTTTGGGGTCATTAACTTTAAAACTATCTTCTCTTTTCTGCGGGGTGGTTGCATGCAAATTTTTTGGTGTAAAATATCAGAATTATTAGACTATGTTACATGTCTATGAATAAAAATTATTTGAGTGTGAGTTTGATATTTTTTGAAGATTTAAATAGTCAAGCTTGGCAAAGAAAAATCATGTCAAATACTATTAGTCCAGAACAAAATGAAGAGATGCTTGATAGATTGTGGGCTAGAATGAAATATGTACCATTAATATTCTTTATATGAACAAATTATTTTTTGTTGTAGATTGATTGGTGAATTTTGTTACCACCATCAAATATTTTACCTCGCTCATACCGAGATTTATGTGCCATTATGAAAGATATCGGAATGGAGTATCAAGCAATAGATGCATGTCCCAATGATCATATTATATATCATAAACAACAGGAATTTGCAACATAATGCCCAGAATGTCATATCAGTAGATATCGAACAGATCAAGTAACAAAAAAGGTGCCTCGGAAGGTTCTTCGTTATATTCCCATTATTCCACGTATGCAACGATTATTTAGGTGCGAAAGCTTAGTGCAATTGATGGATTACCATGCACGGAATAGAAGTGGAGATGACATTCTTCGAATGCCTACAGATGGTTCTGCATTTAGGGACATGGAGGAAAAATGGCCACACTTTAAAGAAGAACACCTGCATTAATCTCGACTTTCATTAGGCGAGCGGTGTCAATCCATTTGGAAACTAAAGATCCTATTTTCGGTGTGGCCTATTTTTGTTATCAACAATAACATTCCTCCATGGATGTCAATAAAGGGGAGGCATAATGTTGTCCCGATGATTGTTCGGTATTTGTTTACATCAATTTTTCTTTAAATAGTAGCATCTCATTTGTCTTATTTGTTGCATAATGACTTATATTTTTTTTTCATTCAATAGTCATGTACATTAATTTATATATTACTTGATAAAAATGGTTATAATAATTATGTAATGTTTATGTTCATTCAACTAGGTAAGTACCAGGTGAAAGATATGAATGTATATATCGAGCCTCTTATCGACGAGTTACTAAAGTTATGGAATGGCGTCACTATGTATGACGTCTCCAAACCAATAGGATAAAGACAATTTCAATTCCATGTAATGCTTGTATGGTGTAATACCCCTCCTCTTACTGTTTGGATTTATTATTTTTCTATGCGTTCATTTGCTACTTGTGATTGTGATGGTACTAGTATTGTTTGGTCTGATAGTTGGTTAGTTAGACATTTGACGATGTTGTTATTCCATTAGTGGACATGATTATTTTATATGACATTATGGTTGGTGATGTTAGTTGATTTTCAGAATTATATTATGATGCAATGATTTAATGAATTATGTCATGAGATGAATTGTTAGTTTAGAAATGCTATTTATCAGTTAAATTATAATTGTTAGGATAGAGGTGATGAAGGATAGTGTAGCATCACTCTCTTGCGAGTGCTCTATTACGCTGCGATTCCTTCTCACAATGCAATGCTTCAATTTAATGCTTTGATGTTATATATATGCACATGTACACGACTTCGTTTGTATGTAGGATTTGCAGGTACAAGTCTCGATTCCACCTGCTTCGGTAGGACAGGGCGAGCACCAATAGCCCAACGGTTAAATGTTGAAACAGAGGTGACGATGAAGTCATCCCGTCCCATGATGTCAGATCGTCTCGTTGTTTGGTATTGTTCATTTTTGTGTAATTGTCATCATTTGTGTTTTGTGTTATGTGTTTTGGTCGTATTTTATTTAAGGTGGCATTTTATAAGTTATGATTTATTTTATTTAAGTGATTGAAATAATTGTTTATTTTAATGTTAGATTAAATTCTATTTAAATATGTAAATGATTTAATTATTTTTGAAAAGTCATGTGTTTCAATTAAATGATAATTAAATATTAAATGTGTCTTAATTATTTTAATCAATTATCTGGTGGAGGATGATTATTAGAATAAATTATTTAAATTAAATAAGTAATGTGATGTGCAAGTAAAGTGGTAAAAATAGAAATTAAAACAATAAAACAAATAAAAGAATGGAAAAAGTTGGAAGAGCAAATAAGAATACAGATCTGGGTAAAAAGCTTGCTTTTAAAGAATTGTTTTCTTTTATTTTTTATTTTTAGAGTTTTTGGAAGAAATGGACAATATCTTTTATTTTAATGAAGAATTTTGTAAGTCTTTCACACACATAGAGGATTAGGGATATAGAAGTTGCACAAGTCTTTAGTTATGCATTTTTGAGTCTTATGCTATAATTTGGAGGAGAGTTCTAGAACGGGACTTGGAATCTGTTACTGGTGTTGCTTTGGAGAAGTTTTCTGAACAGAGAATCAGTTCGAGTTCGAGCACGAAATTCTGTAGAGGAGATTTTGAAGCACAAACAAGGAGCTCTTCGAGGCCGTCAGAAATCAGTTTCATCAGATTCTCGAGAGCACAGGACTCCAGGTTCCACTCTTTTCTCTTAATAGTTTTAAATCTGTAAATGGAATAAAAAAAGGTGTGTTAAAATCAATCTCTGGTTGAAAAATAAAATCTTCTGTGATTTAGAATAAATTGATTTCCTTGAGATTAGAAAATAAATAAACCAATAGGCCTGCTTGAAAGGAACATTCTTGATAATGCTTTGCAAACAAACTGAAATGAAACTCTCAAATTTCGTATGAATACGCTTAATTTCTTCTGTTATTTTACTATGGAAAAAGATCAATCTTTGTATTTTTAATAGTTTTTGAAATATTATTTTTGATAATCATTAGTATGTATGATTTTTAAAATATGTGATTATTCTGTTTTGTTTTACACAGAAAATAGTAGTTCTGTATTTAAATGTATACATATATTTATTATATATATATATATATATATATATATATATATTACACACACACACACACACATATATATATATATATTTATATAAATATATCTTTTAATCTTAAATATAAAATTTGTGTGTCAAAAAAAAAGAATTTTATTTTATGGCCGACTGACATCGGCGTCCGTGCCTGCAAAGGACGGTTTTGAATTTTCACTTATTTTAAAAGAAAAAATTTATAAAATAAATTTTAATTAAAAAATAATATAAAATGAAAATTTT
>VDFB02000013.1:172987259-173050154 GCA_007258455.2 Sequoia sempervirens | reverse complement strand
ACATATATGGGGGATGGGCCTCAACACTCCTAGAGCGATACTCGGACCAGCTCCATAAAAAACTCCATCATCATTGTCTCTATGCTCCCCACCCGCTATCGCAGAAGCATGTTGATCAAGGTCTCTTGCAAGTGTACTAAGGGAACCTAATGTTGAGACCATAGCTCGATGATGTACAGGTGTGGGAATGGGAGGGCCAAGAGCAACAACAAGGGGTTTCCCATGCACGAGGCATTGGGGATCAACCCTTTCCCCTAACCTCTATTGTGGCATGCCGCCACCAACACCCTACAATGATCTAAAATAAAAATAATTGGGCTTTTGCCCCAAAACAAACTATACATATAGTTTTCTCAAAAAATACAATGGGAACTCCCAGTTAGCATGTGGGGGACTATCAAAAACCATATACCATCGATCCTAAAAATATACACTCATCTGCGGATGTATGCACCACCTCATGGATATTTTAGATTTGTTGGGTGGAATGGGTTGTTGAGTAATGGGGTCAAGAAAGTAGGGGGATAGATGTGCTTTTGTTATTTTAAGGTCTAATATTTTTTTTAAGTGAGATCGTCAAAATAAAATTGTCTCATTTGTTCTCTCTCTCGTTGATGCCTATCAAGATCAGAATTGATCATCCTGATGGCATCAACAACATTTTGCATCACAGATGCAAAACTTCTCACATGTGCCAGAATCAATGCTTGACTCTACATAGCATTCATTTGATTTTTTAAGGATGCAACTTGATCATTTATACGTGCTCTCAAGTGAGCCTCATCAGATGCGATAGGTGTTGGATGTGGCATATTAGGTGGAGGGGGAGGGGGAGGTGGATGTGGTTGTGGCTAAGGTGGTGGATTGATGATATCATCTATGTTAAAATCATCCATGATATGAGATATAAATGTGCACCTACATTAAATCATACAAAATAGGATGTGCATACATATATTAAGATCATTTATTTAATTGAAATGGGATGAGAAACATGTACATTTAAAATAAAAAATATGATGCATAATTTGCATGCATACAGATCATTAAACTAAACTATGTACATACATAAAAATTTCAAAATTTAAGAACTATATATGAAAATTTTTAATACATGCACATACATACTAAACAATAAACTTGAAACGTTTACAAAATCTCATTTTATGTCTAACACACACACACACACACATATATTACAAATTTCTAGTAGGAGAAATCATGATCTAGAAGATAGTAATAAAATATATACTATTATATATTATTCATTATAAGTTCATAAATTCCACCAAATTCATGAATACATGTCGCTAAAAATATCCATCTTTCATCAAATTCATAAATTCATAACTATTTAAGATCATTGTCTTAATTTAGAAACTATTATGGCTCTCTACTGCATCTCTTCATTTCTTTGTGTTTTCCTTTTTAGAATTGAAAGTTCTCCTCTCCTCTAGCCATTGTTGATGCTCATCTAAGATCCCATCCATAGCCCTAAAAACATCAACAAGGGTTTGCATCCTAGATACAAACATCCTCACAGGAAGTGCAACACATTCTTCATTTTGAATAATGTTGATTTGATCTTGGATGGTTCTAACATTGGCATTGATTTGTGCTTGCAAACAAGCATGTTCATTGATTTCAAGTGGTGGAGGTGGGGGGTTATGAGGTGGAGTGGGTGGAGATGGAGGTGAAGGTGGTGGAGATGGATGGTGTGGAGGTGGATTGTGAATATTATTGAATGGATCCATGTGATCTTTAAGATATGAGTGAACCTGCATTAGATTTGTAATTTCAAGATGTAAGATACATGTTTAGGAAATACCTTTAAACCATTCAATATAAATGGCTTAAATAATTGAATACAAATGATAAAATGTGTAAGCCTCATTTATGTTTAAGGCACATGTTACTTGAATGAAAATACAATTAACTATTAATATTATATAATCTTGCATGATCTTATTATTGTTAAATTTGGTTGCCTTGGGCAACTTTGATCACCAAATTTTAAGAATTTCTTTGATCCCCTTAAGAAATGTCATATTGGGACCCCTTAAGAAATCAAATTACAATTTAGGGTGACAGGATGGCTTAAGGGGATCTACGTCTAGTCAGGTCCTAGGAGAAAAAATGACACTCAAGTGAATAAAATTTGGTGAAGTTTCCCAAGGAAACCAAATTTCATTAAGAGCCTTTAAAGAGAAAATGATGGCTTTTAGGGTTTAGGGTTTAGAATTTAGAGTTTAGGGTTTAGGTAATAGGATATCTTAAGGGGATCTACATGTAGTAAGATCCTAGGACAAAATTTCATGGCATAAGGGAATGAAATTTGGTGGAGTTGCCGAAGGCAACCAAATTTCATTAAGAGCCTAAGAAAAAATGATGGCTTTAGGGTTTAGGGTTTAGAGTTTAGAGTTTAGGGTTTAGGGTAATAGGATAACTTAAGGGGATATATGTAGTAAGATCCTATGAAAAAATCACATGGCATAAGGGAATGAAATTCGGTGGATTTTCCTAAGACAACCAAATTTCACTTTAAGGTCAAGTAGGAAAAAATGAATGGTTTAGTGTTTAGGGTTTAGATTTTAGAGTTCAGGGTTTAGGGTTTATAGAACTTATGGTGAATTTTTGGTGCCCCTTGGAATATAATGAACTTGAAAGTTAGTGAAGAACATTTTCTTGTGGAATAGCTGATTGAGATCTACTCTTGTTTCAATTGACCAACCTAGATCATGAAATCTCATTCATATTATAATCTTGAATGATCTTATTATTGTTAAATTTGGTTGCCTTAGGAAAATTCACTAAATTTTAATAACTTATTTGATCCCCTTAAGAAATTTCATATTGGGACCCCTTAAGAAATTTATTTATGATTTAGGGTGATAGTATGGTTTAAGGGGATCTAGATGTCTAGTGAGGTCCAAATTTAGTCATACTGTGACCTCATTGGTTCCATCTAGCTTTGGGTTAAAAGTGTTTACCCCTCTAATAAAAAAAAGTATCATGTTAAAAATGAATCAATCTATACATATCACAAAAATAACATACATCTATCGAAACAAGTTAACATTTCCTCCTACATTAGAGGATATCAAAATAAATATGAAATATTTTAATAATTATACTTGTAATCACTTATTAATAAGTTATATCATACATAATTTTAATCACATAATAAAGGAATAAATATACATATGTAGAAGATACAAAAATAAAAAGAGGCTACTCACATGGATCTTGATCCTTCTAGGAAGTTCCTAGATTGGTGTATTTCATGTACGACTCTATGTAGGTGTTGGGACCTTCACCTCTCTCCTTGTATATTTCCAACAATCCCACTCACTCCCTCTATAGAATTATTTCCTTTGTTATTATCCAGTTGTTTTAATCTTCTAAATTAACCTCTTGTTTATAGGAGCATAATATGAATCCTCCTCCTCTCTCTATTGTAATAATAGCCTAGTTCCTCCAACCTATCATCATGTACCTCCTCCATTTCCCATGTATTGGGTGTACCCTAGCTATTAAATGGTTCCATCTAGGTCTGCTTATTGATGCATTTCTATCCTTTCACATAAATCTATATAGTATCAAAATATAGGTAATTTTATGGTTATTGAATCCCTCATAATTGCTAAAGAATCCAATATGCTTGAGGATGGGTGGATTATTATCTAGGATCACATCTTAAAAATCCTATAGAAGTCATGCTATGTGTTTCTTAATACATAGATTCCCATACAAACCTTTTTCCATGTATTATCAACTCTCCTATATAATAAACACCTTACTAGATTTAAATTTCATATGATATATACCCAAGTGTTTCCAATTGGAATTGCGATAATTATACTTTTATGGTATTCTAGATATTCATAATAGTTTTCATAAATCTACCAAATAGACCCATTCTTGACATTGAACTTACATAATTTTAGGTATGTCCAATGAAAGAAACTTTACCCATAGCACTCTCACTCGTGCTCTCCTATCTTGTGGATATAATAGAATAAAGTTTTCTTCCAATGATTTAGATCCCTAATGATAATGTCTATGTGTCATAGAGAGTGATCATCCACTCTTCATAAACTTGTAGAAACTAAAAGGGTATGTGTAGGATCATCATGGAAAAAACAGACCCTTAAGTGGCAAAAAATTAGAAAAATCAAAGTTAGGCAACCTGACGTAAAAATTTGAATAAGTTATCTATATTATTTTAAAAATATGTAAGAATAGAATCTATAGAAAATTGAATGTAGTTTATAAACTACTAGGTCTTTTTTTTTTTTTTAAATTATTTGGTGAAAATTTGAAATTTCAATGTAGTGGTACTTAAATTTCATGGAAAAATAAGAAGTAGGTGTATGTTTGACCACCTAACCACAATAAAATGATAATATTTTTTATAAGATTTTAGATATAAGTATAGGACTCATGTCTAGATGTGACACATATTTTTTTGTAATTTTTTCCTAAGTAAAATAATTAACTATGAATTTTTTATTACAACCTTTAAAAATATAAAAAACTTGTATGTTTGACCACCTTAACATGGTGAAAACTTCTTGAAATTCAATTTTTTTTAATCCTATAGTATATGAAGCATAGAATGTGATGTATGTTTTGGATTCAAAAAATGTGATAATGTTTGAAGATGTTTTCCAATTAGCCTATCAATTAGGAATTTAGTCGTAATTCAAATAGAAAATGAATAATAATTATTTATTAAATTCAAAGTAAAGCATAATTTATATTGGTGGAAAGCTAAGAATATCCTTTAAAAGCCTTTTTCATTTCTTCAATTTTGGGTATAAAAAAGGTCATCAACCACATACCCATCATATTGCCACTTTTTGGCCCATCATGCACATACCCAAAAGGTTTTATATTATGTGTTAAAATAAGTGAAAACATTACAAAAAGCTTTACTGAATAGTGACAACAGAGGGTTTTTTAAGGCAACCAAGTTTCATTTTAAGGTCCTAAGAAAAAATTCAAATGCTTTAGTGTTGAGGGTTTAGATTTTACAGTTTAGGGTCTAGGGTTTAGCAAACTTAGGGTGAAGTTTGGGTGGCCCTTGGAATAATTTAGACTTACAAGTTAGTGCCAATTGGAATTGATTGTATGTGCTTGGATTTACGAATTTGCTAACTAAATTTACAAAAAAAAATTAATAAACTTTATGAATTTAACTATTCTTTAACATATTATTTTCTAATCTAATTATAATTTAACATTGAAACTAAAGTTTAACATATCATTTTTTCGATACAGTGCAAATAAAATTTAAAACATTTAAGCAATGCAAATGATTTTTTTGAGCTTGAAATTACCTAGTTTTCAAAATCAAAATCATTTGTTTGATTTCAATTTAGGGTTTTAACAAAAAAAATTGTTCCAATTCAATTTAGGGTTTCAATTTCTAAGCAATTAAGGTTTTTAATGGAATTTTTTCATTTTAGTTCAAACTAGGGTTTTCAAATTCATTTTTTTCATTTGATTTGAATTCAGGGTTTCAAAAAGCTTGATTTGGGTTTCGAAATGCAATTTTTTTATTTCATTTCAATTTCTAGGGATTTGAAATGCAATTTTTTTTGTTTCGTTTCAATTAGGGTTTTCAAATTCAATTGTTTTTGGTTTAATTGAATAATTTAGGTTTCAAAAGTTAAATTTTCTTTGTCAAACACAACTCAAGGTTCATTTTTTCATTTCCATTAAAAAATATTTAGGTTTCATTGCATTTTTTCATCTATTTTTACAATTAATCATTTCTACTATAACAAGAAAAAAAAAATGCTCAAAACGTGAAATAAATTAAAAAAAATGCTAAATTCACTTATTTTCTTCACAAATTCAATAAAAAATGCAAAAATGCAAAAAAAGGGGGCATGGGCGGGTACTTGGAGCTATTTGTGGAGGTCCTTGTCACTTGTACTCAGGATCTCGTGCACTGCAAAATGAACTCTGCTTGTTTTTAAAAAAATAAATAGCATTATATAATGAGATCTTGATTTCTACAAAACGGGATCCCAATTTTTATAAATCGGGATCCTGTTTCATAGTAATCAAGATCCTATTCCTTGTAAATGTTGATTTGAGATCCTTTAGGAAATGGGATCCCAATTTTAAAAAAGTGGGATCTCGTTTTGTATTTAGGCTCGGGATCTCAAAGCTAAATGGGATACCGATTTTTAAAAATCGAGATCCCATTTATTAAAATTGGGATCCCATTTTTGCAAAGCCAATTTCAATTTTATGGCCAAGGAAAAAAATTCCACATTTCGTGGACTCAACTTTGTGCACTTACCCCCTAATAAATGCAAAGTGTTGGAAAACACAGTGATGTATGCAAAAACACCTAAGAATGCAAATAAATGAGGACATAATTAAACAAAACTAGAGAGGTGCATCTAGAATCTAAAGTTTGATGCAAAGAGGCTCTAGAATCCTGTAGAGTTGACTAGAAATGTTGACTAGGACACTTACACCAAGCTAGGCGACTTAGTCCAATTTCGGGGAAAATCTACTGAAATAGGAATCTACCAAATGCGTTCTCAAAAATGTAAAAATAAATTTTTAGGCTTGGTAGTGGGACTAATTCACCATAGATTGGTGAATTAGTCCACTTGGGAATTTCTAAATTTTTGGAACAAGATTTTGTAGCTTTCAATCTGCACTTCCTTTTCTAGCAGGTGTCTAATCTAGATTCTATAAAAAATGAGGTGAAAGAGATCTCCATGCATCAATTAGGGATTTGTTGACTTTAATGACTTTGATAGATGTAAAACACCTTTTTAACACTTTCCTCTTTGACAAATTTGCATACAAGACCTGCAAACACACATGCAAAGAGGGATTAAAGGGGTTAAGGGTTAGAGTATAGGGGTTTGCCTTGGTCAAACCTCAATTTGGTAATCAAACCCTATGGAATGAAATGAAATAAGGAGAGAACAATAAATAAACAACATATAATGTCATAAACTTACCAAACCCTTGATGTATAAATCTAAAGATATGCAATGAATTACTCCAATGGATGACTTCATGATACTTAGAGTGCTTGAATACTTAAGAATGATTAAGTGAATGAATGCTTGAATGTTGGATGAATTAGGTGTAAAATGAGAGGAAAAACCATTTATTTATACTTGATTTTCCATTATTTCCTGAAAATAACATATCAAAGGCCGACCTCAAGGGTAAGAGAATACAATCCCACAAAGAAATTAAGATTATTTTAATTTTTATGCCTAGTGGGACTAAGTCATCCTAGGTGGCGACTTGGTCCCACTAGGGCAATTTTACTAGATTTCAAAAATTAAAGTGCATTAAATAAGGTCTAACGGGAATATCCTAAAAAATACACTTAAGTAGGGTTGAAAAGTGTATAAAGGGATCATTTAAACATGAAAAAGGGTTGAATTAGTGATGACAAGTCTAGAAAAGCATGAGAGTTTGTTACAACTCTTTACAACACTTTGAAATGAGACTTGGTAAGTGATAAAAATAAGTTAGGAGAATTATAATGAAAGGGTCCTAGAAAAGTGTGAAAGTGGGTTACAACACTTTTACAAGACATCCTAGAAGTCTTATTGATTCTCAAGGGTCCAAGACCTAATATGAATGTGTTGGCCACATCACAACATTAAATCTAAGCAAAATCAAGCCAAGGTCCATAAGAAAGACTCAAGTGAGCATAAAAATGTCCAACTATACATTTTTTGGTGACACAATATAAGAATTTGAATTTGTGTCATTATGGGTGCCACTTTTGGAACATCGATTTGGTACATGCTTTATGGAACTACTCTTGGTTTGGGGTTTGCTTTTTTTTTTTATAAATTGGGTTCTTGGGACAGGGTATACATAGTTGATTTATTGTATTGTTATCCTACTAGAATTACATCAAAATTATATGCCGATGATAATCTTGTAAGAGGTATAGCCTCCTTATTGTTTTGCAACCATGGCTGTTGTTGGATAATATAAATTTTTTCTCTTTTAGAGTGTGGATTTTTTTTACTAAAATGGTATTACCCACATAAACTTCTATGTTATAATTTACTTGTTTATATTTATATAAATTTTCTTTACTTCTAATTGATAATATCATAAAATCTACACGATACTCTTCTGTAATAGTGTAGTAAGTTTATCTACATAGTTTTCATCCTTTCATTTGGTATTAAAACTTGACCACCTCAAATTCTAGTTTTTGGGTAGGCAATTTTTTATACTAGTCCTTATTTGAGTGGAAGCTTTGTATTCATGGATGCTCTTGATATTATTGCAAAAGTCTATGCCAAACTATTAAGAATAAAATTGGTGTTCTCTAGCACTAATTTTTAGCTGTAAAAACTTAAAATAGAAGATATGATCATAGACAAAGATATGGTTTATAGTATTTTAAAGCCTATTTATTATAATGAATCAAGAAGACTAGGAATTGATATATAGAAAGGTGAAAAGTTTTATAAAAAAATTCTTAGAAAATTTAGTGTTGCTAGATTTTCATAAAGAGACCACTGCAATAAATCTTTGGAAGAATGTTTTAGGGATTTATCTAGAAAAATCCTACTAAATAGTCTCTTCATGACAAAGAAATTGCATACCCTCAATATATAGGATGGTGGATTTGTAGCCAATCAAATGAATTCCTTCATTATCATAGTTACGAATTTGAACTCTATGGAAACAAAAATGGAGGATCATTGCATGATTTTGTTGTGTTCTTTGTTAGACTCATGGGACTAACTTAGTGGAACACAAAGGTAGTTACCTACATTTATTAATAATAGATATAGTATAATATCACCTTATATTTATAATATTTAATGCATTATAAAGAATTAAAACATAAATGCAAGGTTCATAATTATATCAAGATACAAATTTAAATTTTAAAAATTCAAGATTAAATAAATATAATATGTTTGTTTTAAATTTTAAATATAATATATTGGTTCATAATGATTTTAAGATATGATATAGTAATAACTTTTTTTCGGATCTGGGTTTCTCTGAAATTTTTACTGAAGGTGCGCAATTAAGTCGTCTAAACCATATAAAAAATTCAGCCCTACCTAGTTCATAAATTTCAAACTATGATTAATTTAGTGATGCACTCTCTCTCTTGTTTTGATTTTCAAATTACCAGAGGTTTCCAATTATTTCAGTTTTCCCAAATTTATCAGAAGATTTCATTTTCAATCCTACAGAGGTTTTCTAATTCTTCAAATACTTTTTTTTGTGTTAAAAATCATTCCCTACAACGATCTAAATCTTTAACGGTAATTTACCATTTTCTACAGAAGAATTCATTCCCTACTTGTAATGATCTAAATCTTTAACTGTAATTTACCATTTTCTACAGAAGAATAAATTATGTTTTCACAGGAAGAGGTTTCTAAATTTTGATTTAAATTCAACAGAGGTTCAATAATTCCACTATAATTTCCTTCAGTATAAATCTATTTTGAATAAACAAATTACACAGAGGATTTTTAATTGTTTTCTACAGAGGTTTCATTTTCACGGTAATCTTTTAAAAGAAAGAAACAAGAACTTTTACAGTATTGAAAAATCTTTTCCTAAAACATTTCCAATTTGCATTACAGTAATAAAATAACTTTTCAATTTCAAATTTCACAAAAATAGTAAAAAACCTGTCACAAAAGAATGTTGTCTCGAGAAAATGTTGTTGATTTGTAGCCAAAACTTTTTCAATGCAATTGCCTCCTTCCAGAAGACACAACCAAAAACACAGCCAAGAATTCTATAGCAAAATAATTCTAAAACAATTCCCTTAGAGAGATCCATAATTTCCTCACCAATTTTCCACAACCTATACAAAACTTTTCCCGTGAAACAACTTTCTTTACTTTTCCCCAAAAATCTCCTCCGTGAATGAATTTTCAACAATTAGATAACAAATTTCTAACTCCCAGTTATCTTAAACAAAATATATTTTCCCTCAACAATTTAGATATTTTTCATTCACATGCATTTAAATATAATAAAACAATTTACTAATTGCAACCAATTTAAATATTCTTATTTATTTAATTACCATTTATTTTAATAATAAAATTTACTCAAAAACATAACCAAATTAAATTTATTTATTTATTTTAAAGCCCTCACAACAATAATTCATTTAATTAAATATTTAAATTAAATACACATTTAATCTACCAAATCAAATTTGCACAATAATAAAATACTCAGAACAACAATGATAAAACTAAGACCAAACTCAAACTGACGACACACTGTACTAGGGTAAAGGTATGACTAGGTAGCCCGTTACTATCTCCCAATATTACTGTTGAGTAGTGGACACTCTCAGACCTGTGAAACCAGGTGAAGCTAATGTCCTGTACCTGCAATCCTGCAAACAAGTAAATATCGCACATGTATACAGATAGTAATTCATACACACTGTGAAGAGAGAAACACGAAAATCATATGGCACTCACAAGTGAGTGATGCAATACCGTTCTCTTCACCAATACAATGTCACGTCAACTGACGAGATAATATATCAATTAAACTATGATAAAAAAAATATAGCAATGTCATCTCAACTAAGCATCTATGCAAACATAAATCATATTAACAAAATCATCATGCATAAAATGTGTCATCACATCAATAAAGTCTATCATCGCTCTATTGTCAGCAATAGAATAACCACAACATAAAACATAGTCTAACAAAGTATCTGAGCTATTAAGAAAATATAACAAATCAGAGGGATGTTACACCTTACTAAGGTGTTCTAACACATGTTCACACTTTTCTAAGGTTTTATTAATTAACTTAACTTAATTAACCTCTTTTTAGTCAAAATAAACCTTAACCTTGCCTTATATAAAGTGTTGTAAAGTGTTGTAACACATTTTCACACTTTTCTAGGATTTTCATTAATAATTGGGCTTTCATATGCTTTAATTGGCCCTATTTTGCATCCACAAGCCTCATTTATTGCATCTTTTTTAGGATAAACCCAACACCAATCACTAGCCAATCATAATTCTGGTGTTTCTAGCTTGTGTGACCCAAATTTACTAATCTAGGACTCATTCGCCACCTTGGGCGAATGGGTCCCACCTAGATTTTTGGGTCTTGAACCAGTTTTCACACATTTCTAAGCACTTTTTGTTGAATAGTTTCGATAAATAAGAGAGGGGCAATGAATCAGTTGTCCTAAGATAATATTCTTGACTTTAATTAATCCAGAGCAATCATAAATCAATAAGATAAATTAGATATGAATATAAAAGCACAAAACAACACCATGCACAATGAACACCAAAATTTACGTGGAAACCCAAGATGGGAAAACCATGGAGAATGCTAATTCTCAATTATAGAACATTGGTTAAGATGACTTTTATAAAGGCTCATTGCCAAAATGCTCACTGTAAGTAAGGCTCACTATTAGTGGGCTCACTACCTAAGATACAAAAACTAGCTATTACGACTAAGAGACGACTTACTGCCATAGTATATGTTACAAAATTGAACTAATATAGTTGCATTTTCATATGCATGAATACAGTTCTCATTGAAGCACACTATATGTCCATAGCAGATATGTTCAATAATCTTATGCCTACCTTCCTTGCACAACCTCTACACTATTGATTACTTCTTGAAACTTTCCTTTTGCTTCCTTGTCTATTTCTTGTCACATAATCCTTCACACCCTTTTCTCTGTTCACACACCCCATACTCCTTGTTTGGAACCAAATAGATGTTCAATATATATATGTACCCATAGAACAAAATAAATTTGTCCTAGCAAAACATGTTGGCTTGAAGAACAACCTTGAAATATTTAATAAGGCTTGACATGCTAGCACTAGACCTAAACGATAGGTTGCACATAAAGATCTCCTTACCACATTACCATATGACCCATAAATAGGCCATACATAAGATAAACATAATTATTAAAAGATAGCATTAACTTTGAATTACATGAGATATATTATGGAGCCGATGGGAATGCCACAACCAAGACCAAGTCTTGATCTCCAAAAATTTTAGTACCAACTAGAGGAATGCAATGAAGCATACCAAAACTTGTAACATGCTACATGAATTTATGGATAGCAAGGTACCCAAAATAATCTTTGAGGATAGCAACTAAGGGTATGTGCAGGATCATCATGGAAAAAACAGGCCCTTAAGTGGCAAAAAAATTAGAAAAATCAGAGTTAGGCAATTTGACTTAAAATTTTGAATAAGTTATCTATATTATTTCAAAAATATGTAAGAATATAATCTATAGAAAATTGAATGTAGTTTCTAAAATATTAGGTTTATTTAAAAAAATAAAATCTATTTGGTGAAAATTTGAAATTTCAATGCAATAGGACTTAAATTTCAGGGAAAAAACAAGTAGGTGTCTGTCTGACCACCCTAACCACAATAAAATGATAATATTTTTTTATAAGATTTTAGATATAAGTAGATGACTCATGTCCGGGTGTGATGCATACTTTTTTGTAATTTTTTTCCAAGTAAATAATTAATTATGATTTTTTTATTACAAATTTTAAAAAATATAAAAACTCATGTCTAACCACCTTGGTCAAAACTTCATGAAATTTATTTATTTATTAATCCTATAGTATGCAAAGCATAGAATGTGACACATGTTTCAAATTCAAAAATGTGATACCGTTTGAAATCTATGATTTTTCAATCAATTTATCAATCAGGACTTTAGTTGTAATTCAAATAGAAAATGAATAATAATTATTTATTAAATTCAAAGTAAAGCATAATTTATATTGGTGGAAAGCTAAGAATCTCCTTTAAAAAACCTTTTTCGTTTCATCAATTTTGGGTAAAAAAATTGTTAGCCACATACCCTACACATATCCATCATATCGCCACTTTTTGGCCCATCATGATCCCACACATACCCCCAACATTAAAATATTAGTCTTAATTATTTTTCATTAATTGTCTTTCATGAGTTTCCCAAAAAGGAGTATTGTCATATCTGGATCAAGGATAACATCCATACTACACAACATCATAGCACACAACAAGATAGATCATTTTTGTATATCATTTGGAGTACAACCTTATGGATTCCAAGTTTTGACATCAATGACAACAATGCTAGATCTTCTCAACAACTTCTCAACAATCTCCCCCTTTGGCATTGATGAAAAAACTAAAAAACACAAAAATTACAAACAAAAGACTCCAAGCACTCCCCCTTTGTCAAGCAATTAAATTCCTCTTTTTGTTTTTGTTTTTCTCTTCATTTTCTCCCCCTTTTTCCCATCAAAGGAAAATAGCCAAATAAGAACATTCAGGAAATCAAGTAAAAATAACACTTTTCACATGAAAATTTTTCTTGTACCTTTCTCTAATAGTTGGAAGAATCCTCTTCCAATCTTATACAATAGAAACTATTCTGGCACGCATACTATCCAATAGAGCAAAAGACTCAAATGATGATGACCAGTCTAGAGATAGGCACTAAAGTTCACAATCCTCTACAACAGAAAGTATCTCGAAGAGATGATCCAACCAAACCTCAACAATTTATTTGACCAACTAGAAAGTTTTAACCAAATAGATTCCCTCTGTCTCTGAGTAGACAATAACTCAGCTTGCAACTCACTAACTCTTATTCTTTGTTTTACATCTCTATCTTTGAAGAAGTCAAAATACTTCCCAATATCATTCAATTCATATTCAATAGCTTCAATTATGCTTCTAAAGAACTGTCAACAGTAGTAGGCCACTGGAGACAATACCTGTAGATGTCAAACATATCCTTAATGCATTCTCTTGTCTCACCAATGTGTTTGGATAGATTCTATTTGACTTTGACACACCTCTCAATCATAGCTTGGAGCTTATGTCCTTCAAATCCTTCCCGCAACAACCTTTCTTCAGCAACTTCTACCAGATCATTCAGTAACGAGTCAGAAACAACAAAAATAGTAGTACCCATTTTGAGAAGATAATCAACTAAGGCATCTAGAATTCTAGGCCTACTGACCAGAGAGCAAGCATACCATATTTCAACAATCTTTTTCATATCACCCTCATCCAACACTGAATGAACTTCCTCTAGATTGATAGAGTCAAATCTAGGCGAAGACTCTTCTTCCTTTTCCTTCTCTTCTGAGATAGTGATAACATCCTTTGTGTTAATTTTCCTCATTTTAGGTTATGGAGGGGAACCACCAATGACAGTCTCTAACTCCTTACCAAAGGAGGAACCCTCCTCAAACTGACTGATAGGTGTAGCACAGAGACACTATCACACAGGAGCACAGATCCATCTACATCGATGAGAAATAAACTTTGCATGCATCTTCTTTATCTTTCATACATTCCAAATATCTTGTAACACCCGTCGTGCAAACCCCAAAGGACAAACATTGCACACATTTTTTTTTTTAAATAATACAAAGTAAACATATAACGAAATGTTAAAACATATTTACATCACACATTAACATCACAATGTCAAGTCCTCTGGGGCATGTGAGGTCACATCGCATAAACAAACTCATAACAAAAAGGTAAAAGATAAAGCTAAATAACATATCTAAATTTACATCCATCATAACATTACAATAAACATTTACAGAAGTACATCCATGTAACCATAAGTAAAATTATAATTACATCTCGTGATACAACCATAATAAATCTCATCAAATGAATAGTTACAAAGGTTCATATACAATACATCATTGTTTAATACATTACATGATCAATTTAAAGAATACAATGAAATCTCCCATACATGTGGGATAAATACATAGTACAAATAATGTCTGAATTACAAAATGAATAACTGGTACAAGCTCGAACTGAAGAATGTTGAAAAGAACGAACATTGATGGGGAACCCAACGGGTGTAGAGCACATTCCACTCAACCACATGGGTTATAAATAACCCACCCCTCATGCTCAGAGGTGACAAGGAAGTAACCACGACCATGAATTCCATAAGACAAATCCAATAAAGGACAACATAGTACAATAATTCCAAATACAACATCAAGGATTATGGAGGACATAAATGACAACATCCATGAGTCAAATATAATAAACATAAAGCCATAAAACTCATCACAAATAAACAAAGGAAATAACCATTAACCAAGTGAACCAAAGAGACAATCATAATACACTTCTAAATGAATCTGAAACAACAATCAGAACACACTTCCAAAGGCAACCAAGAAATTAAAGCACAAGGGAAACAAATGGAGAGTGTCATCGCATAGCCTACATGGGTTATCCTGGCCCTTCCTCCAACATGAGGCGTCGGCCCCCATCTATGGTTATCTTGGCCCTTCCTCATACTTGAGGCGCCGACCCCATAGGGTGACTCATGCGGAGCCGTTAACCTCTCTTGAGGACGAGGTTACGACTTTGCCGACCACGACCTTCTCAATCTACCATTAGTCTATGATAGCACTAATGACTAGATGAGGTATCCAAGATTATCTTATATGTGGGTTATCCTGAGCCCTTCCTCCTTTTGAGGCACCGGCCCCCACGAAGAGCCACTCTCCCTGAGACCCCAAACATAACAAAATCAAACAAGGGTTGTACCATCAATAATAAAGCATTAAGTCTTAGTAGATGAATTGCGAGGCATTACCCATCTCGCTAAAAAACATACAAAAGTATCACATCAAAACCCCGTACAACCCTTTCACAATGATGATACCAAATAACATGCTATAACAAGAGCACAAAGAACGAGGATAAATATCCAATAATAAAATCCCACCTTTGGATTACTAAGGATCACAACATCCAAAATCAGGTTTCTAAACCAAACTGAGTTCCCACATCGATAACACTAAAACAATAAAATACAATAAAGGGAAATAATCAAATCAATTTACTAGATTTCACAATTTAAATTTAATTCATTCACAATTGATCAATGAGATTAATTTCCCAAATTAATAACCATCACAATCATGACATCAAATTTCAAAACATAAAACAATATATCATTATGCTTATTTATTTTCTATATATATATATATATATATATATATATATATATATATCTTTCAACTAATATTAATTATTCAAAAAATATATTTTAATATATATATATATTTAATATATGTGTAAATCAATATATATATAGATATATATATATATATATACATATATATATAGATATATATATATATAGATATATATATATATAGATATATATATATATATACATATATATATATATAGATATATATATATATATATAAATACATATTAAAAATAAATAAAAAATTAATAAATACAGTGGCCCCCACGAGCACTGCCACAGTCCATAGGGTTGCGCACAGTAGTCCATGTGACTGTTGTGTGGAAGCCCATTGACTGTACAGGGGAGAGGGGATGGGTACAGCCTGCGCCGTCCCTCTATTCGCCCGAATAAAAGACTTTTATATATATATTTTTTGTATTTCATTTTATTTACAAACAGATGAACCTCTTTTCAGGTACAGCTAGCCAATTTTGAAATAAACAAATATTCATATATAAATTAATATATATACATCCTTGTATAAACATATATATATATATATATATGTATATATATATATATATATAGATATATATATATGTATAGATATATATATATGTATAGATATATAGATATATATCTATACATATATATATACATATATATATATATATATCTATACATATATATATATATCAATCAGCTGAATATAATATGTTCTGTCATAGATCTTTGTACAATTTTATGACATATATATATATATATATATATATATATATGTTTATATATAAATATGAAAAGAATTTTCCTTCCGAGAAAGCATATTTATTTATCTATTTCAATTTTTTATTTTTTTATTGAATCAGAAAACTATAGAATAAGAAAATGGAACCTAGAGTGTTGCGCTATTGAAAATCTGATGAAGCTTAGCTTGATCTAGATAGCCTTTCGAAGAGCTCTCGTTCCTTCTTCAAAATTTCTCCACCCAATTTCCTTGTTCAAATTTCTAATCTAATATTCAATTCAGAAGAACCTCCCCAGAACAATGAAAAAAAATGAAACAATTAACCAGAAAACCCCAGAGGATCCAATATTTTAGAACTATTATTTTTTTTTGTAACTTCTTTCCAAATTTTCCCGTGAATGAAAAATCTCACAATTTTGCTATTAAATAAAAATATATCTCTTATTTTTCGAAAGCTCTAAAACTCCAAATTAAAAGAATTTTTCTAATTTCCTCTCAGCTTTACAGCCCAAAACTCAACATTCATTGGTCCTTTTTATCTTTTGTTTCTTTTACTGATTTTTTTCCATTTAACAATACTTTTTTCTTTTTAATTTTGATTTTGCAAGCTTTACTTGTCATTCACACAATTTAATTTATTTAATTAATTTATTTCAAAATTATCCTCAACATGCTTATTTAATTAAATTATCAAAATACTAAGTTTAAATAATTTAATTTACACTTTTAAATAAATCACATGACTTTTAATATAAGACTTTTATATTTTAATATAAATTATTCCAACACTATTATAAACACTTATTAACATCATTAAATTAAATAAATTACATCATCCAAAATACCAGCATAAAAATAAATACTAAAAGTACACTCACACAAACCACTATAATAAATTGCAAAAATGACAAAGGTTAACAACACACAATACCACAAGACAAGACGATTTGACAAACATGGGACGGGGTGACTTCCTTGTCATCTCTGTTTCAACTTCATGCCCGTTGGGTAATTTGGTACTCGCCCTGTCCTGCCGAAGCAGGTGGAATCGAGACTCTATACCTGCAATTCCTGCATACAAACAAAGTGTGTAAAACATGTATATATATATATAATTAAAACATCACATCATGAGAAGGAATTGCAGTGTAGCAGGGCACTCGCGAATGAGTGGTGCTACATTGTCTGCTCACCGAAACTATTCTATCAATTACAACATTAAATATAAGTAACATTTCTAAACTAACTGATCACATCATAAAATAATTACTAAATCAAATTAACATCACAAACCAATGTAACCATAATGTCATCAACTAAAGTAGCATAATCATCAATCAGTCTACACTAACCAGTCCACCAAACTAACCAATAAATAGTACTATCACAATCACAAAGTATCAAGCAAAAGCATAGAAAATTAATAAGTCCAAATAGCAACATGAAGGGTATTACATCCTCCCCCCATGAATTCAGCTTACTCCTAGAAGCCAGTAAACAAGTAAGGGTAGGATTCCCTGATACGGGAGGCATACTCCCATGTTGTTGAAGTCTCATCATTGGGATCCCACTGGACCCGCACCTGCTCAATATCCTTGCCTCTTAAAGTGAGCCTCTTGTGTTGCAGTACAACCATAGGCTCTAGAGCTAGTTGCCTGTCTTCAACCGGTAGAGCATTCCAATCAAGTATGTGAGTAACATCAGGAAAATATGGTCTAAGGAATGAAACATGAAAAACATCGTGAATCCACGACAGACTGGGTGGCAAGGCCAGGTGGTAAGCAACAGGACCAATACGTTCTAACACCTCAAACGGCCCTACAAAATGGGGCACAAGCTTAGAACCCTTTCCATAACAAATAGGGCTCTTTCGTGGATAAACTCTAAGAAACACTCGATCTCCAATTGCAAACTGCCGATCAACTCTATGTGCATCAGCATATTTCTTCTACCTATCTTGAGCCGCTACAAGATGCTCTCGGATGCGAGCTACCTACTGCTCCATGTCTTGAAGCATTTTAGGTCCAAGAAGAACCCTATCCTCTAATCGATCCCAACTCAAACGGGTATGACAACGATGACCATATAAAGCCTAAAATGGAGCCATGCCAATCGAACTATGATAACCATTGTTATAGGAAAACTCGACCAAGTGCAAATAATCTCCCCAACGTGATTGTTGGTCCATGACATACATGCGAAGCATATTCTCAAGCACCTGATTGAGTCTCTCAGTCTGACCATCTGTCTTAGGATGGTAGGAAGAACTAAAATTCAACTTAGTCCCTAAGGACCGCTGCAAAGATGTCCATAATGCGGATGTGAATACTGGATCTTTGTCAGAAATAATTTTGCGCGGTATCCCATGTAATCGAACAATGTCTTCCATGAACACTCTGGCCACCACAGAAGCAATGTAGGAAGATCGGATAGGGTAGAAATGGGCTACCTTGGTCAACCTTTCAATGGTGACCATGATAGCGTCGTGCTACTTGGAAGACATAGGCAAGCCGACAATGAATCCATAGAGATAATGTCCCACTTCCATTCTGGAACAAGATGAGGCTGTAACAATCATGTCGGATGATGATGCTCAGTCTTAACCCTCTGACATTCTAGACACGTAGCCACAAAATCAGCGATGTCACACTTCAATCCTACCCAAAAATATAGTGAGCGTAGATCAACATACATTTTCTTAACTCTAAGATGTGTCGAATAACGAGCCTGATGGGCTTCAATCAAGATTAGGGTGTGAAGACCCTCTACAAGAGGTAAATACATTCAACCTGAATAGCGCAAAACACCATCTGAGTCCAAAGAGTATCCAACAAACTTTCCTTCCAACACTCTACCCGACTCAATCTTCTATTTCATCACTTGGTATCATTATCTAAAGAAAGAGCTGCGAGGATCTGACCCCTCAAATCAACCTTAAGATCCAGAGCAGAAATCTCATGCTTGTGTCGACTCAACGCATCCGCCACCACATTCTCTTTGCACTAAATATATTTCACTTCAAAATCATATTCGCGCAAGAATTCCATCCACCTTCTATATCGTGCATTTAGGTTCAGTTGCGTGAAGATGTATTGCAGACTACAATAATCTGTATGCAACTCAAACCGATGCCCTAGGAGAAAGTGTCACCATCTTACCAAGGCATGAACAACTGCGGCCAATTCCAAATCATGTGTTGGGTAGTTTAGTTCATGATCCTTGAATTTTTGTGATTCATAAGCAATCACTCACCCTTCTTGCATTAACACGGCCCCCAAGCCTTCCAAAGAAGCATCTATACAAACAACAAAGTCACCTGTCGGATCCAATACTGCTAAGATTGGAGCACTAGTCAACTTTTCCTTAAGATTTTGGAATGCTGATTGACATTGATCGAACCAAAGAAACTTCTTTCCCTTCCTTTGGAGAGAGGTGATAGGATGTTCCATCCTTGAAAATCCTTGGATGAACTGCTAATAATAGCCAGCAAGTCCCATGAAGCTACGAATTTCTAAGACATTTGTGGGGGCGTGCCAATCCACAATGGCCTGAATCTTTGTAGGATCAACTAAATTTCTCTCACCTGAAATCACATGGCCCAAATATTGAACTTCAGTCTTATAAAAGTCACACTTTTCCAAGTTGGCAAACAACTGATTGTCCCTTAAGCATTGCAACACCTGTTTTAGATGCTCCTCATGTTCTTCCATGGACCTAGAATAGATCAAAATGTCATCGAGAAACACAAGGACAAATCTATCCAAGTACGTTCAGAACACTCCATTCATTAAGCTCATGAAGATTGAAGGTGCATTCATTAACCCGAATGACATCACAGTGAACTCGTAATGACCGTATCGAGTGTGAAATGTTGTTTTATGAATATCTGCATCTGCAATCCATAATTGATGATATCCCAATTTGAGAACAATCTTAGAAAATACCTTTTCCCCTTTTATCTGATAAAAAAGATCATCAATTCTAGGCAAGGGATAGTGGTTCTTCACTGTTACTTTGTTCAACTACCTGTAATAAATACACAAGCATAGAGAACCATCCTTTTTTATGAATATCACAAGTACTCCCCAAGGGGAAACACTCAGGTGGATAAACCCCTTAGCCAACAACTCTTCCAACTACAGACAGAGTTCCTAAAGTTCCTCCATTGTCATCCAATATGGAGCTCGAGATATCAGCTTAGCTCCAGGTACCAGAGCAATCTTGAAATCTATATCCCATTTTGGTGGCACACCAGGTATTTCATCAGGAAACACATCAGAAAACTCCTTAAGGAGAGGGTAATCATCCAATGACACCCCTTGACTATCCTCTGATTCCAAATCACTCATTGAAACTGCAAAAAGTTGACAACCCTGTCAGAAGTATCTTTTAGGATGCATGGAAATGAAATGGGCCTTTGAATACCCATGATCTCCACCTCCTTTTCAGAATCATCAATGCACTGCACTACTTTATGGCGACAGTCTATCATAACACGGTATGCACTCAACCAATCCATGCCCAAGACTACATCATATCAGCCGAGTGGTAGGATTCTGAGGTCCACTTTAGTTGTTAATGCCCCTATATTCAGACTACAACCCTACACAAGCTTTGACCCTGAGGCCAATTCAACCTGCCATTTAACTCCTTGACTAGTTGCCACCAATCTACATTGATTAACTACTGAAGGAGATATAAAAGAATCAGATGCCCCTGAATCAAAGAGTATAGAAATGCTAGTGTTATGCAACACACCTGATGTCTCAACAACGGTGCTCTAGTGGTCTACCTGTCGATTATCCACTATAGCAAAGACACGATGAGATCTCCCTGCATCACCCACTGTCGGCTCCGATCCAACTAGCCTCTGATTAAATCTTGAGGTGTTCTTCTGAGGACATAATCTAGCAATATGCCCTTGCTTCCCACATGAGTAGCATCTAGTACCTCTGCTAAATTCTCTGCACCCTAATGGAGCATTTGATTGTTGAAAGCTTCTTCGACTCAGTGCTGACTGAAAACTAGGTGTAGGTTGCACAAAACGCTCCTGACGAGCTCAGTTTCAATCCCTACGAAACTAAGAATTTCCACCCTACTGAGAATGAGAGTTTTTATTCTTTGATTGTGATAGCTGCTGCTGCTGATGTTGCTGACCCCCTTTAGAGGGTGTATACCTGTTCCTAAAAGATCCTTCAGCCTGTGACTAACCTCCATAAGTGCTAAAACCAGGTGTAGGTGCACTGCCAATTTGTACTCCAATGTGACCACCCAAGGCCATGGCCAAATTCTCCTCTACCAAATGATCCTTTTCAACCACAATTTCCATCGTCTTTAGTTCGAAGAATCGCATGCCACCACTAATTCAGGCATTTAAGCCCCGAACAAAATGCTACACCAACATCCCTTCATCATGGCTAATCCCTGCATACTGCTTCAATTCATAGAAGTGTCGCTCATATTATTCCATTGACATCGACATCTGCCTGAGGTCATGAAACTCATCAGCCCTGCGTTGCCTCCAATGATCTGAAAGGAAGCGAGCTCTAAACTTGTCTAGAAATAATTCCCATGTGACCATGTTGATATCTAGATGTAACTTTTGTTCTTCTAGCCGCCACCAAGTGGATGTGAAACCTCGCAGATGCATGACTATGCACCAAGCTTTGGTATTGCTACCATAGGGGTGCATCGCAAAGCATTGATCCAAATAAATTAACAATGTTTCCGCTTCCAGACCTCCTCTAGAACCATCGAATGTAGGATGATGTTCTCTCATCAAATCTCTCATATGGCTTGCTATCACTGCATCCTGATCTGCAATTATTTCCCTCCGCCTCGGTGACATTTCCCTTTCTCTCTCGACCCGCTGCTCCTCCTCTGGCCTAGGTCCCAACCAATCAAGAATCTCTCCAAGAATGTGTTGCAACTGACCATCTAAACTAGGTTGTTTTGGGTTCAGACCACCACCTGATGGATTGCTATGAAAACTCTATTGTTCCTCATGCTCAGAACCATGGGAACTAGGAGCTGAAGGACTTTCCCGGTTTGCTCTATGACCAGCACCATGACCTCTTCCTCGGCCACACCCTCTACCTCGAGGCATATTTCTGTGCAACAAGATAAAGGTACAAGTGAGCTCAAGAGTTAAACACAAAGGTTGCCTAATGTACTTAACTACCCAGAGACCCTAGTGTTTGCAAACCTTGGGTCTAATACCAAGTTGTAACTCCCATCATGCAAACCCCAAAGGACAAACATTGCAGACATTTTTTTTTAAATAATACAAAGTAAACATATAACGAAACATTAAAACATATTTGCAGTGCATATTAACATCATAACATTAAGTCCTCTATGGAACGCGAGGTCACATCGCATAAACAAACTCATAACAAAAAGGTAAAAGATAAAGCTAAATAACTTATCTAAATTTGCATCCATCATAACATTACAATAACCATAAGTAAAAGTATAATTACAGCTCGTGATACAACCATAATAAATCTCATCAAATGAATGGTTACAAAGGTTGATATACAATACATCGTTGTTTAATACATTACATGATCAATAAAGAATACAATGAAATCTCCCATACATGTGGGATGAATACACAATACAAATAATGTCTGAATTACAAAATGAATAACTGGTACAAGCTCCAATTAAAGAATGCTGAAAAGAATGAACATTGATGGGGAACCCAACAGGTGCGGAGCACGTTCCATCCAACCACGTGAGTTATAAATAACCCACCCCCCATGCTTAGAGGTGACAAGGAAGTAACCACGACCATGAATTCCATAAGAAAACTCCAATAAAGGACAACATAGTACAATAATTCCAAATACAACATCAAGGATTATAGAGGACATAAACAACATCCATGAGTCAAATATAATAAACATAAAGCCTTAAAACTCATCACAAATAAACCAAGGCAATAACCATTAACCAAGTGAACCAAAGAGACAATCATAATACACTTCCAAATGAATCTGAAACAACAATCAGAACACACTTCTAGAGGAAACCAAGAAAGTAAAGCACAAGGGTAACAAGTGGAGAGTGTCATCACATAGCCTACATGGGTTATCCTGGCCCTTCCTCCAACATGACGCGTTGGGCCCCATCTATGGTTATCCTAGCCCTTCCTCCTACTTGAGGTGTCAACCCCATAGGGTGACTCATGCAGAGCCGTTAACCTCTCTTGAGGATGAGGTTACGAATTTTCTGACCATGGCCTTCTCAGTCTACCATTAGTCTTTGGTAGCCCTAATGACTAGACGAGGTATCCAAGATTATCTTATATGTTTTTACTACCCATCCCCCTAAGTTCTATTAGTATGTTTTCACTTGTTAATCTACTCTTATGTGGGTTATCCTGAGCCCTTCCTCCTTTTGAGGCACCGGCCCCCACGAAGAGCCACTCTCCCTGAGACCCCAAACATAACAAAATCAAGCAAGGGTTGTACCCTCAAGAATAAAGCATTAAGTCTCAATAGATGACTTGCGAGGCATTACCTATCTCACTAAAAAACATACAAAAGTATCACATCAAAACCTTGTACAACCCTTTCACAACGATGATACCAAATAACATGCTATAACAAGAGCACAAAGAACAAGGATAAATATCCAATAATAAAATCCCACCTCTAGATTACTAAGGATCACAACATCCAAAATCAGGTTTCTAAACCAAACTGAGTTCCCACATCGATAACACTAAAACAATAAAATACAATAAAGGGAAATAATCAAATCAATTTACTAGATTGCACAATTTAAATTTAATTCATTCACAATTGACCAATGAGATTAATTTCCCAAATTAATAACCATCATAGTCATGACATCAAATTTCAAAACATAAAACAATATATCATTATGCTTATTTATTTTCTCTCTCTCTATATATATATATATAAATATATTTGTATATTTAATATATGTGTAAATCAATATATATATATATATATATATATATATATATATATATATATATACATACATATATATTTAATATATGTGTAAATCAATATATATATATATATACATATATATATATACATATATATATATATACATATATATATATATACATATATATATACATATATATATATAAATACATATTAAACAAAATAACAAATTTAATCAATACAGTGGCCCCCACGAGTACTGCCACAGTCCATAGGACTGCGCACGACATTCCATGTGACTACTATGTACAGCAGTCCATGGACTATTGTGTGGCAGCCCATTGACTGCGCAGGAGATAGGGGATAGGTACGGCCTGCGTCGTCCCTCCCTTCGCCCCAATAAAAGACTTCTATATATATATTTGTATTTCATTTTATTTACAAACAAATGAACCTTTTTTCAGGTATGGCCAGCCAATTTCGAAATAAACAAATCTTCATATATAAATTAATATATATACATCCTTGTATAAACATATATATATATCTCAATCAACTGAATATAATTTGTTCTGTCATAGATCTCTATACAATTTTATGACATATATATATATATATATATGTACATACATCTTTTAAAAAGTGTATATATATCCAAAAACAACAAATTCATTTATAAAGAAAGGCAGATTGATCTTTTTGACAACAGACTAATAAAAAAAACAATAATAAACATTTTCAAAAAAAAATTCAAAAGCATTTTTTTTTTTTTGCATCTCAGAAAATTTCTAAAACTCCAAAAGAATTTTCCTTCCAAGAGATCATATTTATTTATCTATTTCAATTTTTCTTTTTCTTTTTTTATTGAATCAGAAAACTACAGAATAAGAAAATGGAACTTGGAGTCCTACGCTATTGAAAATCTGATGAAGCTTAGCTTGATCCAAATAACCTTTCGAAGAGCTCTCGTTCGTTCTTCAAAATTTCTCCACTTAATTTACTTGTTCAAATTTCTAATCTAATATTCAATTCAGAAGAACCTCCCCAGAACAATGAAAAAAAATGAAACAATTAAACAGAAAACCCCAGAGGATCCAATATTTTAGAACTATTATTTTTTTTGTAACTTCTTTCCAAATTTTCCTGTGAATGAAAAATCTCACAATTTTGCTTTTAAATAAAAATATATCTCTTCTTTTTCGAAAGCTTTAAAAATCCAAATTAAAAGAATTTTTCTAATTTCCTCTTAGCTTTACAGCCCAAAACTCAACATTCATTGGTCTTTTTTATCTTTTCTTTCTTTTACTGATTTTTTTCCATTTAACAATACTTTTTTCTTTTTAATTCTGATTTTGCAAGCTTTACTTGTCATTCACACAATTTAATTTATTTAATTAATTTATTTCAAAATTATCCTCAACATGCTTATTTAATTAAATTATCAAAATACTAATTTTAAATAATTTAATTTACACTTTTAAATAAATCACATGACTTTTAATATAAGACTTTTATATTTTAATATAAATTATTCCAACACTATTATAAACATTTATTAATGTTATTAAATTAAATAAATTAAATCATCCAAAATACCAACGTAAAAATAAATACTAAAAGTACACTCACACAAACCACTATAATAAATTGAAAAAATGACAAAGGTTAATGACACACAATACCACAAGACAAGATGGTTTGACAAACATGGGACGGGGTGACTTCCTTGTCATCTCTGTTTCAACTTCATGCTTGTTAGGTAATTTGATGCTCGCCCTGTCTTGCCAAAGTAGGTGGAATCGAGACTCTATACCTGCAATTCTTGCATACAAACAAAGTGTGTACAACATGTATATATATAATTAAAACATCACATCGTGAGAAGGAATTGCAGTGTAGCAAGGCACTCGTGAAGGAGTGGTGCTACACTGTCCTCTCACCAAAACTATTCTATCAATTACAACATTAAATATAATGTAACATTTCTAAACTAACTGATCACATCATAGAATAATTACTAAATCAAATTAACATCACAAACCAATGTAACCATAATGTCATCAACTAAAGTAGGATAATCATCAATCAATCTACACTAACTAGTCCACCAAACCAACCAATAAATAGTACTATCACAATCACAAAGTATCAAGCAAAAGCATAGAAAAATAATAAGTCCAAACAACAACATGAGGGGTATTACATATCTGTAAACTTGTTTTCTAATAGGGATTCTATACTTCCACTTAATATTCTCTTTTGACAGTAATTAATTTAGAAAGTACAATACTAAAAATATGAGCTAAGACCCAAACTAGAACTTGGATAATTCTCAACCAAAGACATTCTAAAATTCTCAATTAGGTTTTCCATTATTAGGCTACACAAGTCAAAATATGAGAAATGATTTGAAACTCCACCTTTTATCCTTAATCTCTCATGATGATTTCACCACCAAAAACTTGCATCGATGACGCGATCAATTGTACTTATCTTTTCAATCAGCCAAATTAAGCTTCATCATACATCACCAACTGAATCAAACTTAGTCATGTTGAAAACACATCAATAATACTTTCAAGAGGGGGAACCGATGTGATATGTATTACAAAACTCCCCCTAAGCCAAGGCAATTGGATCAAATTTTGAAAGAGCTTGTAGTAGGATCTGGTACCATAGAAGAGCTCCCCACATTCATTTCCTTTTTCTTCCAAACCATGATGGTCTTCTTCTTAGATTCATTTGATTCTACAACCTTTTTATTTTTGGACTTTTCTAGAGCAACATATCTGCATGTGTTAGCATAATGTCCAAATTGATTGCACTTGTAACATCTTTGTCCTAATTTAACTAAGTGAACCCTAGATTTGCACTGATTAGGTTTGTGACCAAAACCATGGCATACATAGTAATAACCATGAAAGATATTATTCACTCCATTGCTTCTAGCCAAATTAGATTATAATTGACTTATGTAGTGACTTGCTTTGTGACCAAACTTGTGACAGTTAAAGCATTGAGTACTCAGTTCCTTCTTGCTTCTAAACTCTATAGCCTTATGTCCAAAAATTTTGCATAGAAAACAATGACTAGTAAATGATAAGTACCTTTGAGCATTTGGTTGCCTAACCAGAGGTCTTTTTGTAGGTGTTCTAGAGTTTTAGACCTTGCTTGTTACAACAAATCTTGCTTCAACTTCAATTACTTTGTCTTTACCCTTAGTATTCAGATTTGAGCTTTCACCTGAGAAGCCATGTGCTTCCTTATCCTTGTGACATTTCTATAAGGGTATGTGCAGGATCAACATAGAAAAAATAGGCCCTTAAGTGGCAAAAAATTTAGAAAAATCAGTGTTAGGCAACTTGACATAAAAATTTGAATAAGTTATCTATATTATTTTGAAAATATGTAAGAATAGAATCTGTAGAAAATTGAATGTCATTTCTAAACTACTAGGCTTATTTAAAACTAAATAAAATCTATTTGGTGAAAATTCAAAATTTCAATGCAGTAGTACTTAAATTTCAGGGAAAAAATAAGAAGTAGGTGTCTGTCTGACCACCCTAACCATAATAAAATGATTATTATTTTTTATAATAATTTATATATAAGTAGAGGACTCATGTCCGAATGTGATATTTTTGTAATTTTTTTCCAAGTAAATAATTAATTATGAATTTTTATTACAACTTTTAAAAATATAAAACTCGTGATGTCGACCACCTTAACTTGGTCAAAACTTCATGAAATTTAATTTTTCATTTTTAATCCTATAGTATGTGAAGCATAGAATGATGCGTGTTTTGGATTTAAAAATGTGATTTCATTGAAATTTTTTCAATCAGCCTATCGTCAGACTTTAGTAATAATTCTAATAAAATAAAAATTATTATTTATTAAATTCAAATTAAAGCATAATTTATATTGGTGGAAAGCCGAATGTCCTCTAAAAACCCTTTTTCGTTTCATCAATTTTGGATAATAAAAAAGTCATCAACCACATACCCTACAAATACCCATAATATTGCCACTTTTTGGCCCATCATGATCCTGCACATACCTATAAGGACAAGAGTTCATCTAGAATTATGCTACTTTCACATACTTTTTCTTTTGATTTCATCTTTCTTAACTCTTGATCTAACTTCTCTTTTTCTTCTAATTTATGTTTGATGACATCCTTGAGATTTTCTTCAATCTTCTTACATTCTTCCATTTTTTGTTTTATGGTATCTTTGATATATTCTTTAGTCTTCTTGCATTCATCCAATTGTAGCTTTAGATTCACAACACTTTCCTTTGAATCCTTTAATTCTTGGCTGACCTCTTTGTGTCTTGCTTTGAATTTCTAGATTTGCTCCCTCAGCTTTGAGATACAAGCATTTTCTTCCCTGATGTTTTCCTTTTATTCTTCATTTTTTAGATTTTTTGCTTTCCATATCATCTAACATTGTCCTCAGTTCTTCTTCAAAGTAATAATCTCCTGCCATTTGTTCAAACTTCCAAGATCTCCCTTAAGCAATTAAGCTCTATTTGCGAGGGACCAGGCTCTGATACCAATTGTTGAAAAGTGTAGATAACTAAGAGGGGGAGTGAATCAATTATACTAAAACAGTTTTCTTGACTTTAATTAATCCATAGAAATCATAAATCAATCAGATAAAATAGAAATGAATATGAAGACACATAATAACACCATACACAATGAACACCAAAATTTATGTGGAAACCCAAGATGGGAAAAACCATAGAGAATCCTAATTCTCAATTATAAAACATCGATTAAGGTGACACTGGTTAAGGCTATTTTTATAAAGACTCACTGCCAAAATGCTCACTATAGGTAAGGCTCACTGCCAGGTGGTTCATTGCTGGTGGGATCACTGCCTGAGATTAAAAAAAAAACAAAAATAGCTATTACAGCTGAGAGACAGCTTACTTCCAAACTATGTATTATAAAACTAAATTGATATAATTGCATCTACATATGCATGAATACAGTTCTCGTTGAAGTACAATATTTGTTTGCAACAAATTCAATCAAGAATCTTCTTCCTACCTTCCTTGCACAACCTTTGCACTACTAATTACTTTTTCTTGACACTTTCCTTTTGCTTCCTTCTTTCTTTCTTTTCACATAATCCTTCACACCCTTTTCTCTATTTACATACCCCACACTACTTGTACGAAACCAAAGAGATGTTCAATATATATATATATATATATATATATATATATATATATATATATATATACCCGTAGACCAAAATAAAGGCATCCTAGAAAAACATGTCAGCTTGAAGAACAACCTTGAAATATCCATCAAGGCTTGACACACTAGCACTAGACCTAAAGGATAGGTTGTACATAAATATCTCCTTTACACGTTACCACATGACCCATAAATAGGTCATACACAAGATAAGCATAATTATTAAAACATAGTGAACTTTGAATTGCATGAGATATATTCTAGATCTGATGGGAATGCCACAACCAAGACCAAGTCCTGATCTCCATCAATTTTAGTACCAACTGAAGGAATGCAATTAGACATGCCAAAACTTGTAACATGCTACATGAATGTCCGGATAGAAAGGATACCTAGAATAAGCTTTGAGCACAACATCTAACATCAAAAGATTAGTCTTCATTATTCCACATTAACTATCTTTCATGAGTTTCCCAAAAAGAAGTATTGCCATATCTAAATCAAGGATAACATTCATACTACACAACATCATACCACACAATAGGATATAACATTTTTGCATATCATCCGGAGCACAACTTTCATATCCCATGTTTTGACATCAATGAAAACAATGCTAGATCTTCTCAAAAACTTCTCAACACTTTTGGTTTTTCGTCCCATACATTATGCCTAATGGGACTCATTCGCCACCTAGGGTGAATGAGTCTCATGTGGTCCAAAATCAAATTAATGGCAATATTCTATTCTCCTACATCCGATGTCGACTTGTAGTGTTGTAATTTCAAGAATTCTTGCATAATCGAGTATAAATACAAGGTTCTTTCACTCATATTCTCACCTAGCATTCAAGAGATCATTAAGCATTCACAAGAGCATTCAAGAGAATTCGAGGGAATATTAGCAAGCACTTTAGAGAATTCTTCAAGCATCAATCATCATGTCAAAGATTTCATCCACCATATTTTACTGTGCTAACAATTGTGATTAGGGTTTATGATTCAAGCAAGTGTTTCATTCAAGATCAACATTGTTTAAGCAAGAGTCAAGAAACACATCCATTGCATCCATCTCAAGCATAATTGCAACACCTTATCGCTAGGGTTTTGTGAGTTACAACATTGTTATTTGTTCATCCATTATTCTCTATTCATATTTTCTTTCATTTCAAGGTTTAATTACCAACAAGGGGTTTGACCATGGAAAACTGCTATCCACTAACCTAACAACCTTTTTGCATCTCCTTTATGTATTTTTTGTAGGTTTAGGTTGCATATTTCCTAAAGAGAAAGATTGGAGAAAAGTTGCAAATCATCCAAATTTGTCAAAGTTATCATCAAGCCTTGGAGAAGACCTACAAGTTGCAAATCTGAGATTCAGATCATAAAACCAGTCAAGAAGGATAGAGCAAATAGAGAAGAGAAGGATCTAAACCTTTGAAGTTGTAGAAAATCCCAACTAGATTGATTCACCACTTCTAGCAAATGAGTCCTAGTTCTAGTCAGATTTCAAGATTTTGTAGATTCAGATACCCTTTTTGTTCAAAACTTGTTCCTACATAGTTTTCTAGAAACTCGACCGATTCACCCATCTTGAAAATGAGTCCCAATCAGGAGAAAGACCATATTTTCCAATATTCCAGATCTCCATTTAGTCTTCTTCAGATTCCCAGGTGCACACATTCTTTTTTACAGTTTTTTGTTGCATTTCATTCACTTTTCTAAGTCATCTAGTGTTAGTTTGTATTCAATTAGAGTTTTTCATTTCATCTTACATTTCATTGTCTTTTCCAAGCTTATAATTATTGGTGAACCCCTTATTAGATCATATTTAGCCCCTAAGGACAACCATATTACAAGATTTCTTTCTCTTTCAAGCATTGACATCTTTAGGGTTATCCTTGAATGAAATTAGAAGTGTGGGTGTGCTCTATGTCCTAAAGCATACGATAGCATCCATCCCACATTTTCACCATTTCATTTTGGTGAACCTACATTTAGAAGACTTAAATTCTAAATGGAGTGCATAATCATCCTAGTTTTGGCTTGCATTATTATTTCATTAAGACTTGCATTGGTTAACTTGCATTCTAGGGTTTCAAATTTTACATTTGTGAAAGTTCATGTAGCTTTCATTTTTGCATCTAATTTCATTGAAAATAACTTAAAATCTGCATTTGCATCTCAAATATCTAAGATTATACAACATAGAAAACATAAAAATCAAATAAAAAATTCATAAAATTTTGAAAAAAAATCATTACTAGGACTCATTCACCACCTTCGGAGAATTAGTCCCTTTGCATATTTTGCACTATTTTTTTTGGCATTTACAATTCAATTTTTGAGTTTTTGTTTGGGGTATGTGTTGGATCATCATGGAAAAAATAGGCCTTTAAGTGGCAAAAAATTCAGAAAAATGAGAGTTAGGAAACTTCATGTAAAAATTTAAATAAGTTATCTATATTATTTCAAAAATATGTAAGAAAATAATTTGTAGAAAATTGAATGTAGTTTCTAAACTGCTAGGTTTATTATTAAAAAAAAAAACTATTTGGTGAAAATTTGAAATTTCAATCCAATAGTACTTAAATTTCGGAAAAATAAGAAGTAGGTGTTTGTTTGACCACCTAACCACAATAAAATGATAATATTTTTTATAAGATTTTAGATATAAGTAGAGGACTCATGTCCCAATGTGATGCATTTTTTTGTAATTTTTTTTCTAAATAAATAATTAATTATGATTTTTTTATTACAACTTTTAAAAAATATAAAAACTCGTATTTCTGACCACCTTAACTTGGTCAAAACTTTATGAAATTCATTTTTTTCTTTTAATCCTATAGTATGTGAAGCATTGAATGTGACAAATGTTTTGGATTCAGAAAATGTGATACTGTTTGAAAGCTATAGATGTTTTTCAATCAGCCTATTAATCAAGACTTTAGTCGTAATTCAAATAGAAAATGAATAGTAATTATTTATTAAATTCAAAGTAAAACATAATTTATATTGGTGGAAAGATGAGAATATCTTTTAAAAAGCATTTCTTTTGGGTAAAAAAAAGTTCATCAGCCACATACCCTACACATACCCATCATAGCACCACTTTTTGGCCCATCATGATCCTGCACATACCCTTTGCTATTATTATCTTTTTGTTTCCATTTCTAGAATTTTTGGTATAAGTATTTCATTTCTCTGATCTTATATTGCATTTTCATTCAACTTGCATTTAGTATCCCTTGCATGAGTATTTGGTTTCTTATTGCTAATATTGTAGTAAGAAAAAGTTTGAGACTCATGTCATCAAACGATAGCACAATCGTTGTGGATCTTGGGTTGTCTATCTCTTTCACTCCTAGTATTGACACTAGTACACTAGATATGGACAATACCTTTCACAACTCTTTGCCTTCAAGTAGCATGCAAGTTGAAGCAAGGAATGATAATGTCCCATAAGAAAACATAATCCACATTCATGGCGACCTAGCACACCTACAACATCAAGTGGAAAATGACAACATTTCAACTACTGCCATTCCCACTATAGATAACATTCAACGTGTGCTTGAAAGTGAAGATGGCCTTGACCTTGTGAAAAATATTGTTCAAATATTTGGAAAACACCTCCCCCCAACCACTAGTTGCCCTATACCTACAAGAAATGTCACAAGCCAAGGAGGAAATCAAATTCTTCCTCCTACAATAATTGCTTCAATACCTACCTATACCAACCCTCAAGTCACAATGACAATGCAACAAGTTAGTAATGTGATTCCTTCATTGGGTATTCCTGCTAGCATCCCTAGTTCTTATGTGGCATCACATGTTATATCTCCTACCAATTAACCACCTATAAGCTTTCCATTGTCCTATGAACACATACACTCCTTCACCACTTTCACTTCCATCTCATAATACAAACAATTACCCTCTCATAACTCAACTCTTCCAAACTGTTTCATCCCTTCAAAAATAAATTTCCACCATCAACCAAAATCAAAATGGTCCACCTACATATTATGTCAAAATCAGTCCATTGTACTTGGAGACATTGTGCACACCAATGCCACAAGGTGTAGAGGTTCCTAGATTTGAGAAATATGGAGGGAAGGGGGATCCTTCTAACCATGTTAATGTCTATATTGCCTTATGTAGTGACTTTTTCCTTGATGATAAACTATTGGAAATTTTTTTTCCTAGGTCCTTGAAAGATACCACCTTGGAATGGTTTTCTTCTTTACTGAACAACTCAATTCGTTCATTCAATGAACTCTTTCATGCATTTGTAAACCATTTTCAAGTGCATATGACTCCCAAGATGACCTTGGCCAATTTGATGAGATGCAAGCAAAAACACGAAAACATAACTGAATTTATCTCACACTATCAATCACTTTATTCGCAAATCGATGTCAAGGTACCCGACCCTCACCTTCAAAAGATGTCCATAAAAACATTGCAAAGCAAGGTTCAAGAAAATATCACCATGATGAAATTCCCATCCTTCATGCACTTGTGTACTGCCCTGTGTGATTATCAAAATTTGGTTAGTAGTCACAATATACAAAGTTCATTTCTAACCGAACTGAGAAATTTGAACCCATAAATTGAAACAATTCCCAACCTTTTAGGAAGCAGAATAAAGGGTTCCTTCAATTCAATCCTCCCCATAAAACAACTCAAAATACTAATAACCAAGTAGCTGATGTTAAAGTCATCATACCCTTTAGCTATGGGGACCCGAAAAGATAATTCTCTCCCTTACCCAATACCCTTCATAACACAATGTCCCAACTTCTAGAAAATAAAATGATTACCTTTCCTCCCATCAAAACACTTGACAGTAATAATCCTTCACCCCTGATCTTTAGATCAAATTCTTATTGTCACCATCATCGACAAAATGGACATGACATGAAACATTGTAAGTGTCTTAAACATTGCGTGCAAGACCTCATTGATTTTGGTCATGTTTCCATTGGAGGTAATAGTGATCAAGGAAATAAGTCTATTGCCCCTCCTAACCAAAACTTTCAAATCTTCACCAACCCCATTGCCAAAACATAATATTCCATTTGTCAAAGCCAATGAAACTACAAATAATGATGTGATGAATGTTGACACAGATGATGATAACAATAATTCTATGTAATGTGGTTCTATAGACAATGATCCTCTAGATGACATGGTATGAGCGATAGACGTCATTCCTCATAAGGTTCAAACTAAGAATCCTTTTGACATTGCTTTCTCCTCTCAAGATATACTTAAACATGCACCCAATGGTCCTCTTTATATCGCTGGCTAAATCAATGACAAGCCAAATAATGGGATACTAATAGATCCCACCTATGGAGAGAATGTGATCATCAAGGAATTTATAATTTTGCATGAACCCTATCAAGATCTATACAATAAACCAAAAGCATGGATCAAGACACACAATGGTTTTGCTTGCCCTATGATGGGATCGCTCACTCTTCCCCAGAAAATAGGACTAAAAACATTAGATGTCTCATTCTCCATCATCCTGTAGTTGGAAAAATTTCATGTGAAGTTGGGACATCCATGGCTTCACTACATGAAAATTGTCCCTTCGGTTGTGCATAAATGCTTAAAGTTTCCCTTTGAAAATGAAATATTCACTATCCACCATAGTGGCTTCAACCCTTTATCTTCTAGAGGAAAATTTTCCTTAGATTTCTTTTGGCCCAAGCCTATGAACCTATAAAACCAAGAGAAGACTTCTTCTTCTTTTCCTATCAAAAGTTCAAGGCAAAGAAAATAACAAAATTATCCCTCCAAAACATATCCTCATCCACCTCTAAGCCTACTATTCTTGACAAAACCATACTTGAACATAAAGAAATTCCAAATAACCAAGACCAACCTAAGAATGAACCTTCACCTACATCCTAAAAAAGGCCAAGAGATTTAATGAAAAAAACCTTGTCACTCCTCCTAGAATAAAACAAGTTTACAAAGTCAAAGAGAAAATGGCTGAATAGCCTACTGAAGAAAAGAAACCTATGGTTGATCAACCCACTCCTACACAAGCACAACTTGAATATAAAACTAAGAGAAACAAAGGTTCTAGAGAGCATAGGTGTAGATTTTGTGCCCTTGCTCGCAAGTTACATGAAGAATTAAACAAATAAAATCAAGATCCAAACTAAACTAAAGCAATGCATGATGACTCTACTCCTCCCTGAAACAAAACAATCCAATACAAAAACCATAGAAAGAGTTTAATTCTTCCATAGACATTATCATTCAACCTCTTGTTGTGATTAACTTGGATGATGATGATGTAGTTTCCAAAATTGACAAAGAGGTGCATAATGAATTGAATACATTATTTTCCTCTTTCATGAGCTTTAACGAAAAATATCCTACAAAAAATGTTGAACCTAGTGCTTCTCCTAGTTCAACACTTGCTCTTGTCCCTTTGGATAGTTTCCCACCTTTGGTATACAATGAACATGATTGGGAGGTAGATGGCCTACTTTAGGTTGACTTGCTCGTTCCTTACTAGTCTTTTGCATTATTTCTTTCTTTTCCATTTTCCTTTGTGTGATTGCATGTGCATAATGTGATCCCCTGTGATTTTTTATTTGATGTTCTCTCTCTCTCTCTCTCTTTGTGAAATTCCTCTATTTGTACCTTCATTCTTCTCTATGTTGTGCATCTTTTTCCTTTTTATCTTTTTTAGTTTTCTTGTGTTTTTTTTTTGGGGATGACACAAGGTGTTGACCCATTCATGTCTCTTCCATGTTGACCCAAAAGGTTTTTCTTTTTTCTTTTTGCTCTCTTTGTCTCATTATTCCAATTCTATTTGTATTTGGGGGATGATGATAGTTCCAAGCTCTCTAAAAAAATTTCAGCAAGAACATACTGACCCGAAATCCATAGATCCCTTATGTGTTTGGTGTTCTGATTTTGGGGGCAACCTCTCTCTTTCCTTTTTTTTCTCTTACATGATGTCACTTTACTTCAAAACATATGACTTGGCATAGGGCTTTCCAATTTAGCTCTCATGTCTTGTTCATTGTTTCAATTTTTCATTTGCTACTTTAAAGTAATTTCTCATAGCATGGTGTTTAGCAATTTCTTTAAAGTGGGGGCATACCTTGGCATTATTCTTTTGCATTTTCCTTTTTTCTTGGTTCATGGTGTAGTTTTATTATTTCATACAATGCATTTTTTAGTTTGTGGATGACATTGGGTGTGATGTCCTTCACAAGTGTGATCTATCTTAGCATATTACATTCCTCTTATTGACTTTATGTGACACACTGCATCCCCTAAGTTGTGAATTTTCTATTCTTTGATTGGTCCTCTCTGAAAAACATTAGGCACAATGTTCCCTAAGTTAAAGACCTCGAATGAACTAAGCAAGAATCCTTTGAACATTCTTTGCATTTTCAACCTTGTAGCTATATGGCCACTGTGTATAGCACAACTTGCATGCCTATGGCGCCATCTTGTTTATTCATGAGTTCTAAGCATACAAAGTCTTGCTTGTCTCATGAAGCTCAAAAATCATTTTTTTGTGTGGTTCCTTATTAAAGTTATCAGGAGGTATAACTTTGGTATGGTTTGAGTGGGAAACCTGACCAAGGAATGACTTTACCCATAGCCACTCGCATGTTTGTGTGAGTACATACCAACCATGAGTGTATGTGTCTCACCTTTTAGGACTTCTCACCCAATGGATAGCTAGGACTTGTGTTGCCTCAGATCGAGTATGCATTTTTTGGATAAACAACCTACATCTTATCCACATCATGTTGGACAAACAGTCGAAGCTTGATCCACCCCTTTCTCCTTTTCATGTTGTTTCATCTTCTTTGACAGTGCATGCTCAAGTGCTTTGTTGTTTCTCTTTACCACTTTCATGTGTGTTCTTTTATGCTTATGTTGGTCTTGCATAGGACCTTTGGCCTAGGGGCTTGTGCAATCCCCTTGGTCATGGTCTTCCTATCTTTTGAACATTGGTACATTTGAACCCCCTTGGTCGTTGTTGCATCTAGTCTACTTTAGTGTGAGTTGGAAGCAAGTTCCTCCTCTCACTAAAGTGGGGGCTAGATGTAGTGACAGAAAAATTTCCCCTTAACTTGGCCTTGATTTAGTGTTGTAATATACCTAACATATTCACATTAGGTCTTGGGACCTTGTGAACTAATGGATTTAAATGGTACCTTGTTAAAGTTTTGTGAAGTGTTGTAACACACTTTCACACTTTTCTAAGGTTTTATTATTAATTGAACTTAAGGAGCCTATTTTTAATAAAAATAAATCTTAACCTCACCTTATTTAAAGTTTTGTAAAGTGTTGTAACACACTTTCACACTTTTCTAGGCTTGTCATTAATAATTGGGATTTTGTATACTTTAATTTCTCCTATTTTTCATCCACAAGCCTCATTTATTACATCTTTTTGAGGATAATCCTGACAACAATCATTAGCCATTCATAATTCAGGTGTTTTTGGCTTGTGTGACCTAGATTTAGTGATCTAGGACTCATTTGTCACCTTGGGTGAATGGGACCCACCTATAGTCTTAGGTCCCAAACCGATTTTCACACATTTCTAAGCACTTTTGGTTTTTGGTCGGGCATACATTATGCCTAATGGGACTCATTCGCTACCTTGCACGAATAAGTCCAATGTGGTCCAAAATCAATTTTAATTCAAATTTTTGGTGTTATTTTATTCTCCTAGGTCTGATGTCAACTTATAGTGTTGTAATTTTGGGAATTCTTGCATAATTGAGCATAAATACAAGGTTCTTTCACTCATATTCTCACCTAGCATTCAAGAGATTGTTAAGCATTCACAAGAGAATTCAAGGGTAGATTAGCAAGCATTTTAGAGCATTCTTCAAGCATCAATCACCATGTCAAAGATTTCATCCATCATGTTTCTTATTGTGCTAGCAATTGTGATGTAGGGTTTATGATTTAAGAAAGTGTTTCATTCAAGATCAACATCATTTAAGAAAGAGTTAAGAACAACATCCATTGCATCCATCTCAAGCATATCTGTAGCACCTTATTGCTAGGGTTAGGTGAGTTTCAACATTTTTATTTGTTAATTCATTATTCTCCATTCATATTTGCTTTCATTTCAAGGTTTAATTACCAACAATGGGTTTGACCAAGGAAAACCCCTATCCACTAACCCAAGAACATTTTTCCCTCTCCTTCGTGTGTGGTTTGTAGGTTTATCTTGCATATTTCCTAAAGAGTTTGATTAGAGAAAAGTTACAAATCATCCAAATTTGTCAAAGTTGTCATCAAGCTTTGGAGAACCTTGGAGAAGACCTACAGGATGCAAATATGAGATTTGGATCCTAAAACCAGTCAGGAAGGATACAACAGATAGGGAAGAGCAAGATCAACCTTTAATGTTGTAGAAAATCCTAACTAGACTGATTTGCAAATTCTAGCGAATGAGTCCCAATTTTAGTTAGATTTCCAAATTTTGCAGATTTAGATACACTTTTGTTTGAAATATGTTCCTGCATAGTTTTCTAGAAACTAGATTGATCCACCCAGCTTGGTGAATGAGTCTTAGTCAACAGTAAGAGTAGATTTTCTAGTGTTCCAAATCTCTATGCAGTCTTCTCTAGATTCTCAGGTGCACAATTTTTTTTTTATAGTTTTCTATTGTATTTCATTCACTTTTCTAGGTCATCTTGTGTTATTTTGCATTCAATTAAGGATTTTCATTTCATCTTTCATTTCATTGACTTTTCCAAGCTTAGACTTGGTGGTGAGCCCCTCATTAGATCATAATCAACCCCTAAGGACAACCCTATTACAATATTTCTTTCTCTTTTGCATTGAGATCTTTAGGGTTACCCTTGAATGAAATTGGAAGTGTGGTTATGCTCTATTCCTAAAGCATACGATAGCATCCATCCTACATTTTCATAATTTCATTTTGGTTAACCTACATTTAGAACACTTAATTTCTATTTGGAGTGCATAATCATTCTATATTGGCTTGCATTAACATTGCATTAGGACTTGCATTGGTTAAGTTGCATTCTAGGGTTTCAAATTTTGCATTAGGGAAAGTTCATGTAGCTTGCATTTTTGCATCTAATTTCATTGAAGATCACTTAAAATCTGCATTTACATATCAGAGCTAGATCATACAGTATAGAAAACATAAAAAACAAATATAAAATTCATAAAATTTTGAAAAAAGATCATTATTGGGACTCATTCGCCACCTTGGGTGAATCAGTCCCTTTGCATATTCAGCACTACACTTTTTGGCATTTATAGTTCAATTTTTTAGTTTTTTTTTGTTATTATTATCTTTTTGTTTCAGTTTCCAAAATTTTTGTTATAAGGAATTCATTGCTCTTAGCTTATATTGCATTTTCATTAACCTTTCCTTTAGCAGCCCTTGCATGATTATTTGGTGTCCTATTGATAATACTATAGTGAGACAAAGTTTGAGACTCATGTCATCTTGCAATAGCACAATCATTGTGGATCTTGGCTTGTCTATCTCTTTCACTCCTAGCATTGACACTAGTGCACTAGATATGGACAATACCCTTTACAACTCTTTGCCTTCAAGTAGCATGCAAGTTAAACCAAGGAATGTTGGTATCCCACAAGAAAACATAATTCACATTCATGAGGACTTAACACACCTACAACATCAAGTGAAAAAATGACAACATTTCAACTATTTCCATTCCCACTATAGATAATTTTCACCCCATGATTGAAAGTGAAGATGGCCTTGACCTTGTGAAAAACATAGTTCAAATCTTTGGAAAGCACCTCCCCCCAACCACTAATTGTCCTCTACCTACAAGAAATGTCACAAGCCAAGGAGGAACTCAAATTCCTCCTCCCACAACAATTGCCTCAATACATACCTATACCAACCCTCAAGTTGCAATGACAATGCAACAAGTTAATAATGTGATTCCTTCCTTGGGTATTCCCGCTAGCATCCCTAGTTCCTATGTGGCATCACACATTATATATCCTAACACTTTACCAACTTTAAGAATTCCATTCACTTGACCTATGAACACATACACTCTTCACCACTTTCACTTCCATCTCATAACATAAACAATGACCATCTCATAACTCAACTCTTCCAAACTGTTTCATCCCTTCAAAAAGAAATTTCCACCATCAACCAAAATCAAAACGGTCCACCTACATATTATGTCAAAAGTAGTCCATTGTCCTTGGAGATATTGAACACACCGATTCCACAAGGTTTAGAGGTTCCTAGATTTGAAAATAATGGAAGGAAGGGGGATCCTTCTAACCATTTTAATGCCTATACTACCTTATGTAGTGACTTTTTCCTTGATGATAAACTATTGGAAAATCTTTTTCCTAGGTCCTTGAAAGATACCACCTTGGAATGGTTTTCTTCTTTACCAAAAACCTCAATGTGTTCATTCAATGAACTTGTTGATGCATTTGTGAACCATTTCCAACTGTACATGACTCCCAAGATGACCTTGGTGGATTTGTTGAGATGCAAGAAAAAAGAAGAAAAGATAGTTGACTTTATCTCACACTATCAATCGCTTTATTCCCAGATTAAAGTCAAGGTTCCCAAATCTCACCTTCAAAAGATTTTCATAGAAAATTTGCAAAGAAAGATTCAAGACAAGCTCACCATGATGAAATTCCCATCCTTCATGCACTTGTGTACTATCCTCAATGATTATCAAAATTTGGTTAGTATTCATGATACAAATTCCACTTCTAACTGAACTAAGAAAGTCAAACCCATAAATCAAAACAATTCCCAACCTTTTAGGAAGAAAAATAAAGGGTTCCTTCAATTCAATCCTCCCCCAAAAAAACTCAAAATACCAATAACCAAGTAGTTGTTGTTAAAGCAATGATACCCTTTAGCTATGGGGAATTGCAAAGAGAATTCACTCCCTTACCCTATACCCTTCGTAACACAATGTCCAAACTTCTAGAATAGTAAATGAGTACCTTGCCTCCCATCAAAAAACCCAACCCTATTAAGCCTTTACCCCTGAGCTTTGGATCAAATGGTTATTGTCACTATCACTAAAAAGATGGGCATGACACAGAACATTGTAAGTGTCTTAAACATCTTCTACAAGACCTCATTAATTTTGGTCATCTTTCCATTCAAGGTATTAGTGATCAAGTAAATAAGTTTGTTGCACCTTCTAACCAAAACTTTCAAATCTTCACCAACCCCATGCCAAAACATAATATTTCATTTGTGAAAGCGAGTGAAACTACAAAGAATGATGTGATGAATGTTGAAACAAATGATGATAACAATGATTCTATGCAACACAATTCTATGGACAATGATCCTCTGGATGACATGGTAGGAGTGATAGATGTCATTCCTCGTAAGGGATGAACTAAAAATCCTCTTAAGATTTATTTCTCCTTTAAGGATATACTTAAACATGCACCTGATGGTCCTTTATACATAGCTAGCAAAATCTATGACAAGCCTACTAATGTGATACTAATAGATCCCACCTATGGAGAGAATGTGATCACCAAGGAATTTCTACTTTTGCATGAACTCTATTAAGATCTATGTGTTAAACCGAAAGAATGGATCAAGACACACAATGGTTTTTCTTTCCCTATGATGGGATCGCTCACTCTTCCCATGCAAATAGAACCAAAAAATTTAAATGTCTCATTCTCCATCATCCCGTAGTTAGAAAATTTTTGTGTGAATATAGGCCATCCATGGCTTCGCTGCATGAAAGTTGTCCCTTTGGTTGTGCATAAATGCTTAAAATATCCCTTTGACAATGAAATATTCACTTTCCACCATAGTGGCTTCAACCCTTTGTCTTCCAAAGGAAATTTTTCCTTAGATTTCTTTTCGCCCAAGCCTATGGAACCTATAACACCACAAGAAGACTTCTTTTTCTTTTCCTATCAAAATTTCAAGGCAAAGAAAATAATAAAATTATCCCTCTGATACATGTCCTCATCCACTTTTGATCCTACTACCTCAAAGAAACCATCCTTAAACCTAAATAAATTCCATATAAACAAGACCAACCTAAGAATGAAACAAATGCGCTAGAGTGTGTAGGCATAGACGTCATGCCCTTGCTCGCAAGTTACATGAAGAATTAAACAATGAAAATAAAGATCCAAACTTAATTGAAGCAATGCATGATGACTCTACTCTTACTTAGAAACAAAACAATACAATACAACAACCATAGTAAGAGTTGAATTCTTCCATAGAAATTATCCGTCAACCTCTAGTTATGATTAACTTGGATGACGATGGTACAGTTGCTAAAATTGACGAAGAGGTGCGTAACGAATTGGATACATTGTTTTCCTCTTCCATGAGCTTAAATGACAAATAAGATACAAAAATTGTTGGCTAGTTTCCCACCTTTGGTATAAAACAAACACAATTTTGAGGTAAATGACCTACTTTAGGTTGACTCACCTATGCCTTATTAGTCTTTTGCAATATTTCTTTCTTTTTCATTTTCTTTTGTGTCATTGCATGTGTGTAATGTGATCCCTCATGATGTTCTACTCAATGTGATCTAGGCTTCTTAGGGATTAGAACTAGGAAGATGGCATTCAATTCTTTTAGGAGACTTCTGGATCCAAAAAATTGTTTAACAGCATTCACCACATCGTCTCCAACACTCTCCCAGAACCATTGGAAGAAAAAAAAGGGAAACCATCCAGATCCAGAGCTTTACTCCCATCAAAGGAGAAAACAGCTTGCTTGACTTCCTCATTGGTAGGGATAGCAGACAACATTGAGTTATTTTCCTGGTTGATCAATTTCGATATAGCATCTATTAAATGGTCCTGATCATTCTGGTTAATTTTGTCATTCTTAGAAATAAGGTTTTTAAAGAATGAGACAGCATGCTTTCTAATATCCTCCTCCTCCTCATACTTAGTACCATCCACTTCAATTTGAGATATTTTGTTGATAGCTCTGTGTTTTGAGGCCGATAGATGAAAATACCTGGTATTTTTGTCACTTGCAGATAACCATAAAGCTCTAGATCTTTTCCTCCAAAACTCCTCCTTTCCAATAATGTCATGCATTTTAATAAGCAGCTCATTCTCTTTTTCTTTTGTGTCATTCAAATATCCCTCCTAAATTTTATATTGAATCTCCCCCAGTTTCAACTGAAGGTCAGATTTGATCTTAAAGATGTTCCCAAAGGACTCTTTTTTCCATTTTTTCAAGTTACATTTCACTTCCCTTAGTTTTTTAGCTATTCTAAACATAGCAGTACTAGAAATACTTATATTCCACCATTTCCTAATTTCCTCTTTAAAAGCGGGATGAGAGAGCCACATTTTTTCCACTCTGAAAGGGATATTTTTCTTCTTTTTTATAGGATCCGCAACAAAACTAATAGGGAAATGATCAAAACCAATCCTAGAGAGAGCCTTAAGAGAACAATAATACTCAAAAAACCAGTGATTGGAAACTAAAGATCTATCTAATCTAACCTGTATAAGCTCCATCTCCTTTCTGCGATTCAACCAGGTATAGGAAGCTCCATGTAAATCCAGATCAATCAGCCCCTGGTTATCAATGAAACTCTAAAGATCCTCTTTGCTCTCCACATTGATCTGGGAACCTCCAAATTTTTCTCCATTCATTAAGGGCGTGTTGAAGTCACCCATAACAATCCAAGGCTCTCTATCAAAATTCCTCCTAAAAGTAGCAAGTGCCATCCAAAAGGATTTTCTCAGTCCTTTTCCATTGGGGGCATAGATATTCAATTGGATCCAACTGAAACTATCCCTGATATGTGTGAATCTAGTAGAAATATGGTTTGTGCCTTCCAAAATTAGATCCCCTTTGATTATGTGATTATTCTAGAAGGCAGCAATACCTCTAGAAGCACCATTCGAATTGTTTCCATGAGTACTATAGTGCTAGAAAAGTTTCATCTTTTCTACTTTTTCCTTTGACATTTTCGTCTCCTGAATAAGAAGAATATCAGGCTTGTGGTCTCTAAGAAAATTGCATAGAACATCCTACTTGTGGGGGCTATTGAGTCCCCTTATATTCCAAGACATAATCTTCATGAATTACCAGGGGATTTGAGGCATTCTGGGATGGTTTTCTGAGACCCATCTGCAATATCTTGAAAATTGTTATGCTCTCTTGTCCATTTAATAGATTTTTTCCCTTGAGAGTTCTTTGATGCTCCACAGTTTTCCTTTGCTTTTGATTTGGTAGAAATACCACTTGGAGTCTTCCATTGTTTGTTTTTCTTTTTCTTTTTCTTTGATAAGAAATCTTCTTTATCAGTCTCTTCTTGGCTATCCGTCTCTTTACTAAATTCCCATTCCTTATCAGTTAAGAGCCTTTGTTCCCAAGGTAATGTTTCCATGATACCATTCAAATGAGAAGATGAGAAGTTGCTAGAAAGTTTAGTTGAATGGTCCAGGTTTTCAAGGGAATCCTTAACCACATTGAAGGAGTTAGGATCTATAAAGTGCTCTACTCCCAGAGGAGAAAGACCAACAAAGGAATGGAGAGGGAGAGGGATGTTTAGCTCTAAGGATAGCCCCTGAATAGGAATATCCTCCAAGCTTAGGGTCTCATCATTTTTCATTGTTGGGATTAGTTCATGGGAAAAGGGATTAGCATCTTGATTCGGATTTTCTTCCCCCACTGACTGATCCTCATTGGATTCATTTTCCTTAATAGGTAAAGTCTTCTCAAGATCCATATGTTGGGGTTCCAATGGGGCCTCTCCATTATTTTCCATGACCACATCAGCCTCATTAGAGGTACTCTGACCATTAGACTCTTTATTTTCAAGGCTATCTCCTCATGATTTCTTTCGCCATACCGATTTCAAAGAACCAGTTGGTTTCTCTTTCTCTTTGGTAGCATTTAAGGGGCATTTCTTAGCCCAGTGCCCAAATTTTCTACATTTGAAAAAAGCAAATGGGATGGTTTCAAACTCTATATCTTGCGCCTAGGAACCTAGTTTTGACTGGATCTCAATCAATGAGGGAAGGTCAGCATTCTGAGAGACCCCTACACATATTCTTGCAAATACCAATCTCTTTCTAGTAGCTGTCATTGAATCAGTAGAAAGGAGCTCACCAAAGGACCTCGCAATACCATAAAAAATTTCTTCATTCCAATATTCCAAGGGAAGGCCCGAAAGTCTGACCCATACTGGGACATTCTCAAAAATGGAGTCTGAAAGGTCCAAATTAGAGGACCACTTCTTTAGAGCCAGGGAATATTTCCCTATAACCCAAGGACCCCCACTTCTAATAGCCAAGATGTCCTCTCTACAAGTGAATTCAAATGCAAAAAAAACCCTTTGGAAGAGCAGCAACTAAAGCTTTTCCATTCATTCTCCATTTATTTTCAACGAACTCCCTGACAACTTCAATGTTTGGTCTAGGGCCCATAAACTTCCCAACTAGGGTTCTTTCCATTAAAGCAATATTATGATCAATTAACAAATTTGGCACAAAAATTGCAAACTTACCTTTTTTCGGGGATGAGATATTTTGCACTGGAGGGAAAGAAGATTTTCCATTAGGTTTTACCCCAAACAAAGAAGTCCAGGGTTTGCGATTGCCTCCAATGCCGCTAGTGGACCCCACCGCCTCTTTATCTTTTTCATTTTTTTGCCTGGTAGGGGAATCCACTGGATTAACTGCCGGAATATCCTGTCCACCCAGTTCCACTTGGATTTTATTTCTTGAGTCCACCTCATCTTGATCATCCTCACCTTGATTCTTACTCGAAATCAACTCCTGATTCGCGTGAGATTTCTTTGATCTTGCTCCGCCTTCATTTCCATTGCTTGAATTTTCAAAATCCCTCTTTTCCCCCCGATGCCTGCGCTCGTGTACGCTTGGTTCAATGTAGAGGAAGAATAAAGTGACAACAAAAACCATGTGACCTATAACAAAGAAGAGGCAAAAAAATGTTCTTGTACACAAGAGAGGTGATAGGCTACTACATAGCAATGATGAGGATGTAGTAATTCTTGTTGAGTAGCCAATTGAACAACCAAGTAGTGATGAGGGTGTAGTAATTGTTGTGGAGCAACTAACTGAACATGTAGTCCAAGTTAACCCAATTGTAACAACTAAAAAGGTTGTAGTGTAGTAGGAATGGACCATGTGGATGGCATGTAACATTCCATTGAAGATGTCGAAGACAATGGCATGTCAACAAGAGGAGCATAAAAAAGTGGGGTCTTCCAACTACCACATTATAAAATTTGTTGGGTGGTGTTACAACTACAAAAAAGAAAGGGCCCCAAAAATCTTCAATGATGATGAAGAGGCAATGGTCATCCAATGGTGCAAGGAGATGGTTGTTGTTGGCCATGGTTTGGAGATTGTGAATAACAAATCAGAAGTGTCCCAAATATGCCAGTCGAGGCCTAATCCCTTCAAAGATGGACTTCTTGGTAAGTCTTGGTGGACAGGGTTCAAAAGAAGGCATCCCAATGTGTGCTTGTGAATAGACCAAGTGAAAGATAGAGACCGTGTTGTGAATCTTAGGCTTGTAGTTGTATCTACATTCTATGAAACACTGTAGAAGACATACACAACTAGGAATTATGGACCCCAAAGGACTTGGAACTGCAATGGGAGAGGGTTGCAAGCTAGGTGGAATGATTTAATGAAGGTGCTTTCCAAAAAGGGAAATAAAAGTGTTGCATATATTATCCCAAAGAGTTGAGAGTGGATCACAATTTTGGCATGTGCAAATGTTGTAGGTCAGAAAATTTTGGGATTTTACTTGATCAAAAGAAAAAATCATGTGCAGAACTACATAAGAAACTGTGAGGTTGGAGTGGTTGTTCAACCTCATGCATGGATGATGAAAGACATTTTTTTGAAATGGCTGAAATTTTCTGCTATTGAAGTACTTGGGGGTTGCTTTCCCAACCATAGACACCTCCTCATATTTGATGGCCATGGAAGCCACATAACCTTTTCTACCATTTCTTCTGCAAGGGCACTAGGTATTGAATTTCTCACCCTACCAGCCCAAACATCACATAGGCTACAACCACTTGATGTGAGTTTTTTTTCCTCTTTCAAATCTCATTTCAAAAGGGAGAGAACAGAATGGAGTAATAGACATCCAAATTTGGAGATAAGAAGGGTAGAATTGGCTACACTTGGCAGGCTTAATTTTCGAAAGGAATTGACATTTAGGAACATAATATTTGGGTTCAAGAGGATAGGTATTTGGCCTCTTGATCCTAATACATTGGACAACAACATGAGGCCTAGTGAAACCTTTCAGTTTGTTGCCCCTGAGGAAACATCTACTATTGAAAACATTCTAACCCTATCTAGAAATGGTTTGCCAGTAAATGAGGGTGACTATATAGATGGAACAATAGAACTTGGAGATCAACAAATCCCACTTGAAGTAGCCAAATGTGCAAACCACCAAAGTCCACCACAAACTTCAAGTTTGTCAGACCACCAATCACCACCAACAACAGTCTTGGGAGAGAAAAATAGTATTGCAGACATCTCTCTTTCCCTACCAACTCCATTTGAGGAGCCCTTGTGGTTGTTAGAGGATTCTACTAATCTTGGTATTGATCTACATGTGGAGCTAGATCAAATTATGAAAATTCCATCACCACAAAGTATGGGCCCAAATACTATAGTTCATTTATATATGCTAATTGGGGAGACAATCAAGATGATCACTTAGGAGATGAATTGAATGATACAACTAATTAGGTGTAGGAAACAAATAATGAGGATCTGATGGATCCATTGGGAGGCCAAACAACTTCACACATCTCACAATTCTTGAAGCTACCTATTCATGTAGTCAAAGACAAGTCCAATATGGTAGCTGACCGTGGGATTAAACTACCAAGAGGACCCTAACTCTTGACCGTTGATGACTACATGGTGTTGCTAACTGAGCAAGAGGATAGGAAGAAGGAAATCCAAGAACTAAAAGAGAGGAAGAAGGAATAGATTGAAGAAGGCTATATGAAACATCAATTTCTATATCTCTACCATATGTAATTATAATTTTACAAGTTGCATATTTATATTGACAATATTGTAACATTATCATACACTCCATAGTTGAGGGTTCCATGCACCTATCTTTTGGCCGAGTATGTATGTATATGTGTTTGTGAAAATGACTCTATGTATGTATGTATGTAGATATGAATGCCATATGCACATGTATGTATGTATTATTGGTATCCATACATACATGCATACATCATAGTTATGTAATGTATGTATGTTACATATGAATGACATATGTATGGGTACCTACATGACCTACATACATATGAACTACCATATATGTATGTATGTATGTACAGTATACACACATACATACATATTATGGTGATATGTATGTGTGTGTATAAGTACATACATAATATTATAATGTTTATTATAATTTTAATATGTTTTGATTATAAGGGAAAAATAGGTTTTGAAGGGACCCGAAACCCTTTACAACTTTAGGTACAAAATGATGCTCAAAAGATACAACACTAGATAGTAACCAGCATCCAAAATCCTCAAAAGATACAAACAGTTGCTCTAAAGATAAACAAAGAAGAACAATAGCCAAACAACACCAAGCAACAGTGGGAAAAGTAGAGCTAAACCACACGTGTAACCTTCTAACCACCACGAACAAACTTTATAAGGGACTAAGAAGAATGATTATGCTTAGGAAGACCTCTCAAGTCCTTCTTTGCACAACCATCCAGGAGAGATCATCCTTTGAAGGAATAGAGAAAGGGGAAGTCAGAGGAAAAGACACCAAAGACAAAAAAGGAAGAGAACCAGGAGTGTCACTCCCACAACCAACAACAACGGGAGTTGTAGATAAACTAACAATCACAACAACAACAACAAAATCATCAACAACAATATCAACAACCTCAATAGTCGTAGCAACAACTATAGGAAAACCAACCACATTAGTAACAACTGTAGAAAAACCAACAACTACAAAAGAACCAACAGTAGCAATAGAACTAGAAGCCCCAACAATAACTGTAGAAGACCCAGGAGCGACAACAACAACAATAGATGGCAACTGAGAACCATCAGCAGAAGAAGCCACAACTTTAGGGTCCAAGTCATCATCCCTAGAATCTTCCCCAGAATCATCATAAGATTCATCCATAGTAAGATGCTCACAAAGAGCATCTTTCCACCAAGTAGCATAACTTCAACGATATTTCTGACAGTTTGTAGCCAAATGACTTGTAGAAAAACATCTCCTACAATGGAAAGGAATACCTTCATAATCAAGAATTTGAGACCATGGTCTAGCCTCCACCATCAAAATGACCTCCCTAGGTAAATATTTTGAGGTATCAACATCCACAAGAATGCATGGGAAAGTAGGATGATCATAGATAAGAGAAGATGAATCAACCATAAAAAATCTACCAATAACATTTTTAATAGAATCAAAGAAAGGAGTCCAAAACTAAAGAGGTGGATTAGGAAGTCTGACCCAAGTAGGAACAACACTAATAGATTTAGAAAGAGGGTTGAAAGGAGGGAACCAAGGCCAGAGAGAGAGAAATTCCTTTCCCCACAACCAAACACCCCCTTCCAACACCCAAGCCCTATTCTCCTCAGATTGAAAAGTAGCCACAAAAAACCCCTAGCCAAAGGATAGAGTTCAATCCTATCCTCAATAATAGGCCTCCAAGACTCCAAAACCCATTTATGCAAATTTGGAAGGGAAGGCCAAAAACCATTAAATCTACAAATAAGAGCAGAATGAGAGAAATAATCTTCTTTATCCAACACCTCTTGCCCAAAAATAATAGTAGGGGCAGAAGAAGAGCACCGTAAGGGTTTACCCTTAAAAGAGGGAGGAGAAGAAGAAGGGATTTTACCACTGGAACCAACCACCTTAGCAAATGAATAGAAGTAGGGTACGAAAGAGGGACATCCATGTGCAGTGACCTAGACCCTAAAGGAGAAAAATCAAAAGCAGCAAACCCTCCTAGCAAAGGTCATGAACCTTCAGGAGACACAGTTGAAGACAACGGTGACCCAACAACAAGTGACAGACCATTTGTAGACACCTGGGAGCCAACAACACATGACCCAACAGCTGCCAAAACTAACCCAGTAGAAGCCAACAACACACCAAAAGCTGATGACACACCAAAATCCAACAACGCACCAAAATCCAATGATGCACCATCCATAGAAAGCAAGAGGGTTTCAACAACTTGAGCAGGATAGCCGTTCTAGCAGAGAGTGGGAGAGCCATTTCAAATAATATTAATATGTTATTAATAATATTAAAATGTTATGTAAATTAAAGAATTAAAATGATAAAAAAATTTAGATAAGTGAAATGATTACCAATTTTACAATGAAAATCCTATAAATGCATATAAAATCTTTACAAAAATTCAACCATTCAGGAAGAGATGAATCTACTATGGACATGGCTGAGAGGACGATGGGGGAGCGGATATTGTTGAGTGAGGGGTTCACAATAGTGGAGGAAACATTCAACCAAAATATAGGTGCATGAAACCCTTAATAGTCCAGTTGAAACCCAGTAATTGTATGTATATGTATACACACAGTCTTCCAAAAGGTGGGTGCATGAAACCCTTAACAGACAATGCAATATACAAAAAGTGTTATTATTTTGACCGACTATGTGTATATGTGTTTATACAAAAATATATATCAATATATATTTGTGTATACACACATATACATAGAGTCGGCCATAATGTAGGTGCAATATTGCTACAAAATAACATTTGCTCGCTATTTATGTGTGTATATATATATATGTATACACACACAGATATATATATATATATGTATATATATGTATATATATATGTATGTATGTATGTATACACACACATATATGTATATATATATACATACATGTATACATACATTTATATATATACATATATATACATACATGTATAAATATATATATACATATATATAAACATGTATATATACATATATACATATGTATACATATATAGATATACAAAGACACAACCATGATATAGCTGCAAGAAAGCTTCATTAAACGAGCATATCATTACTTGTAAACTGAACCTATTTACACAAAAAAAGTACAAGTAAAATTGAAAAAAATATTGCAATGCATAGGTATTACCCTTGTGAACTTGGAACACAACCTCACCTATGTAACAAAAAGTTAATTTTTTTCCTTTTGCCAAATGAGGTGTTGAAAAATATAGATAGTGTGAGAAATGCATCACCAGTACTCACCCATGGCCTCATCACCATCAGCCTCAAACTAAACCAACACTAGTCGTGAATGCAACTGCTCAAAGTGCAAATTTTTCTCATGAATGGTGTAGTTGTGAAGCTAACACAAGATGAAGCGAATGGTATGCATGCCTAGGTGGTAAGCATTAAGGCCGATGGTGGAGGAATGTTAGGTAGTAAATGTGTATTTACTAGGAGTTGAGAGAGCTAGTACTGGCATGGTGGAAAACCATGAAGGGTATTGCATGTGTCCAAAATTGGTCAATCATACATTTTGGCTCCCTTTTTGTGGTTTTTGAAAAAAAGTTTGAAAACATTGATAAACATGTGCAAATTTTATCAAAAAAAATGGAGGGGTTTCCAGTTGGACTGTTAAGGGACATGTTAAAAATAAATCTGACTCAGATGCTACTGACGTGGACCCCTCACTCAAAATTTCCCTACCCACCATCAGTCCCTCTCCCTTATGTGTGATCCACACAAAATAAATTCATATTTTGATAAAATTGTCTCGAGCCACTAGCATGTGGGATAGGTTATCTTAGATTTTTAAGATCTCTAACAATATTGAAATTAGATAAATTATTTAGGTGATAGTTAGAAGATAGGCTACATTTTTTAGTAGGTTGCACCCTAAAAATTGTCTCATGCTGGGAAAGACAACTTTCACAAACCTGAAAACAAATTTTAACTTGCAACTAATATTTTTGTTAAAAGGATGGAAATATGTTGTCTCAAGCTAAATCTTCTGGTAGCTCTAAAAGCTTCGGTATTCTTACATCCACTTTTGGTTTACTATGAATAAATTAAAGTAGCTGCTATAAGAAAACTGGTTTTAGTTCGTCTCATTTGCAAAAAGTATTTTCTTTTTAGGCTTTCAAAATATTTTTCATGCAAAACTATACCAATATATTTTATGTCATTGACATAATTTGTGCAAAAATTTGAGTTGCGTCTCGAGGATAAGATCTAGTAGTTGAGCACCCTAGTTTTACGCTTCTCAAAATCCTACGTAGAAATTTCAAAAAATTCCCAAAATTTTACAGCAACTTGCTTGGCCATGCCCCTGCCCTACTTATAACTAAGATTTTAATCTAAAGAGTTGTGGCTTGGAATGGCTTGTCAAAAATATTAATGAATTTTTTTATATTTTTTAGATGAAGTTATAGTTGTTTAATTTTTATTGATGAGTAATATTCATATATGTTGACATAACTTGGTATTTCATGTATTTCATTACAAAATGAAACTGAATGATATTTTGTAGTTCTTATCTTTATAGGGATGTAATTATTCTATAGCTACATGTGCTTATATTTTAGTTTTAACAAAATACATTGATTTGAGAAAAATCATGAAGGAATTAAGGATGAGCATAATAATAGTTGGATTAAAAAAAAAGACGATGATGAGATTCTCTTAAATTTTCTATCAGCGCATCACTTGCACCTCCTAAAGTTGTAAGAGATAACTTAAATAAATGATTTATTCGGTTTGATTTGAATGTGGTGAGTTTATTATTATAGAGGTGTTATGGGGTAATTATGTTAAGACAATTGAATATGAAATCAAGTTTGAGAATATTTGATGTCTAAATCTATTTATTGATGGAGAAAAATAGTGTGAATTTTGATATTGAGTAACTCATTATGAAATTAACAATAGTTGAAATATTTGTAGATATGAGATGTGACCTACAAAATAGTCTCTAGGATTACAAGATGGATCCTTATCTACTTTTTCCTACAAATATTTTGACCAAAGGATAAGGGAAGAAGTTTAGGGAATAAATGAAAGAACTAAAAGAGCATAAGCTAGAATAGATTTTTGACATATATAAATAGAGTTTTGTAACCCATGTTATTATAGTCAACAAAAACAAAGTTTTATGAGTACATATTTTATTGGAAAAGGTGCCTCAACCTTACATCTTAATATATTAATTTATGAATTCACTAAAAAAATTTAAAATATTTTTTAGGGTACACCAAATTAGCGTGGTCGTAACTTGTAGCTCGCTTATTAGAAATCAAAGTTTATGGATATGTTGATAAGAAATATAGAGGACCTAAGTAGATTTAATAAGAATCTTCACTGAATATGGCATGCCTCTTTGGGGCAACAAAGGACCAAAATTTCTCTCAAACCTCTCAAAAATGTCAATTAATAAAATTTACAAACCATCAAAAAATTAATTTTCTAAAACATGCTAAATTTAATCATGCAGATGCCATCCAAAGCTTGTTAGACATATATTGGACCATAAGGCATCTTTGAATGAGTTTTAATATTCTAAATGGAGGAACCAAATCAAATAATTATATATGAGATGAGATGACAACTTTAAGAGTATTTTCTAAAAGTAGTCTAGAAGACTATGACAAACATAAGAATTTGAATTGTGTCATTATGGGTGCCACTTTTGGGACATGGATTTGGTGCATGCTTTACAAAACTACTCCTGATTTGTTGTTTGATATTTTCTTATGAATTGGGTTTTCAGGATGGTGTAGACATAGTTGATTTGATTGTATTGTTATTCTACTAGAATTACATCAAACTTATATGTCGATGATACTCCTGTAAGAGGTATAGCCTCCTTATTTTTTCGTAATCATGGTTGTTGTTGGATAATATAAATTGTTTCACTTTTAGAGTGGATTTTTTTTACTAAAAAGGTTTTACCCACATAAACTTCTATGTTATAATTTACTTGTTTATATTTATATACATTTTCTTTATTTCTAATTGAGAATATCATAAAATCTACATGATACTCTTCTCTAATAATGTAGAAATTTTATTTACATAGTTTTCATCCTTTCATTTGGTATTAAAACTTGACCACCTCAAATTCTAGTTTTTGGGTTGGCAGTTTTTATACTAGTCCTCATTTGAGTGGAATCTTGTATGTATGGATGTTCTTGATATTATTGCAAAAGGCTATGCCAAAATATTAAGAATAAAAATGGTGTTCTCTAGCACTGATTTTTAGTTGTAAAAACTTAAAATAGAAGATATGATCATAGACAAAGATATGGTTTATAGTATTTGAAAGCTTATCTATTATAATGAATTAAGAAGACTAGGAATTGTTATATAGAAAGGTGAAATTTTTTTTCAAAAATTTCTTAGAAAATTTAGTGTTCCTAGATGTTCATAAAGAGACCACTGCAATAAATCTTTGGAAGAATTTTTGAGGGATTTATCTAGACAAATCCTACTAAATAGTCTCTTCATGACAAAAAAATTTGCATACCCTCAATATATAGGATGGTGGATCTATAGCCAATCAAATGAATTCCTTCATTATCATAGTTACCATTTTGAACTCTATGGAAAAAAAAATGGAGGAGGATCATTGCATGATTTTGTTGTGTTCTTTGCTAGATTCATGGGGCTAGCTTAGTGGAACACAAAGGTAGTTAAATACATTTATTAATACTAGATATAGTATAATAACACCTTACATTTATAATATTTAATGTATTATGAAGAATTAAAACATAAACATGCAAGGCTCATAATAATAACAAGATATAAATTTAAATTTTAAAATTTTGATTTAAAAAATTCAAGATTAAATAAATATAATATGTTTGTTTTAAATTTTAAATATAATATATTGGCTAATAATGATTATATGAAACAGTAATATTAATTATTAAAATGATGTAAATGCTAATATATTGATTTTATAATTGTATATTTTATATTTATAAAATAATATTATTGAAATAAATTATAAAACATTTAATAAAGAATTTATTTTAAAATAAATTTATTAATTATCATTAAAATAATTTATATAAAATATAAATTATTTTTAATTTTGGAGAGTTGGACGCAGAGGAGTAGTTGCGCCTCGGTCGGTGTGCCTGGTACCTGGAGAGGTGATGTGTGGGGGAGGCAGGGCTCTCCCCCACAGAGGTGTGTCAACGTGGCTCAGGCCGTAATTTGGGTTGTGTTCCCTATTACGGTTTTATGTTTTCATTTTCGTTTTCTTTCGTTTCCCGTGTCTTTCTTTCTTTGGCCTTGTTTTGTGTCTTCCTGGTTTCGTGTCATGGCGGCTCGGCTCTGAGGGCTCCTTGCGGCTCAACCCCCTGGGGGCTTTTATGGAGGAAGATAAGGCCGTACCTATACCCCCTGTGAACAATGAAGGCGCAGCAAGTAGTAAAAGCTTTAAAGATGCAGTTGCGGGCAAGGAAACGGTTATCCCAACCGGCGCGCAATTCTCTGTTTCAGGTCAACAATCAGTGGTGGGTTCTGATGGCATTTATGGAGATCAAGGTAAGCCTTCTTGCCCTTCTGGTTTTACTTTGCTCAAGCCTAACCCTGAAATGAGAGAGGTCATTAGAAATGAGAAATCTAGGATTAAAGAAATTGCTATTTTCTTTGCTACTACAGATAGCAATAAACTCCCATCTAGGAAATTTCTAGATTCTTGGTTTTCCGGCATATGGCTTTCTAAATTTAGAATTCAAATAAATTAGTGTAGATTGTTGCAAAAGGTATTATTTGTTATTTTCTTTAGAAACCATGAGATGCAGGGCAAAGCCCTTACTAGGTCTTTCTGGAATGTTGGTGGTTGCGTGTTTTGAGCGCTGGCTTGGAACCCTGTTGCCATTGCAGAGGAAGTGCTTGCTCTCTCCTGCCCATGGTGGGTCGTTGTGAAGAATGTGCCCCCAGAATTTGGGAAGCCCTTCCCATCCATTCTAGCACCGTTTGGTAATGTGCTCAGAATGGACGAGGTGAAGGCCTCGCTGCCGAACCTCGATGCTAGGGTTCTCGTTTCTCTAATACTCGGGATTGAATTCCCTCCCGGGCTCCTCATTGAAGATGAGGGAAGAATTGTTAGTTTCCCTCTTGAAATTTTGGGCAGTATAAATTTCTATTACCTATGTCACCATGAAGGCCATATTCGTAAAAACTGTCCCCTAATTAAAAGAAAAGATAATTGGGAGGCAAGTAGACCCAATAAGGGGGCTAAGGAGAACTAGAATGCTAGTGCCAACATGGTGAATTCCATGGGGGGTGTTGTCGAAGCCCACCCAGCTGGTCTCGACTCTGTTGAGGAATTATCTCATCCCCGAAAGGATTGTGATCCTGTGGTGGATCTAAACCCCTCGAGTTCAGTGAATCAGGGTGTTCAAACCCTGGGGAATCCCTTACCTATTCAGAATTTACTCCCGATAAAGAATTCATTTGATGCCCTTGTCGAGGAGGAGATAGATAAAAATGAGGAAATTGACCTTGCTGTTGGACCCAAATCCATCACAAACCCTGCTTTTTCAATTAATTGGAGCAAGGAACAAATTGAGAAACTTAATGCTCAGCAACTTGTTATGCGGAAAATTCGTGAAAGAATTGAGGAAAATTTGCTAAATAAGTGTGGTCCGCCTAAATACAAACCTGAACAGACTAACCTAAAACAAGTCAATAGAATTGAGAAGATAATTGAATTAGAAATGCACCATTCAAGTGATCTTCAAGATTGGTCTATTGCTAGAAGTGATTCCTCCAAATCCTCAGTTATGGGGAAAACATCAGAGCTACAATCTGAAACGGGTGGCACTTTGTGCAATAGCCTTAAGGTTGAGGATCATCTGAATGGAGGCATTTCTAATGATTTGTATGATACTATTACTAGGGTTGTCCAACCGGATTCCAACCAACTTGATCATAGACAACATGACAATTCTGAGCCTGTCCCGGGTGGTGTACTTTTTGTGTCCAACCCCATGCCACCCATAGCGGGTGAGGCCACAGGTGACTCTGGGGATGATGTTGAGAAGGATAACAGAAAGGAGGGGTCTATGATATGCTCTAAACCTAAAAAGGGGCCTGGGAGACCAAGGAAATATGATGCTCCAGCCTCCGGAATTTCCAACAGCCAGCAGATCAAAAATAAAAGAAAAAAGACCAGTCTTGTTATTCAATCTCCAATGGCCAAGAGGGCGGAGGTTGAGGAAAAACTTCCTAAATGTTTTGAGCAGTTCAAAAACTGCCATGAGGACACCCCTATAGTAGGTGAACATGAATCTTAATATTATATCGTGGAACATTCGGGGTCTAGAGTCCCCCGATAGAAAATATATTGTGCGAAGGTTCTTAAATCTGGAACCTAAACAAGATATTGTCCTTTTACAAGAGACAAAAGCTACGGGGTTTACTTTGGAGGTTAACATGAGATTCATATGAAAGGACTCTTACCATTTCTCCACCCAGCATGAGAAGGGGAAAGGAGGTGTCACAATTCTCCTTGCTAGTAAATGGAAGCATTTCATGGTGGGTAGTGGCATCTCGCCCTGTAATAGGGTGGTTTGGATTGTTTTGGAAAAAGAGGGTGCGAGAATGGGGATTGGAGCGGTTTATGCTCCTAATGATCATAGAGAGAGAATCCAGCTATGGCAATGGATGGAATCACATTTTCCTAAAGGGCCCTAGGTTCTAGGGGGGGACTTCAATATGGTGGAGCAAATGGAAGATAAGTGGGGGGGAATTAATGCTGCCTGGAAAGGCTCGGAAAGGCATTTCTGGAAAAGGTTTAAAAACAAGTTTGGGCTATTTGATCCTCTGGAAAACAAAAAGAGAGAGTTTAAAGACATTTGGTTTACTTGGTGCAATGCTTAGCAAGGAAATAACATGATCTACTCTCGGCTAGATAGGTTTTATGCAAGTAAAAATGTCGTCAACTTCCTCCCTAGTAATTCTGGGTAGCATGTGTGTGTTCACCCTTACACCCTCTCTGACCATCATCCCATCAAAGCAACGGTCTCCTTGACCCAAGATAATGGGTTGGAAACTCCCAAGAAGCCTAAATTCATCTTAAATGCTCAACTTCTTCAAGATGAGGATTGCAGAGATGGCATTAGGTCCATTAGGTAAATTAATAAGTGGATTTTGAAAGAAGACAGTGCCATTAATAGGTGGAACCAAAATGTTGATGCCTGGCAGAAGCTTCTTCAAACTATTGGTAAAAAAAAGGCCATGGACAGAAGGAAAGAGGAGCATGAGCTCCAGAAGGCTCTTTTCATGGCCGAGGAAAGGATGCAAGAGGATCCCTCAAATCCTTACTTAAGTGAAGATCTGGCAAGAATGAAAAATGATCTTAGAAAGATTCAAACCTACAAGTCCAAAGGCCTCAAGGTCAGAGCCAAACTGAATTGGATCCACTAGGGAGATAAAGGGTCCAAATTCTTTTTCAATTACATAAAAGAGAAATCCTGGAAAGAGCAGATTGGGAAAATCTGGGAGGATGGTAGGCTCTTGAGTTCTCAAGAAGATATTCTTGTTATTTTCCATGCTTTTTATCAAAAGCTCTTTACCTCTGAAGATTTTCAAGAGTGCAACAGGAGGGCTAGAGAGTGCATCAGGAGCATTATCCCCAAGAAGATCAATATTACCCAAGCTGCCAAGCTGAATGCTACTATCACCAAAGAAGAAGTGCAGAAGGCTATTCAATCTATGCAGAATGATAAGTCCCCAGGCTATGATGGACTGCCAGTTGAATTCTACAAGGCTTTCAGTGACTGGGTAAGTGAGGATCTGTTACAAGTCTATTAGGAGGCCTTGGATAGAGGTTTTTTTGGGAGTTGTATTAATAAGGGTATTATTAAGCTCCTTCCTAAAGGGGGTGACAAAATGTTGGGTGATCCCACAATAGTGGTTTACAATTTTTAGCCAAACTGGACACTGATATTTTTTTTTAACACAATCTCCACATTCGGGCACCTATAGCGATTAAACCGTAAGGAATTTGAAGATGATGCAAACTAGAGTCTTGTCATATTTTGTCTGTAGATTCTAAAATATATTTTTTAATTTTTTTGGAATTAGTGCACTTCTTTTTCCATCTCCCACGAAAATTGGTTTTTTCAAAACATTTTTAAAAGTGATGCACACCGATAATGCTAACTTTTTTTCCTTTTACATAAAACACCCAATTCTTTCATAAATTTAGATTTTAACCTGATATCTAGTGCTTCCACTTGCTAGTTTTTATTGAATACTTTTCTTTAATCAAGTTTCAGTCAACCACTCATAATTCGTATATAACACAACCGTGATAACGTATACCTTTACCCATGTATCTAATTTTTATTTTATTTTGCTGGATCAAGGACTCCAATATCCTGTGCACTCATATTTTTAAATTTTTATTTTTGATCTTCTATTTTCCACTTCATGCATCAAAGAGTTTTGTTTTCAGTGAAAACCTATATTTAATAAAACTTAAAAACAAATAGATAATATAATCAAAACATACTAAAATTATATTCATTGAATAAAATCTGCTTTGAGGGGAACCATACTAGTTGGGTTTCTGAGATCTCCTCCATTTTCATTCTCAAATTGAGCTTCGAAGTGCAAAATTTTTAGCAATTCTGGTGCCTTAGGAAGCAAGGATGAAAAAAGATGGGTTCGGCCGAACAAGTGTTCGGTCGAACAAATTAGAAATGTTCAGTCGAATAGGGGTTCGACCGAACCACCCACACATGGAATAAAAAAAGAATTTAAATGGGTTTAATCAAACATTCTAAATATGTTCGGTCGAACACCTTGTTTTTAATATTAATATAGATATTATTTATATTATTTTTAAATGATAACTTAAATTTGATACATAAGGATCAGATGCAAAGATTTTTGCCAGAGAATACAATCAAAATTTTAAGAAGATTGTAAAAGGAGATATTTGATAAACCCAGGAAAATTTATATAGAATTATAATGATATATATGTTTGATTTATATATAATTTTGCATACACTAAGGTATATCATAATGTTTTAAGGGCACCCTTGAATAGATAACTGTAATTAAAAAATTTGTTGACAAGTAAATTCGACCATCAAATTTAATCCTTGGTAGGAGGGAGATACTTCAAAGAGAGAGGGGGGCGAGTGGGAGAGAGATAAAGGGTAGGGGGTCCCAGGGTTTAAGGTTAAGGGTAGAGGAGCTCGAGAGGGAGAGTGGGTAGGAGGATGACCTTTAGAGAGAGAGATAAAGGGTAGGGTGCAAGGGTTAAGGGTAGAGGGGAGAGGGGGAGAGGGAGTAGGAGGGAGAGACTTGAGAGAGAGGGGGGGGAGTGGGAGTGATTTGTATAGGATCTAGACTATTTTGCAGAATTGAAATGCTTAACTTTTACAAAGATTATTTAAAGTTTACAAAATTTGAATTCATGCATACATTAACAAATTTATGCATTAAAACTTCAAAAGAGAAACTGAATATGAGAGAGAGAAGAAGAGAAGTGCAAACAACGTTTGATTACGGAGTTCGTCACAAACGTGACTACGTCTCCGGGTCCGCTCCAATGGAGTGTGACCGATCCGATTAATCTCCAAATCAAAATTACAATTGCACCAAAACCATTTCTTCTAGCACTTCGGCAGCATATCCATACTCCGATGTACGAAAATGGCTCCAAAAATCCCCTAGAACTCCTCTCTGTATCACCTAGCACCAGCTTTCCTTGAAAATTATGAGTACCAAATTCACTCACTCTCTCCCCTTTAAATACATAAAATTTGCTCAAATTGGTTACTAACCAATTGATTTTACAAATCTACCTTATCTCTCCAAATTACATAAAAATCTTTGACATAACCCCCTTTTTACACATAAAAATCCCATAATATAAATTAAGCCCTTCATCTTAGCATTATTCGGGCTATTATGGTTGAGAGGGTTTTTATTTAATCCTTTAAAAGGATTATTGTTTGTTTTAAATTTAAATTAGGAGGGGTTTGTTTTATTTTTAAGGTTTTCGGCTTTGGCAATTCAACAAAACCGACCGGGCCACAAATCATATCAAACAATGTTTGTTGGCGCGTTGGCAGTAATAGATTTTAACAACTCGGCCGGTGCAGGTTCAACTCCCGCCGACCACACATTTTCCAACGGATTCCACTCTTTAATTTAACAAAACAAACCGCTAATGCATACGGTTTAGTTTCGACTTTGTAGCCGGAATGGTAGCCAACGGTCACGCTCGGTGTGAGGTCTGGATTTCGAATCCGCCGACCATCCTTTTTTTTCACAAACAACCAACTGAATCGCCGACGAAGAGAAGAGAAGATGGTGCCACATGTCCTGACTTGATTCGTTGACGATGACACATCTACGCTGACTGGATGTGACCGTACAGCTGACTCATCGCCATGTGTCAGAATGCCATTCACTGCCGAGGACACGTCACAGCTGACTGTGCACTGACAACGCCGTGGACGATGACGCGGCGTATGAAAAGGACAAGTGTCAAATTCTAATTGGTCCATACAATGCTGACATGGATGCCACATGGCAGATTCTGGTTCGTCCACTTCATCGTTCATACAATACAGAATGCTGACGTCAGCATCCGTATGGTCCACCTTTAAAGTCAACTGTAAGCTTTGACTGCTGATAACTCTCGCATACGATGTCGGATTTTGACGAAACGAACGCCGTCAGAATCGTCTTGACGGGCTCTTCGTGATGATGCCAATTTTGACAACTTTTGATGACATCTTTTTTTTTTTCACTTTTTTGATCGCCCCTGATCCCAGTTTGACCCAAGGTTTGACTGGCCATAACTTGCACAAACGGACTCCTTTTCGCTCCGTTCGAGTTGCATTAGAATTAGGATGCCGA
>VDFB02000013.1:172954648-172987159 GCA_007258455.2 Sequoia sempervirens | reverse complement strand
AAAATTTAAGTACTATTGCATTGAAATTTCAAATTTTCACCAAATAGATTATTATTATTTTTAAATAAACCTAGTAGTTTAGAAACTACATTCAATTTTCTACAAATTCTTTTCTTCCATATTTTTGAAATAATATAGATAACTTATTCAAATTTTTACGTAAAGTTTCCTAACTCTCATTTTTATAAATTTTTCGCCACTTAAGGGCCTAGTTTTTCCATGATGATCCTACACATATCCCAAACAAAAACTCAGAAATTGAATTGTAAATGCCAAAAAATGTAGTGCAAAATATGCAAAGGGACTAATTCTCCGAAGGTGGCGAATGAGTCCTAGTAATGATTTTTTTTCAAAATTTAATGAATCTTCTATTTGATTTTTATGTTTTCTATGTTGTATAATCTTAGATACTTGAGATGCAAATGTAGATTTTAAGTTATTTTCAATGAAATTAGATGAAAAAATGCAAGCTATGTGAACTTTCACTAATGTAAAATTTGAAACACTAGAATGCAAGTTAACCAATGCAAGCCCTAATGAAATAATAATGCAAGCCAAATCTAGGATGATTATGCACTCCATTTAGAATTTAAGTGTTCTAAATGTAGGTTCACCAAGATGAAATGGTGAAAATGTGGGATGGATGCTATCGTATGATTTAGGACATAGAGCACACCCACACTTCTAATTTCATTCAAGGGTAACCCTAAATATGTCAATGCTTGAAAGAGAAAGAAATATTGTAATAGGGTTGTCCTTAGGTGCTAAATATGATCTAATAAGGGGTTCACCAATAATTTTAAGCTTGGAAAAGACAATGAAATGTAAGATGAAATGAAAAACTCTAATTGAATGCAAACTAACACTAGATGACATGGAAAAGTGAATGAAATGCAACAAAAAACTGTAAAAAAGAATGTGTGCACATGGGAATCTGGAGAAGACTAAATGGAGATTTGGAACATTGGAAAATATGCTCTTTCTATTGATTGGGACTCATTTGCAAAGTTGGGTGAATTGGTTGAGTTTCTGGAAAACTATGCAGGAACAAGTTTTGAACAAAAGGGTATCTAAATCTACAAAATCTTGAAATCTGACTAGAACTAGGACTCATTTGCTAGAAGTGGTGAATCAATCCAGTTGGGATTTTCTACAAATTCAAAGGCTAAGATCCTTCTCTTCTCTGTCTGCTCTATCCTTCTTGACTAGTTTTAAGATCCAAATCTCAGATTTGCAACCTGTAGGTCTTCTCCAAGGTCTATCAAGGCTTGATGACAACTTTGACAAATTTGAATGATTTGCAACTTTTCTGCAATCTTTCTCTTTAGGAAATATGCAACCTAAACCTACAAAAAATACATAAAGGAGATGGAAAAAAGTTGTTAGGTTAGTGGATAGTAGTTTTCCTTGGTTAAACCCCTTGTTGGTAATTAAACCTTGAAATGAAAGAAAATATGAATAGAGAATGATGGATGAACAAATAACAATGTTCCAACTCACAAAACCCTAGCAATAAGGTGTTGAAAATATGCTTGAGATGGATGCAATGGATGTGTTTCTTGAATCTTGCTTAAACGATGTTGATCTTGAATGAAACACTTGCTTGAATCATAAACCCTAATCACAGTTGTTAGCACGATAAAAAATGGTGGATTAAATATTTGACATGATGATCGATGCTTGAAGAATGCTCTAAAGTTCTTGCTAATATTCCCTTGAATTCTCTTGAATTCTAGGTGAGAATATGAGTGAAAGAACCTTGTATTTATACTCAATTGTGCAAGAATTCTTGAAATTACAACACCACAAGTTGACATCAAATGTAGGAGAATAAAATCCTACCACAAATTTAAAATAAATTTGATTTTGGACCACACGAGACTCATTCACCCAAGGTGGCGAATGAGTCCCATTAGGCATAATGTATGGGACCAAAAACCAAAAGTGTTGAGAACTTTTTGAGAAGATTTGGAATTGTTTTCATTGATGTCAAAACATGGGATACAAAAGGTTGTGCTTCAGATGGTATACAAAAATGTTCTATCCTATTGTGTGCTATGATGTTGTGTAGTATAAATGTTATCCTTGATTTAGATATGGCAATACTCCTTTTTGGGACACTCGTGAAAGATAGTTAATGTAGAATAATGAAGACTAATCTTTTGATGTTGGATGTTGTGCTCAAAGCTTATTCTGGGCATCCTTTCTATCCAGACATTTATGTAGCATGTTACAAGTTTTGGTATATCTAATTGCATTCCTTCAGTTGGTACTAAAATTGATGGAGATCAAGACTTGGTCTTGGTTGTGGCATTCCCATCAGATCCATAATATATCTCATGCAATTCAAAGTTCACTATCTTTTAATAATTATGCTTATCTTATGCATGACCTATTTATGGGTCTTGTGGTAACATGGTAAGGAGATCTTTATGTACAACCTATCCTTTAGGTCTAGTGCTAGTGTGTCAAGCCTTGATGATTATTTCAAGGTTGTTCTTCAAGTTGACATGTTTTTCTAGGCTGACTTTATTTTGGTCTACAGGTATATACATATTTAGAACATCTCTTTGGTTCTGAAAAAGTAGTGTGGGGTATGTAAACAGAGAAACGGGTGTGAAGGATTACGCAAAAAGAGAGAAAAAATGAAGCGGAAAGAAAGTGTCAAGAAGTAATTAGTAGTGCAAAGGTTGTGTAAGGAAGGTAGGAAGAAGATTCTTGATTGAATTTTTTGTACACAGATATTGTACTTCAATGAGAATTGTATTCATGCATATGTAGATGCAATTATATCAATTTTGTTTTGTAATATATAGTTCAAAAGTAAGCCGTCTCTCAGCTATAATAGCTGGTTTTTTTAATCTTAGGCAATGATCCCACAAGCAATGAACCACCTAGAAGTGAGCCTTACCTATATTGAGCATTTTGGCAGTGAGTTTTTATAAAAATAACCTTAACTAGTGTCACCTTAACCGATTTTTTATAATTGAGAATTAGCATTCTCTATGGTTTTTCCCATCTTGGGTTTCCACATAAATTTTGGTGCTCATTGTGTATGGTTTAATTATGTGCTTTCATATTCATATCTATTTTATCTGATTGATTTATGATTGCTCTAGATTAATTAAAGTCAAGAAAATTCTTTTAGTATAACTGATTCACTCCCCCTCTCAGTTATCTAGACTTTTCAACAATTGGTATCAGAGCTTGGTCCCTTGTAGATAGAGCTTAACCACTTAAGGGAGATCTTGGAAGTTTGAACAAATGGGAGGAGATTGTTACTTTGAAGAAGAATTGAGGACAATGTTAGATGATATGGAAAGCACAAAATCTAAAAAATGAAGAATAGAAGGAAAACATCAGGGAGGCAAATGGTTGTATCTCAAAGCTGAGGGAGCAAATCCGGAAATTCAAAGAAAGACACAAAGAGGTCAACCAAGAATTAAAGGATTCAAAGGAAATTGTTGTGAATATAAAGGTACGGTTGGATAAATGCAAGAAGACTGAAGAATATCTCAAAGATACCATAAAACAAAAAATGGAAGAATGTAAGAAGATTGAAGAAAATCTCAAGGATGTCATCAAACATAAATTAGAAGAAAATGATAAGTTAGATCAAGAGTTAAGAAAGATGAAATCAAAAGAAAAAGTATGTGAAAGTAGCATAATTCTGGATCAACTCTTGTCCTTATAGAAATGTCACAAGGATAAGGAAGCACTTGGCTTCTCAGGTGAAAGCTCAAATATGAATACTAAGGGTAAAGACAAAGTAGTTGAAGCTAAAGCAAGATTTTTTGTAAAAAACAAGGTTTGAAACTATAGAACACCTACAAAAAGACCTCTGGTTAGGCAACCAAATGCTCAAAGGTACTTATCATTTACTAGTCATTGTTTTCTATGCAAAATTTTTGGACACAAGGCTGTAGAGTTTAGAAGCAAGAAGGAATTGAGTACTCAAAGCTTTAACTGTCAAAAGTTTTGTTACAAAGCAGGTCCTACAGAAGTCAATTATCTAATTCAGCTAGAAGCAATGGAACGAATAATCTCTTTCATGGTTATTACTATCTATGCCATGGTTATGGTCACAAACCTAATCAGTGCAAATCTAGGGTTCACTTAGTTAAATTAGGACAAAGATGTTACAAGTGCAATCAATTTGGACATTATGCTAACACATGTAGATATGCTGCTCTAGAAAAGTCTAAAAATAAAAAGGTTGTAGAATCAGATGAATTTAAGAAGACGACCTTCATGGTTTGGAAGAAAAAGGAAATGAATGTGGGGAGCTCTTCTATGGTACCAGATCTTAGTACAAGCTCTTTCAAAATATGATCCAACTGCCTTGGCTTAGAGGGAGTTTTGCAATACATAGCCCATCGGTTCCCCCTCTCCAAAGTAATATTGATGTGTTTTTGACATGACTAAGTTTGATTCGGTTGGTGATGTATGATGAAGCTTAATCTAGTTGATTGAAAAGATAAGTATAATTGATCGCGTCATCGATGTATGTTTTTGGCAATGAAATCATCATGAGAAATTAAGGATAAAAGGTGGAATTTCAAATCATTTCCCATAGTTTGACTTGTGTAGCCTAATAACGGAAAACCTAATTGAGAATTTTAGAATGTCTTTGGTTGAGAATTACCCCTTCCAGTTTGGGTCTTAGCTCATGTTTTTAGTATTGTACTTTCTAAATTCATTACTGTCAAAAGAGAATATTAAGTGGAAGTATAAAATCCCTATTAGAAAACAAGTTTATAGATATTTTGAATATATGAAAGATAAAGAAAATGCATGCAAAGTTTATTTCTCATCCCTGTAGATGGATTTGTGCTCTAGTGTGATAGTGTTTAGTGCTACACCTATCAGTCAGTTTGAGGAGGGTTCCTCATTTGGTAAGGAGTTAGAGGCTATCATTGGTGGTTCCCCTCCATAACCTAAAAGGAGGAAAATTAACACAAAGGATGTAATAACTATCTCAGAAGAGAAGGAAAAGGAAGAAGAGTCTATGCCTAGATTTGACTCTATCAATCTAGAGGAACTTGTTCATTTATTGTTGGATGAGGGTGATATGAAAATGATTGGTGAAATATGGTATGCTTTCTCTCCGGTTAGTAGGTCTAGAATTGGAGATGCCTTAGTTGATTATCTTCTCAAAATGGGTACTACTATTTTTGTTGTTTCTGACTCCTTACTGAATGATCTGGTAGAAGTTATTGAAGAAAGGTTGTTGTGGGAAGGATTTGAAGGACATAAGATCCAAGCCATGATTGAGAGGTGTGTCAAAGTCAAATAGAAGCTATCCAAACACATTGGTGAGACAAGAGAATGCATTAAGGATATGTTTGACATCTACATGTATTGTCTCTAGTGGCCTATTACTGTTGAAAACTTTAGAAGCAGAATTGAAGCTATTGAATATGAATTGAATGATATTGGGAAGTGTTTTGACTTCTTCAAAGATAAAGATGGAAAACAAAGAATAAGAGTTGGTGGGTTGCAAGCTGAGTTATTGTCTACTCAGAGACAGGGGGAATCTATTTGGTTAAAACTTTCGAGTTGGTCAAATAAATTGTTGAGGTTTGGTTGGATCATCTCTTCAAGACACTTTCTGTTGCAAAGGATTGTGAACTTTAGTGCCTATCTCTAGATGGGTCATCATCATTTGAGTTGTTGGCTCTACTGGATAGTATGTGTGCCAGAATAGTTTATGTTGTACAAGCTTGGAAGAGGATTCTTCCAACTATGAGAGAAAGGTACAAGAGAATTTTTCATGTGAAAAGTGCTATTTTTCCTTGATTTCCTAAATGTTCTTATTTGGTTGTTTTCCTTTGATGGAAAAAAGGGGGAGAAAATGAAGAGAAAAATAAAAACAAAAAGAGGAATTTGATTGCTTGACAAAGGGGGAGAAAATGAAGAGAAAAACAAAGACAAAAAGAGGAATTTAATTGCTTGACAAAGGGGGAGCGCTTGGAGTCTTTTGTTTGCAATTTTTGTGTTTTTTAGTTTTTTCATCAATGCTAAAGGGGGAGATTGTTAAGAATTTGTTGAGAAGATCTAGCATTGTTGTCATTAATGTCAAAACTTGGAATGCAGAAGGTTGTGCTCTAGATGATATACAAAAATGATCTATCTTGTTGTGTGCTATGATGTTGTGTAGTATGGATGTTATCCTTGATCCAGATATGACAATACTCCTTTTTGGGACATTCATGAAAGAAAATTAATGCAAAATAATTAAGACTAATATTTTAATGTTGGGGGTATGTGTGGGATCATGATGGACCCGAAAAGTGGCGATATGATGGGTATGTGTTGGGTATGTGGCTGACGATTTTTTTTACCCAAAATTGATTAAACAAAAAGGGTTTTTAACGGAGATTCTTAGCTTTCCAATTAAGGCTGTAATTATCCTTTACTTGAATTTACAACAATTATTATTCATTTTCTATTTGAATTTAATTAAGTCCATGATAGGTCGATTGAAAATATATATAGCTTCAAACCAAGATTACATTTTTGAATACAGAAACATGTGTCACATTCTATGCTTTGAATACTATAGGGTAAAAAATATTAATGAAGTTTTGATCAGCTATGGCTGGATATGAGTTTTATATTTTTTGAAATTTTTAATAAAAATTCATAATTAATTATTTACTTGGAAAAAAAATTACAAAGAATATGAATACAATCTGGAAATGAGTCATTCTATATAAAATCTTATAAAAAAATATTATCATTTTAATGTGGGTTAGGGTGGTCAAACAGACACCTACTTATTTTTTCCCTGAATTTAAGTACTATTGCATTAAAATTTTGAATTTTCACCAAATAGATTTTTATTATTTTAAATAAACCTAATATTTTAGAAACTACATTCAATTTTCTATAGATTATATTCTTACATATTTTTGAAATAATATAGATAAGTTATTCAAATTTTTACGTCAAATTGCCTAACTCTAATTTTTCTAATTTTTTTGCCACTTAAGGGCTTATTCTTTCTATGATGATCTTGCACATACTCTTGGTTGCTATGCTCAAAGCTTATTCTCAATACCTTGCTATCCATAAATTCATGTATCATGTTACAAGTTTTGGTATGTCTAATTTCATTCCTCTAGTTAGTACTAAAATTGTTGGACATCAAGACTCGCTCTTGGTTGTGGCATTCCCATCAGCTCCATAATATATCTCATGTAATTCAAAGTTTGCTATCTTTTAATAATTATGTTTATCTTATGTATGACCTATTTATGGGTCCTATGGTAATGTGGTAAGGAGATCTTTATGTGCAACCTATCCTTTAGGTCTGGTGCTAGCATGTCAAGCCTTATTAAATATTTCAAGGTTGTTCTTCAAGCCAACATGTTTTGCTAGGCCAAATTTTTCTAGGCCAAATTTATTTTTTTCTATGCATACATATATATATTGAACATCTATTTGGTTCCAAACAAGGAGTATGGGGTGTGTGAATAGAGAAAAGGGTGCAGAGGATTATGTGACAAGAAACAAAGAAGGGAGCAAAAGGAAAGTTTCAAGAAGAAGTAATCAATAGTGTAGAGGTTGTGCAAGGAAGGTAGGCAGAAGATTATTGACCAGATCTGTTGTAGACATATATAGTGTGCTTCAATGAGAATTGTATTCATGCATATGCAAATGCAACTATAGTAGTTCAATTTTGTAACATATACTCTGGCAGTAAGTCATCTCTTAGTTGTAATAGCTAGTTTTTGTATCTCAGGCAGTGAACCCACTGATAGTGAGCCTTACTTACAATGAGCATTTTGGCAATGAGCCTTTGTAAAATTCATCTTAACCAATGTTCTATAATTGAGAATTAGTATTCTCCATGGTTTTTCCATCTTGGGTTTCCACGTAAATTTTGGTGTTCACTGTGCATGGTGTTGTTATGTGCTTTCATATTCATATCTAATTTATCTTATTGATTTATGGTTGCTCTAGATTAATTAAAGTCAAGAAAATTGTTTTAGGACAACTGATTCACTGCCCCCCTCTTAGTTATCCAAACTGATCAACAAAAAGTGCTTAGAAATGTGTGAAAACTAGTTCAAGACCCAAAAATCTAGGTGGGACCCATTCGCCCAAGGTGGCGAATGAGTCCTAGTTCAATAAATCTAGGTCACACAAGCTAGAAACACTAGAATTATGATTGTCTAGTGATTGGTGTCAAGATTATCCTAAAAAAGATGCAATAAATGAGGCTTGTGGATACAAAATAGGGCCAATTAAAGCATATGAAAGCCCAATTATTAATGAAAAGCCTAGAAAAGTGTTAAAATGTGTTACAACACTTTACAACACTTTATATAAGGCAAGGTTAAGGTTTATTTTGACTAAAAAGAGGTTAATTAAGTTCAGTTAATTAATAAAACCTTAGAAAAGTGTGAACGTGTGTTACAACACTTTAGCAAGGCACCATTTAAATCCATTAGTTCACAAGGGCCCAAGACCTAATGTGAATATGTTAGGCATATTACAACACTAAATCAAGGCCAAGTTAAGGGGACCTTTTTTTGTCATTACAAATACAAATTTAGCTCCACTAATTATAATTAGCCAAGGAAAAAGTATATTGTAATGATTATTACAAATGGAGTTTTTGAATGATAGAAAATGATAACATTATGTATGTAACTATGCACAATTGTATTTATTCAAGTGAATAATATTTGTGGGGTTGTTGGGGCCCCAACAATAATTTTTTGAGTTAGCTCATAATTGATATTTACTTCCAAAATGGATATCCATTTTTAGCTTATAAAATGTACTCTCACCCCCACATACAATAGAAAGAATAAGAAATTAACCTCAATATTGCTTTGAAATCAAGCTTGAGAGTCCCTAAACTATCATTTCCATACAAGTCGTAGGATAATTAATTTTTATAGACTTTTGATGACTTCACACTTGATGCTAATGAAAAAGTTTAATCTAAATTTAATAAAATAAAAATGGTATTAATGGGAAGCTCTCTTGATTCTTAAACAATAAAATATGCCTCATTATAATTTTGATACATAATTTTTATATGTTTACTATGCACACACTATGTTTAAATTCCTAATAAATATAGATGTCGCAAAACACCCATGATGGGTAAACATTCAAATTTGTCTCACTTCATGTCAAATTATCAACATACATGAATTTAAGAATTTCCAGCTAAAGTTCAATTTTAGTCAAATATATGGTACAATTGGATTAATTCTAGATAAATTAAATATGGAAGGAAATATTTCCAATTGAAAGTGTCCACTAAATACATATGTGACATCACTTTGCAGTTGTTGAGATTATGGATGTACAGTCCCTGAAGCTCCAGAGTCTTCAATGGAGGACCTTTGTCAAGAAAGATGATCAACTACACAGAAAGTGTTGCAACTAGGAATGCACAATGTAGATTCTATATTGATCTGCATTATGAGTTTGGATGATTATAAATGTACAAAATGCCTAAATATATAGGCAAAGGAGAAAACCTAAGATGCATGAGATGTTTCCATGTGTCATGATCTAACAACATGTGACAACATGTGAACTCTATCTAGGGAATTATTAAATGTTGAGATAAGTTCTAGAAGGACAACTCATCTTCTAGAAGGAATCTTATCCCTACAAACAAGAAAGGGGACATTACCCCATTATTAAATGATTTATTAAAAATGCAACCTAGGACTCAATGATATATGACCTAAGTTAACTTATGCTAGTGTAATAATTAATTTAATTACACTAATAGTAGTCAATTTATGAAAAAGGTAAAATTATTCAGAGAACTTCATGTTTTCATAACTCAAGTAAATAACAATTTTTAAGAAATCTAAAAATACGCTTTTGTAGATATATAATTGTAGTTTCATTTTTTTTATATTTAATGTTATTTATATTCACGTTTTTACTAAAATCATGTCATCAACACCAAAATATAAGGTCAATTGTCTTGCTAAATATTTGTGAGAAAGGGTGGCATCCCATCAAAACGTTTTTTTTTTTCAATACATGCACAATTTTAGATTTTTTAATTTTATTTTTTATTGAAATGGAGAAAAAATAATTAATGCACTAAAGTTTCAAGGTATAAATATAAAAAATAAGGAAAAAATAAAATTATTATATACAAAATAATGTCCCACTTAATTTCATTTTAAAATTTTTTATCAAGAAGTAAATTATAGTATCAATTTTGCAAAAATACTACATTCAAATATTTTTTTTATTTTTTTAATAAAAATAATAAATATTAAATAAACTAATAAATCTATATATTATTAGTTTACATCATTTTAAATTCAAAATGTATATGTCACTTTCTAGTGATTCAATTTAAAAATTTAGATTAGTTTTGGATTTTTCTTTTATAAATGTGTGAACTTTGAAATTTCACCCAACTTTCAATTTGTGTATCATTTCTTAATTCCAAAAGACACACCACACTCTAGGATTCATATTCTATATTTTAAGAAAAAAAACATGTTCTTTTGACTAAATTAGGTTGTTTTTAAAAAATATTTTTCAATGTGCAAAAAATTATATAAATAATCCTTTATTTACACAAAATAAAAATAAAAAATGCATCAAATCCATTCATGTCTTTACTTAGAGAAGAAAAATTCTTTTTATTTTTCTTCATAATTAATTTGGTCAAAATGAAAACTAATTTTATTTTATTTTTCCAAAATTTTAGTAATACCTTATTAAAATATTATTTTTTACCAAATTAATTTTAAAAAGTTAAAAAAAAGTAGTTCGTAAACTTTATTCAATTTCAAGTATAACTTTTTGAGTATATTTTTTGTATAGATTTTGTAGATAATTTTTTCATGTGAAGATAATTATGTTAATTATTTAATATTTTGATTGCCACTTAAATGTTTTGTTTGGTCTATGACAATATTGCACTCAACTAAAAATACAAATGTACATAATTTATGTGGTGTTTGTTCTAATGTTTAGGTACAATTCTAAAAATGAGGATGGGCTTGTTATATTCTTCATGATTCTCAAGGAAATAGCTGATGGGGATCTTACTATCCTTTAGATGTATTCCATGATTGGGATTTTGGAGAAAATTAGTAGGTATATTCATGCAAGAAAAATGTGAGGAAAACTATTGTAGTGTAGGTAGCACATAGACATGTCAGAATACATAGTAGGGTGACTTTAGAGCACATGATCAATCAATATATTTCTCATTTTTTTATTATTTAGGTCAAGCTTGATGGCCCTACTAAAGAGTGAAAGGAAGTCACTTTGTGTACATTCCCATTGATCATATTTGATGAGGGGGCAACCCGAGACTTAGAAAATAACCCACAAACAAGAGAAATTTTATTATTCAGAAAATGGAGCTTCTTACATGCAGAGGATCTCAAATCCCCAAGTTCTACAACACATGCAAGTTACAGACAGCTATAGAATAACCCTTTTGCAATATGCGAGCTTGTCCCCAAAAAGTTACCCAAAAATTAGAAACCCGCCCATAAATAGAGCTCCTCATTAGTTTGGAGCCAAAACAACATTCAAATTTGAGTTTAGGCGGTTTGGCGCCGAAAATTTACAACATGAAGTTCAAATTTCAAAAGAGCATTTGCAATTGTATCTTCTAGAAAGTGCGCCAACTTCCCAGGGCCATAACTTTTGATCTGGGACTCCGATTCGCGAACCGTTTGAACCGTTGGAAAGGTCTCGAAGTCAATAACACGCTAAAAATTTGCTACGCCAATTTTGGCAAGTTTCAGGAACTCTAAGTGCCTCAAATCTAACTCAGAAGATTTTCAGGTGCAAATCTGGGAAACTAAAACTGCAATATCTTCCAACCCAGGAATAGAAAATAAAAACCGTAAATTGAGAATTTCATTGTGACGAAAAGGGTATCCAAAAATATAAAAATATCTAAAAACTGAAAAACTTGAAATTTAACTATTTTTTTGGGTGATGCAAGATTGCCCTTACACCACTGGATGCTCCTACATCAATATTCATGCCATCCAACAATTGATTATATAAGATTGACCTAAATTTGTTTTTGTCATAGTTTATATAATTACATCCACATAATTGCTTGGAATGTTTCTGAGCACCTTATAAGAATTGATGCCACCTATTTTGATCACTATATATTTCTTTTGTGCATTATTATGAAGTTGGAAGTTGAATTGGTTTATTTGTGTGCCCAATAGGGATAAGTTGAAGCAACACATTAAGAGGAAGAGCCTAAATAAGGTTAGGAAGTCAAGCACAAATTGGCTAAGGAATAATTTGCACACTAAGCATAATCATAACAATATAATTTTTAAAGGTTAAGGTTCACACCCTATAATTTTAGATTGAGATAGTGGTCACTCATACTACTACTTTTGCATCACCTATACTTACGACTTGTAGGCCTTACACATTACATTTCATGCTTCTAGTACTTGGATCCATCACTTCCTTGTATGCCTGACCTAGGTATGTAATCCTAAGGTAAAGCTAGTTCAATAGACAATTTGATAGAGGGAAAAACACACATTCAATATATAAAGCCAAGTTCATTTGGTAGGCACTATAACCTAACCTACTTCTAATATGACGCACTTCAAGATGTCAACAAGGAACTGTACATGCCCAAGTTCTTCACATGGTGACTGAGACAATATCATTTCAAAAATAGTTAAATGCACTTCAAGATCAACTCGTATGTCTTGTTCCTTTGACCATTAAAATGATGACACATTTATTAGCGTTAACACATACTTTAACTACACACCACTATCACTCAAGCTACATGATTTATCTATCTATAAAAATATTACCCTTAAATTGTGTATCTTTATTCCAAACTAAAATTTGAATTTTGTGAATTTCCATTTACTTAAACTTTTATCATTATAATCATATTCATAAAATTCTATAATTTACTATGAAAACATCTTTACTTAAATCATTTAATACTTTATATCTGAAAAGCGTACATTATCACATGAAAATACTTAAAACCAAAACAGTAGTACGTAGTTTAACATAGAAATCTATATATGCCTTTATATGACCTAAATTAAAGGTTGCTAATTAAATAATAAAAAGAATTATTAAAAAAAGCAATAAGAAAAATACATCAGAATATCAGCAACAAGCTGTTACAAAACAGCAGCAGCATAATCCCAAAAACAACTGTTACAAAACAGCAGCAATTAAATAATTGAATAAAATTTTATTATTATGTTTAAAATATTTAGTAAGTAGTTATCTGCATATTGATATGTACATGACATCATATAATACATGATATAAAACGGTCAAGAACCTTCGCCGTATACGAACAAATATGTCCTTGTGCAAATATAGCTTACATGATTCGTGAAAAAATATATGATGCGTACCTAGTCAAGTTTGTTTCAAATAAAAAATATATATGATGCGCACTAAAGTTTTTTTCAAATAAAAAAAGATATTTGATGCACACTAAAGTTTGTTTGGAATATAAATATATATGTGAAGCTTAGTAAATAAACGCTCTTGAGAAAATGTGTCTTTCAGTCACCACAATACTTGTTAAATTATATTATATTTAATTATATTCTTCAGACAAATATTAGTGAAAGCACCTAGTAGTACTTATAAAAATTATTATTGTATTTAAAATGTAAGTTTTTTAATTAATTTATTTAATATTAATCAGTTACTTTTAATTAAAAGTATTAATTAATTGTCAAATCATTCTTTTATTATGTTAATAGATATTTTTTAATAAAAAGTACTAAACAAATTGTACAAATTAATGATGGAGATTTTAAGGATTACCAACAAAAATATTATAGAATTTAAAATGAATACATGATCATGATGTGAAATCTTATTGATTTCAAATAAATTTATATTTGTGACATGGAAAAAAAACTAATGATTATTTTTTCAATGATTCAATTGCAAAGTAGAATAAAATTTTAAAAATATATTTTATAGCAGCTTATATATTTGATTCTAAGGTTTATAACATTTTATGATGCTCTAAAATGCCCTAGGAATGTCTATGCCATATACCCTCATGTCTTGTCTATGAAGTAGTGGAGATTCACTTGTTTCCATCCAACAACTTACACAAGGCATTCAAGATTAACATGTTTATAAACAATAGGCTCAAACATTATTTCTTACAATTTGTTGCTTTGTTGTATTTTCTATGGTTTGTAGTTAGTCTGCATAAAGTTTGAAATGTCTAGACATGATAAAAAAAAATGGAGGGAAATATCAATGACAATTGGCCTTGGGATGACCTTCAATTGCATGGGAGTTTGGCAACGCAATCACATGGAGATCATCCATAATGATGAGGGAAATTGAATGACTCCCCCATATGTGGCCTTCCCAAAGATGGAATGTCTCGTTAACAATGTTTCTTGAAACTAGTTGCTATGAATCTAGTAAAGACTTATATTCAACACCAAGAGGTTGATTGGGATGAGTTTTCTCCCATGGTAATTAAAAAGATGAAAGAGATTGCTTAGGCCTTTCCTTTCCATTTGGTGAAAAAATATCATTTTTACTATGCCAATTTATTTTAATAATTCCCAGAGGCGAGCCATTAAGGACCATTTGAACCTCATTTCCAACTTTAACATTTTGAGTATCACCAACAAGCCTATTATTGCAACCATTGCTATTTTAGTCATAATTTTTATTTATTTTTACTCTAATTTCTATTCACGTTGTGATATCTTGGGATGAATTTTATTCTAGATCCAATTCCTAGACACTTTATCCATGTATTTGGAGATTTTCATTTCTATAAAATTCACATTATCCCTCACTTAAAAATAACTTTAGAATTCACTTAAACCATTTTCAATAAGTTTGATTTCTCTAACCATTTTTCTTACTAGTATTCACATCCTTTTTTTAGTTTTTTTTTTTTGAGATGGCTAGTATTTCATGGCAATATAACCATTCTTATTTTCTTTATATATTGTATTGCAATTTTTGAAAATCAATCCATAAAAGAAGGATATTGATTATTTTGTTACAAGTAATGGTATGTTTCTTGTAAGAAAACAAACATGAAAATGGATGAGTAGTTGTGAGTAGTAGTTTTTAAATCTAGAATCATAGTGAGGTTAATATTTACAGTCGATCTTAAATTGTGTAATTTATAATTCTTAAAGCTAGAATCAAAGTGAGGTTGATCTTTATGCTAGATCTCAAATTGTGTAATTTCTAATATTTGACAACTTGAACACATTTTAAGATGCATCAATGCCTAAAGTTGATAATTAAAATAAGATATGTATGAATTGTTGGGTTTTCGTATTCCATCTTTAAAAATGATCAAGAACAAGAAAACAAAACAAAAGAAATTATTGATTCTTGAAATCTTCAAATGCATGAAGTTGTATTCTCCTAAAATGTGAACAATTAATCTTTTCAAATTAATTTTCCAATTGTTTTAAAAATTAATATTTATAAGATTTTCTTCTTGATTTGGTACTTACATAAATTATGTTTTCATATTTTTGCTATCACAATTCATTTTATGATTTTTATTTAATTTTATTATTTGAAGTGAATTGATTTTTTAATTTTAAATAATTTGTTATCAATGATCATAATATTCTTGCTTGAAACATGATTTTTTTTTCTTAGATGACCTTCTTTAGGTAAGATATAAAATATATATTTTTCATTACTTATGTGACACGTATGAAACTAACTTAAATTTTTATAGAAATTATACTTTGCCTACTATTATATCCTCATTTCATTTGATTATCTAACAGTAAATATTTGTCTTACAATTATTTAATACATTAGAAAACTGTATATAATTAATTCCATACACAATGTAAATTATAATTATAATTTATTTTTTAATTATTGTGTGCATGCTATTTACAACACTATAATTAACTCCATGCACTAAACAAATTACAATTAATGTACACATTTAGTTAGGTATCCACAGTTTCTTTTTTAATCGATTGAATAAATAATAGATTCACAAAAAAGATATTACAATAGCAGATAACGCAGAGTTCCAAAAAGCTTGTCCATTACAACAGTAGTGAACACGACTGCAAATCAAATCAGTGCCTAAGGCGGAGTTTCAAACGTGTAGGTCAGATAGCCTGAGATACCACGCACCACTCAAATACTCTATGACGCTTACTCAAGCTTGTTTAATTTAATAAAAATTATATGACGCTTAGTCAGGTAAACACTTTTGAGAAAATCCCGCCATAGATCCCGAAACGGTTGATTCGTTTCCCAAGATTTTTAGTTGTTCTTCCCGCACCCCTTCGCCTATTAAGTTAATCGACAGTCGATCGAATATATCTAGGAAATTTTCAAAATTTGCCACACACGTATTTGTTTAACGCATGCCATCCAGCATGTATTATCACACATAATTATTTTCATTTGAATTTCAGAGGTTGGTAGCGTGGATCACACTGAAACAATCTTAAATAAAATACCCATAAATCTCTGATCACCAAAGTTTCATAACAGATATAATAAAATCTCTGATTACAAATGTTTCATTTCGTCGCAAGCCTTGCAAGAAAAAACTGCGTTCAATGACACCAGCGGGGCACAAGACAGAAAACTGAGGCGACAAATATAACTACTTTATGAATTAGGATTAAGGCGACAGAAGTAATAGATTCACTTGAATCACAAATTCGTCAATGTTGGTGACTGAGGAGCCCTTTCTTTCTGTGCCATCCATGGACGACCACGACTCAGAGAATGCTATCTTGGCAGTATCTCTCAGTTGCCTGGCCTTTTGCCTTAGTTCACTTCCCAAGTCACCGTCCATGAACATCCTCACAATCTTCTCCACCTCGCTCTGGTGCAATTCTCCCTCGACGCCCCTGCAAATCTCGACGCTGACGCCAACTTCCTCCTCCAAGAGCTTAAAGTTGTAAAATTGATCTGCAGCGATGGGCCAACCGATGATGGGCACACCCTGGCTCAGGCTCTCCAGGGTGGAATTCCATCCGCAATGGCTTAGAAACCCGCCAGTCGAAGAATGCGACAGGATAAGCAACTGCGGCGCCCAACCCTTGAGAAGAAGCCCTTGCTTTGATTCCATCATTCTGTCCTCGAATCCCTGCGGCAGGAAGTCGGTGGAGCCATCAGTTACATCTACGGGAGGTCGAACGGCCCAAATGAAGGGCAGTCGAGTTGCTTCCAAGCCCAGTGCCAATGCCTCCATTTGACGATGGGAGATCCTGACCATGGTGCCAAAGGATATATAGAGAACAGACGAGGATGGATGCGAATCCAACCACTTCGAACACATTTCCTTAACTAAGCCGTCGGTGCAGCAACCATGAGGCCCATTGAAAGCGTCGGGCAGCACAGGCCCCACAGTCCACACATGACCGTGGCTGCTACTACGCAGGTAGTCGACAAATTTGGATTCCAAAGCGTCGAATGTGTTGAGCAAAGTTCCCCAGCTGCCGAGGTTCCTTGGAATTTGACGTTTCAAGAAGAGATGCCAAGGGTCCTTGTCGTCTGTCAGCCTGAGACTTCGCGGGAGCTGGGATGTATGAAACGAGACGTGGGGGAGATCAGGAGCCAGAGAAAACGTATCAGAGTCCGTTTTCTTGTGGGGCAGATGCATCCATAGAGAATAATACACAGCAGTCGCAAAGGCGCCCATTGTCATGAACGTCGCCCTGGGGATCCCCATCCGGATAGAAACGTCCAAAGTCCACCCGAAGAACATGTCGCTCACAATACATGTCGGTGGGTGGCCTTGTTCACGGAGTCGCCTCAGTAAGTCCTCAAACGGCCGTTCGAGCTGCTCACAGTTGCGGACGACGAGAAACATGAGATTGTAAGGCAGAGAATCCGTGTTCTCCACGTCGGGAGGCAAGCCTTGCGTGCCCCTGGGAAATGGTAACTCTTGGAGGCGGATATCAATGTTATGAGCTTTGCATGCAGTGGAAACCATGGGCTGTAATCGGAGGAGGTTGCGCGGCGTATTGACGATTGTTATGAGAAAACCTCCTCGCCTGGCCAGTAACTTGGCCAGTTCAAAAAAGGGAATGATGTGCCCCTGCGCCATCAGTGGCAGCATTACAATGTGACCCCTCTTCTGCTCTCCTGCCATGCTGTAAACTTAACGAAGCACTACCGCTGATCTCAGACTTCTGAATTTAAATAGGGGAGCAGATGGAGAGGGACCACTATTTCATGTCAAGTGTGTAGTGCACATTGGAACAGCGTTTCAAGTTGAGAATAACTTTCTGTCAGACTTTTACTTGGCCGCGGTTAATTCGACGGAGAGGGAGAGTAACTAGGTACAATTCTGTGTGCGAGTATACGTCGTCCACGTCCTCCCCTACGTCTCCGTCTCCATCTAGATCCTCCATTATCGGTCCCCCCGCTGGCCCCCACAAAGAGTACACTTACCACAAACCTAGTCGGTATTTATGTAAGTCATTTAAGAAGAAAAAGTTATCGCATTGATTACTTAGTTTGTATGTCCACTTCCTTTTTTCTAAATACTAATTTTCATGGTTAATTAATAATATTTTATATTATTTTATATTTATTAGTATTTATTATGAGTTTTTTTTATTATTATTTAGTTATTAATAAGTTGTTTTGAATAAATTAGAAATGCAAATTATCTTCATGAAATAAAATTTAATCTTCCTAAAGTTAATATGTAAAATATTTAACATTATCAATTTTAAAAATTATTTTATAGTAAATATGGTTGACAAAAAGTATTGGATGCTATATGCTAAAGTTTAGGAAGTATGAAGATGATCTATTATTTTGTCTTTTTAAAAATAATTTTTACCTTACTTCCATATGCATTATCTTTTATAAGTTATGCTATAAATAGATAAATTAAATAATAAGGGCGAACTATTATTTTTCTATAAGAAATTATTTTATTAATTTAGTTTAAACAAACTTAAAAGTTTTGGTAACCTATATACCAAAACTTATATTTTAATTATTAAGTAAAAGTTAATATTTTTACATTAAAACAACATTGATGATAAATAATAAATTTATTTTAAGAAACATTCTTCATTAAATTTTTAATAATATATTGATATAGTATTATTTTATAAATCTAAAATGTACAATTATAAAATCAATATATTAACATTTACATAATTTTAATAATTGATATTAATGTGTTATATCTTATAATGTTTAATTTCTATTTTATTTTTTTAATATATTACTAATATTATTTTTTACTTTATAAAAATATATCTTTACAAACTATTTATATATTTTAACAATTTTATTAATACAAAAATTAAAAATAATTTATATTGTTAATTGAAAATTTATATTTTATATAAATTATTTTAATGATAATTAATAAATTTATTTTAAAATAAATTCTTTATTAAATGTTTTATAATTTATTTGGATAATATTATTTTATAAATATAAAATATACAATTATAAAATCAATATATTAACATTTACATCATTTTAATAATTAATATTACTGTTTCATATAATCGTTATTAGCCAATATATTATATTTAAAATTTAAAACAAACATATTATATTTATTTAATCTTGAATTTTTAAAATCAAAATTTTGAAATTTAAATTTATATCTTGTTATTATTATGAGCCTTGCATGTTTATGTTTTAATTATTCATAATACATTAAATATTATAAATATAAGGTGTTATTATACTATATCTAGTATTAATAAATGTATTTAACTACCTTTGTGTTCCACTAAGCTAGCCCCATGAATCTAGCAAAGAACACAACAAAATCATGCAATGATCCTCCTCCATTTTTGTTTCCATAGAGTTCAAAATGGTAACTATGATAATGAAGGAATTAATTTGATTGGGTATAGATCCACCATCCTATATCTTGAGGGTATGCAATTTTTTTTGTCATGAAGAGACTATTTAGTAGGATTTGTCTAGATAAATCTCTCAAAAATTCTTTCAAAGATTTATTGCAGTGGTCTCTTTATGAACATCTAAGAACACTAAATTTTCTAAGAAACTTTTGACAAAACTTTTCACCTTTCTATATAATAATTCCTAGTATTCTTAATTCATTATAATAGATAAGCTTTCAAATACTATAAACCATATCTTTTTCTATGATCATATCTTCTATTTTAATTTTTCACGACTAAAAATTAGTGCTAGAGAACACCATTTTTATTCTTAATATTTTGGCATAGCCTTTTGCAATAATATCAAGAACATCCATACATACAAGATTCCATTCAAATGAGGACTAGTATAAAAACTGCCAACCCAAAAACTAAAATTTGAGGTGGTCAAGTTTTAATACCAAATGAAAGGATGAAAACTATGTAAATAAACTTACTACATTATTAGAGAAGAGTATCATGTAGATTTTATGATATTCTCAATTAGAAGTAAAGAAAATGTATATAAATATAAACAAGTAAATTATAACATAGAAGTTTATGTGGGTAAAACCTTTTTAGTAAAAACAATCCACTCTAAAAGTGAAACAATTTATATTATCCAACAACAACCATGATTACAAAAAAATAAGGAGGCTATACCTCTTACAAGAGTATCATCGACATATAATTTTGATGTAATTCTAGTAGAATAAGAATACAATCAAATCAACTATGTATACACCATCTTGAAAACCCAATTCATAAGAAAATATCAAACAACAAATTAGGAGTAGTTTCATAAAGCATGCACCAAATCCATGTCCCAAAAGTGGCACCCATAATGACACAAATTCAAATTTGTATGTTTCTCATAGTCTTCTAGACTACTTTTAGAAAATACTCTTATAGTTGTCATCTCATCTCATATATAATTATTTGATTTGGTTCCTCCATTTAGAATATTAAAACTCATTCAAAGATTCCTTATGGTCCAATATAGGTCTAACAAGCTTTGGATGACATCTGCATGATTAAATTTAGCATGTTTTTGAAAATTAATTTTTTGATGGTTTGTAAATTTTATTAATTGACATTTTTGAGAGGTTTGAGAGCAATTTTGGTCCTTTGTTGCCCCAAAGAGGCATGCCATATTTAGTGAAGATTCTTATTAAATCTACTTAGGTCCTCTATATTTCTTATCAACATATCCATAAACTTTGATTTCTAATAAGCGAGCTACAAGTTATGACCACGCTAATTTGGTGTACCCTAAAAAATGTTTTTAAATTTTTTAGTGAATTCATAAATTAATATATTAAGATGTAAGGTTGAGACACCTTTTCCAATAAAATATGTACTCATAAAACTTTGTTTTTGTTGACTATAATAACATGGGTTACAAAACTCTATTTATATATGTCAAAAATCTATTCTAGCTTATGCTCTTTTAGTTTTTTTATTTATTCCCTAAACTTCTTCCCTTATCCTTTGGTCAAAATATTTGTAGGAAAAAGTAGATAAGGATCCATCTTGTAATCCTAGAGATTATTTTGTAGGTCACATCTCATATCTACAAATATTTCAACTATTGTTAATTTCATAAGGAGTTACTCAATATCAAAATTCACACTATTTTTCTCCATCAATAAATAGATTTAGACATCAAATATTATCAAACTTGATTTCATATTCAACTGTCTTAACATAATTACCCCATAACACCTCTATAATAATAAACTCACCACATTAAAATCAAACCGAATAAATCATTTCTTTAAGTTATCTCTTACAACTTTAGGAGGTGCAAGTGATGTGCTGATAGAAAATTTAAGAGAATCTCATCATCGTCTTTTTTTTTAATCCAACTATTATTATAATGCTCATCCTTAATTCCTTCATGATTTTTCTCAAATCAATGTATTTTGTTCAAACTAAAATATAAGCATGTATGTAGCTATAGAATAATTACATCCCTATGAAGATAAGAACCAAAAAATATCATTCATTTTCATTTTGTAATGAAATACATGAAATACCAAGTTATGTCAACATATATGAATATTACTCATCAACAAAAATTAAACAACTATGACTTCATCTAAAAAATATTAAAAAGATCATTAATATTTTGACAAGCCATTCCAAGCCACAACTCTTTAGATTAACATTATATTTTTGACCACTAACATGGAAAAATAAAATCAATAGAGTTAACATAAAAAAATGGTGATCAGTTTTTGATAACCATAGTTCCAATAGTTGATTTAATGGCATGAAACAACTATTGGAACAACTATTTGATGACCTAAAATCTTAGTTATAAGTAGGGCAGGGGCATGGCCAAGCAAGTTGCTATAAAATTTTGGGAGTTTTTTGAAATTTCTACATAGGATTTTGAGAAGCGTGAAGCTAGGGTGCTCAACTACTAGATCTTATCCTCGAGACGTAACTCAAGATTTTGCACAAATTATGTCAATGACATAAAATATATTGGTATAGTTTGCATGAAAAATATTTTGAAACCCTAAAAATCAAATACTTTTTGCAAATGAGATGAACTAAAACCAGTTTTCTTATAGCAACTACTTTAATTTATTCGTAGTAAACCAAAAGTGGATGTAAGAATACCGAAGCTTTTAGAGCTACTAGAAGATTCAGCTTGAGACAACATATTTCCATCCTTTTAACAAAAATATTAGTTGCAAGTTAAAATTTGTTTTTAGGTTTGTGAAAGTTGTCTTTCCCAACATGAGACAATTTTTAGGGTGAAACCTACTAAAAAATGTAGCCTATCTTCTAAGTTCTATCACCTAAATAATTTATCTAATTTCAATATTGTTAGAGATCTTAAAAATCTAAGATAACCTATCCCACATGCTAGTGGCTCAAGACAATTTTATCAAATTATGAATTTATTTTGTGTGGATCATACGTAAGGGAGAGGGACTGATGGTGGGTAGGGAAATTTTGAGTGAGGGGTCCACGTCAGTAGCATCTGAGTCAGATTTATTTTTAACATGTCCCTTAACAGTCCAACTGGAAACCCCTCCATTTTTTTTGATAAAATTTGCACATGTTTATCAATGTTTTCAAACTTTTTTTCAAAAACCACAAAAAGGGAGCCAAAATGTATGATTGACCAATTTTGGACACATGTAATACCCTTCATGGTTTTCCACCATGCCAGTACTAGCTCTCTTAACTCCTAATAAATGCACATTTACTACCTAACATTCCTCCACCATCGGCCTTAATGCTTACCACCTAGGCATGCATACCGTTCGCTTCATCTTGTGTTAGCTTCACAGCTACACCATTCATGAGAAAAATTTGCACTTTGAGTAGTTGCATTCATGACTAGTGTTGGTTTAGTTTGAGGCTGATGGTGGTGAGGCCATGGGTGAGTACTGGTGGTGCATTTCTCACACTATCTATATTTTTCAACACCTCATTTAGCAAAAGGAAAACATTTAACTTTTTGTTACATAGGTGAGGTTATGTTCCAACTTCACAAGGGTACTACCTATGCATTGAAATATTTTTTTCAATTTTACTTATACTTTTTTTGTGTAAATAGCTTCAGTTTACAAGTAATGATATGCTCGTTTAATGAAGCTTTCTTGCAGCTATATCATGGTTGTGTCTATGTATATCTATATATGTATACAGATATATATATGTATATATACATGTTTATATATATGTATATATATATACATGTATGTATATATATATATATGTATATATATATATATATGTATGTATATATATATACATATATATATATATGTATGTATGTGTATGTATATGTATATGTATGTATGTATGTATACACACACACATATATGTATATGTATGTATGTATGTATACACACACACATATATGTATACATATATGTGTGTGTGTATACATACATACATACATATACATATACATACACATACATATATATATACACACACATAAATAGCGAGCAAATCTTATTTTTCAGCAATATTGCACCTACATTATGGCCGATTGTGTGTACATGTGTACATATACATATATATATGCATATATATGATCGACTCTATGTATATGTGTGTATACACAAATATATATGCATATATATTTTTGTATAAACACATATACACATAGTCGGTCAAAATAATAACACTTTTTGTATATTGCATTTTCTGTTAAGGGTTTCATGCACCCACCTTTTGGAAGACTGTGTGTATACATATACATACCATTATTGGGTTTCAAACAACTGGACTATTAAGGGTTTCATGCACCTATATTTTGGCTGAATGTTTCCTCCACTATTGTGAACCCCTCACTCAACAATATCTGCTCCCCCATCGTCCTCTTAGCCATGTCCATAGTAGATTCATCTCTTCCGGAATGGTTGAATTTTTGTGAAGATTTTATATGCATTTATAGGATTTTCATTGTAAAATTGGTAATCATTTTACTTATCTAAATTTGTTTATCATTTTAATTCTTTAATTTACATTTAACATTTTAATATTATTAATAACATATTAATATTATTTGAAATGGCTCTCCCACTCTTTGCTAGAATAGTTATCCTGCTCAAGCTGTTGAAACCCTCTTGCTTTCTATGGATGGTGTGTCATTGGCTTTTGGTGCGTTGTTGGATTTTTGTGTGTCATCAACTTCTAGTGTGTTGTCGGCTTCTGCTGGGTCGGTTTTGGCAGCTGTTGGGTCATGTGTTGTTGGCTCCCAGGTGTCTATAGATGGTCTGTCGCTTGTTGTTGGGTCACCGTTGTCTTCAACTGTGTCTCCTGAAGGTTCATGACCTTTTCTAGGAGGGTTTTCCACTTTTGATTTTTCTCCTTTAGGGTCTAGGTCGCTGCACATGGATGTCCCTCTTTCGTGCCCTGCTTCTATTCCTTTGCTAAGGTGGTTGGTTCTAGTGGTAAAATCCCTTCTTCTTCTCCTCCCTCTTTTAAGGGTAAACCCTTGCGGTGCTCTTCTTCTGCCCCTACTATTATTTTTGGGTAGGAGGTGTTGGATAAAGAAGATTATTTCTCTCGTTATGCTCTTATTTGTAGATTTAATGGTTTTTGTCCTTCCCTTCCAAATTTGCATAAATGGGTTTTGGAGTCTTGGAGGACTATTATTGAGGATATGATTGAACTCTATTCTTCGGCTAGGGGTTTTTTGTGGATACTTTTCAATCTGAGGAGAATAGGGCTTGGGTGTTGGAAGGGGGTGTTTGGTTGTGGGGAAAGGACGTGCTCTCTCTCTGGCCTTGGTTCCCTCCTTTCAACCCTCTTTCTGAATCTATTAGTGTTGTTCCTACTTGGGTCAGACTTCCTAATCTTTCTCTTCAGTTTTGGACTCCTTTCTTTGATTCTATTAAAAATGCTATTGGTAGGTTTGTTATGGTTGATTCATCTTCTCTTATATATGATCATCCTACTTTCCCATGCATTCTTGTGGATGTTGATACCTTAAAATATTTACCTAGGGAGGTCATTTTGATGGTGGAGGCTAGACCATGGTCTCAAATTCTTGATTATGAAGGTATTCCTTTCCATTGTAGGAGATGCTTTTCTACAAGTCATTTGGCTGCAAACTGTCAGAAATATCGTCGGAGTTATGCTACTTGGTGGAAAGATGCTCTTTGTGAGCATCTTACTATGGATGAATCTTATGATGATTCTGGCGAAGATTCTAGGGATGATGACTTGGCCCCTAAAGTCGCGACTTCTTCTGTTAATGGTTCTCAGTTGCCATCTTTTGTTGTTGTTGTCGCTCCTGGGTCTTCTATAGTTGTTGTTGGGGCTTTTGGTTCTATTGCTACTATTGGTTCTTTTGCAGTTTTTGGTTTGTCTGTAGTTGTTACTAATGCAGTTGGTTTTCCTATAGTTGTTGCTATTGTTGTTGATGATTTTTTTGTTGTTGTGATTGTTAGTTTATCTACAACTCCTGTTGTTTTTGGTTGTGGGAGTGACACTCCTAGTTCTCTTCCTCTTTTTTCTTTGGTGGCTTTTCCTCTAACTCCCCCTTGCTCTATTCCTTCAAATGATGATCTCTCCTAGATGGTTTAGCAAAAAAGGACTTGAGAGGTCTTCCTAAGCATAATCATTCCTGTTAGTCCATTGTAAAGTTTGGTTGTGGTGGTCGGAAGGCTGCACATGTGGTTTAGCTTTGCTTTTCCCACTATTGCTTGGTGTTGTTTGGCTATTGTTCTTCTTTGTTTATCTTTGGAGCAACTGTTTGTATCTTTTGAGGTTTTTGGATGCTGGTTACTATCTAGTGTTGTATCTTTTGAGCATCATTTTGTACCTAAAATTGTAAAGGGTTTTAGGTCCCTTCAAAACCTAATTTTCCCTTATAATCAAAACATATTAATATTATAATAAACACTATAATATTATGTATGTACTTATATACACACACATACATATCACCATAATATGTATGTATGTGTGTATACTGTACATACATACATACATATATATGGTAGTTCATATGTATGTAGGTCATGTAGGTACCCATACATATGTCATTCATATGTAACATACATACATAATATAACTATGATGTACGCATGTATGTATGGATACCAATCATACATACATACATGTACATATGGCATTCATATCTACATACATACATACATAGAGCCATTTTCACAAACACATATACATACATACTCGGCCAAAAGATAGGTGCATGGAACCCTCGACTATGGAGTGTATGATAATGTTACAATATTGTCAATATAAATATGCAACTTGTAAAATTATAATTACATATGGTAGAGATATAGAAATTGATGTTTCATATATCCTTCTTCCTCTCTTTTAATTCTTGGATTTCCTTCTTCCTATCCTCTTGCTCAGTTAGCAACACCATGTAGTCATCAACGGTCAAGAGTTAGGGTACTCTTGGTAGTTTAATCCCACGGCCAGCTACCATATTGGACTTGTCTTTGACTACATGAATAGGTAGCTTCAAGAATTGTGAGTTGTGTGAAGTTGTTTGGCCTCCCAATGGCTCCATCGGATCCTCATTATTTGTTTCCTACACCTAACTAGCTGTATCATTCAATTCATCTCCTAAGTGATTATCTTGATTGTCTCTCTAATTAGCATATATAAATGAACTATAGTATTTGGGCCCATGCTTTGTGGTGATGGCATTGTCAAAATTTGATCTAGCTCCACATGCAGATCAATACCAAGATTAGCAAAACCCTCTAACAACCACAAGGGCTCCTCAAATGGAGTTGGTAGGGAAAGAGAGATGTCTACAATACTATTTTTCTCTCCTAAGACTGTTGTTGTTGGTGATTGGTGGTTTGAAAAACTTGAAGTTTGTGGTGGACTTTGTTGGTCTGCACATTTGGCTACTTCAAGTGGGATTTGTTGATCTCCAAGTTCTATTGTTCCATCTATATAGTCACCCTCATTTACTGGAAAACCATTTCTAGATAGGTTTAGAATGTTTTCAACAGTAGATGTTTACTCAAGGGAAACAAACTAAAAAGTCTCGCTAGGCCTCATGTTGTTGTCCAATGTATTAGGATCAAGAGGCCAAATACCTATCCTCTTGAAGCCAACTATTATGTTCCTAACTGTCAATTCCTTTTAAAAATTAAGCCTGCCAAGTGTAGCCAATTCTACCCTTCTTATCTCCAAATTTGGATGTCTATTACTCCATTATGTTCTCTCCCTTTTGAAATGAGATATGAAAGAGGAAAAAACACTCACATCAAGTGGTTGTAGCCTGGGTGATGTTTGGGCTGGTAGGGTGAGCAATTCAATACCTAGTGCCCTTGCAGAAGAAATGGTAGAAAAGGTTACATGGCTTCCATGGCCATCAAATATGAGGGGGCGTCTATGGTTGGGAAAGCAACCCCCAAGTACTTCAAGAGCAGAAAATTTCAGCCATTTCAAAAAAATGTCTTTCATCATCCATGCATGAGGTTGAACAACCATTAATGCTCCAACCTCACAGTTGCTTATGTAGTTTTGTACATGATTTTTTCTTTTGATCAAGTAAAATCCCATAATTTTCTGACCTACAACATTTGCACATGCCAAAATTGTGATCCACTCTTGACTCTTTGGGATAATATATGCAACACTTTTATTTCCCTTTTTGGAAAGCACCTTCATTAAATCATTCTGCCTAGCTTGCAACCCTATCCCGTTGCAGTTCCAAGTCCTTTGGGGTCCATAATTCCTAGTTGTATATGCCTTCTCCATTGTTTCATAGAATGTAGATACAACTACAAGCCTAAAATTCACAACACGGTCTCTATCTTGCCCTTGGTCTATTCACAAGCACATATTGGGATGCCTTCTTTTGAACCCTGTCCACCAAGACTTACCAGGAAGTCCATCTTTGAAGGGATTAGGCCTCGACTAGCATATTTGGGACACTTCTGATTTTTTATTCACCATCTCCTTGAACCATTGGATGACCATTTCCTTTTCATCATCATTTAAGATTTTTGGGGCCCTTTATTTTTTGTAGTTGTAACACCACCCAACAAATTTGATAATGTGGTAGTTGGAAGACCCCACTTTTTGATGCCCCTCTTGTTGACATGCCATTGTCTTCGACATCTTCAATGGAATGTTACATGTCATCCATGGTCCATTCCTACTGCACTACAACCTTTTTAGTTGTTACAATTGGGTTAACTTGGACTACAGGTTCAGTTAGCTGCTCCACAACAATTACTACGCCCTCATCACTGCTTGGTTGTTCAATTGTCTACTCAACAAGAATTACTACATCCTCATCATTGCTATGTAGTAGCCTATCACCTCTCTTGTGTGTAGGAACATTTTTCTGCCTCTTTGTTACAGGTCACGTGGTTTTTGTTGTCACTTTATTCTTCCTCTACATTGAACCAAGCATAAGATTAGTAAATAGCATACAATTCTAACTCTTACAAATAAAAGAATGATACAAACTGAAACAAAAAATTCATACAAGTAATGGTAACTGTAATTGAAGAAAAAACTAACCATTCATCTAATTGAGTTGATTGAAAATGATTAAGGGTATGTGTGTAATGAAACAAGCAATACATGATATACTATCATATCCCCAATTCTAACTCTTATAAACCATTGGCTAATCATCTTAAATGAAACAAGAAATGCATGTTATACTATCATATGCCCAATTCTAACTCTTATAAAACTTTGGGTAATCATGTTAAATGAAACAAGCAATGCATGTTATACTATCGTATCCCCAATTCTAACTCTTATAAACCCTTGGGTGATCATGTTAAACCCTTCCTAAAACAACATAATGATACAAATATATATAACTTGAAATTGAGTAGTATGATACAGATAAATCTTAAAACAACAATATGAAATAACTTGAAACAATAGTGTATTCATGGAAAGGGTTTCAAATATTTCTATTATACTATTGTTTCAAGTTATGTAATTTTTTCATAATACTATTTCAGAAATGGTTACCATACATGTTACAGTAATTGAAGAACAAACAAAGCATAAATCTAATCAAGTTGAATGTAAATGAAGAAGGGTATAGGAAACTTATGTATGTATCTATCTCTACAATATATATATATATATATATATATATATATATATATATATATACATACATACACACACATATATATATATACATATATATACATACATAGATACATATATATATATGTATATAGATACATATATATATGTATATAGATACATATATATATATATGTATATAGATACATATATATATGTATATAGATACATATATATATTTATACATATACATATATATATGTATATATATACATATATATAAATGAACAAGGCTATAGGTAACTTACGTGTCTATGTATCTTTATATATAAACATGTATCATAATATTGTATCAAAAAGGGTTGGAAATATTTGTACTATACTGGTGTTTGAACTTTGAAGTTATATAAAAATTTCAAAATGCAATTTCAATATTATGCATCATACTAATATATATATATATATATTGCAAAGATAAATCAATGCATAATTTGAATGTAAATGAACAAGGCTACATGAAACTTACATATCTATGTATCTCTGCAATATATTACGATACATACATACATACATACATACATACATACATACATACATACATACATACATACATATGTGTGTGTGTGTATGTATGTATCGTAATGTATTGCAAAATATATATATTGCAGAGATAGATAAATGGGTAAGTTGAATGTAAATGAACAAGGCTACATGAAACTTACATATATATGTATCTCTACAATACAATGCGATATATACATACATACATACATATGTGTGTGTGTATGTATGTATGTATGTATCGTAATGTTGTATCAAAAAGGGTTGGAAATATTTGTACCATAATAATTTTTGAAGGTATATAAACATATGATAGTTAGCTATAAGGGAGAGTGGCTAATATTAGGTTGGGGTTGTGTCATGGGTATAGATTGTGACAACAAATTTGATTCATTTAAATGTAAATGGAAAAGGAATATGAAGTAACAAATTCATACATGAATGCATAAGTAATACTGAAGGTAGGTTTGAGACTTACTGTAGAAATTGAAGGAGACTGCAACGCTTTGTACCTGAGCTCATTGTCAATTAGGTGTATCCAACACAAACTCAAAAATTTGAAATTGTGAACACGTAACTTGCATCACACAATTGAGGCATCTTGTATAAATAAATAGGTTGATAGAATTTGAATTAGTAGGTGCAAGTGGAGAAATTTGAATTCTGGGAGGGAATTTGATCTGGCATTGAAGAAATTATTGGTAGAAGTGATATGAAATGGGTATGTAGGAATTCTTGTTGGTGATTTGAAAGGATATTAAAAAAATTTGTGATTCTAACCAATTTTGAATTTTTATTCTTATTATTTTAATTTTACGTTTATTTGTAAATAATGCTTTAATAATAACTTGTCTTTTTGTAAAATTGTATTGCATAGTGAGCCTGAGAGTTCGTTTTTATCATTTTTGCAAGTAAATTCACAAAAAATATTGGTGTATATGCACATGGTGGAGCCCATAGTTTGTAAAATAAGATGAGAAATGGAACATGTTTTATTGTATTTTGTTAAAATATATTTACAACTCATTCAGTTGACAATGGATTTTGTACATGTCAACTCACTTTGAATGCATGTTAACTCACTTTTAATGTGATAAAACATATATTTTGGATCAAAATATAACCATTTACATTAACCTATTATTGGGAAGGTGGAAAAGATGATTTATATTGTGGAAATAAGTATATCAACTTGCATTCACCTAATATTGGGAATGTGACAAATAGATATCAAGTTGCATTCAACTAATATTGAGAAGGTGATAAATAAATAGTCTACCTATGATAGGACATATTATGAATTTTACATGAACCTATCCTATCATATTAATAAGGATATTTTAATTTTTTTAGCTCTTTTATTGCCCAAAAGTGGGCCCCAGGCTATCAGATACCATACCCACAACACAAACCCTACCCACGATTGGCCCCTCTCCCTTAATGGGGCATACTCAAAGAAATCAAAGATAGCCATACATACTCTCCATACAACATCTAATCAAAGGAGTTTGTATTTTATCTATACATACTCCCCTTGCAACATATAATCAAAGGAGTCTATATTTTCTCCATACATACTCTCCTTGCAATATCTAATCATTCAGAAGAGGCAGTAATATTTTTGTTTCATAAATGCATTGTGCACCATGTAAAAGTGGCGAAAATGTTATTGGTGCAATGGTACCCTTCTGTAAAGACATGCTTAATATGGGAGAGGACATAGTAGTTGAGCATCCTAACTTTGTGCTTCTCAAAATCCTACATGGAAATTTCAAATCAATCCCAATTTTTTAAAGCAACTTACTTGGCAAGTCCCTTGCTTATAACTAAGGTTTTAGGGTCACATCACCAAATATGATGCCACAACAACATTATTTTTATCAAGGTGTCCAAAAAGGCCCAAAAAAAGTGAGACTAATACTTGTGCATCTACATCATGTTTCATTGGGTGTTGATGTGGCATCACATGATTTGTTGCTTTTTATATCTAAGGAATACATTTCATTTAATTATGGGTCATCACATTGACACTAACAACTTTAAAGTCACAACTATTGGTCCAATATTGTTAAAAATATTAAGCATTATATAAACAAATTCTATCACAACTATTGGAACATGATCAAGTACTGGGTCATTTCCCCTACATCCTTAATATGATTTGCTAATATATCATAGTGGCTATTATTTTTGTTAGCAATCTTTTGTTTCAATCCTGTTTAGGTAGATGCTTCCACAGTTTGTCTCATGTTGAGTTAAAACTCACATGGATTTGTGTTATAAAAGATGTGTTTGTTGGAAATGCTACTAATATAATCCATGGTGGTTGTTAATTATTAGTTTGTAATAAAATATACTAGCAATCACACCTTGGTGTGTAATGGGTACATTGAAGAGTTGTGGAAGGTTAATGAGGAAAAAAATGTTCTATTTTTTTCATATGTTTGTGTAGTACATGAGGTCATTTGGTAGGCCATTTATGAAATGTTATTTCTGCAAAAAAGGTAATAATGGAGAACTGAAG